>CM057349.1:268086214-268627940 GCA_030015575.1 Agapanthus africanus | reverse complement strand
AGTGCCGGTCATGTTCCGTACTTTCGGACGTGACACAACAATTAACACCGATTATGAACTGCTTTTAGAGTCTGAAGATCACCCCGCACTTTGTGATGACATTATTCTTCGGATTTATTGATGAAACTTTTGAGGAGATCTTTGCTGATGAACTCGCATTTCTGAATAACACGGGTGTTGAGATGAATCATGTCCCAATCATTGAAATTGAACCTCCACCCCTTCTTCTGAATTGTAAAAAGAATGCGAGTAATCCATCACATTCACTGCATCGTCTCTCCAAAATGAGACGCACACACATTCTGTTCCACCACTTACCCTTTCCCCACTTCTTCTTCACCCAACCCGAGCACTGCATTGATAAAATTTTTGAATGGTTGGTGTTGACATTAGGTCTTTGCAAAGCTTGGTATCGACCACTGATTTTTGACCCCCTCAGTGATTTTTTTAAAAGATTAACATTGCATAACTTAAGTTTGGGAGGGGGGCATTTTTTTTTCTGGCTCTTGGAAAGAAAATTTTTACAAATAAATTTTGAGCTAAAATAATAAGTTTGGGGGAGGTTCTTCACTTAAATATCTTGCCCCCACTAATAAATTCCTCCAAGCTTCCAGGTTTTTTGAGATTCAGCAGAAGGCAACAGTGAGGACACTGTTGAAAACCAAGTTTGGGGAGCTTTGTGCTTATTTTCGCATCATTTGCATAAGCACAAAACATTTCTTTAAAAAAACCATAAAATTTTGTGTAAATATTTTTCTTTTGGTTCTTCATTTTTTGTAAATAATTTTTCAAAACCTATTAAAACCTAAAAAAATTTAAAAATTTTCAAAACTCATAAAAATTTCAGAATTTTCAAAATATAAAATATTTAATATTTAATGATAATAAAAGATTAGATAGTGAAAAATTACATCCATAAGATTAGAAAAATTTAAGAAAACTAAGAAAATTAGAAGTTTTCTTATACGAACTAGTAATAAGTAGTTATGAGCCGTTGTCCCAAGGGTTAGTAAGATGGAGGAAGTCACTAATCTGAGGATAAAAATAAGTCTGAAAAATAGTTTCTATTCTGGAAGCCAGACATTTTGAACGTTGATACCTTGCTATTCGCACTTACACACGTCTTGAAGCCCGGGATAGTAGAGGATACCTTGAAATGCTCTTGTCTTAAAGCCAAAAGTATGAAGGAAAACATAAAAAAATGAATAAATTATAAAGTGGTGAGAAAAATGGACACTGGTTTTGTTATCGCCGAGGGCAATAAAAAATATATAGCGAGGGTGCCTCTTCACCTAGTGCCCTAAGGCCAACTGGTCTGGGAGTCACTGCTATGCCTGAGATGGTGCAAGACGAGGAAAATACACCAAATAAGCAAGCACATGAGTAATCGGTCGGTTAGTACCTCAAGAAGTATTAACGGTCGCATGAAAGTGTGTGAGCAATCCTAATATTCATTAATTAAAAAGTACTGAGGCTGATGGACAAGAGTATGATAGCTTGAATTGAATTCTCCGGGTGTAGGGATGTTCTTTACACACACGCAGGGTGATATGATCGATGTTTGGAAGAAAGATAGGAATGAAGAATAAGATGATGTTTTATTGAGGGAGGACGTGATTTCTAACATCTTTTCATGACCATTAAGATAGGGCTTATGACAACCAAAAAGCTAGCTTAGTTGGAAACCCTAATTTTCAAGGCTTTTCTTTTAGAATTCTTGTCTTTAAATGTAATATTCATGATCTTCCTTTTATTATTGGATTTTGTGGGTGCAATCCGCTGAAAACCCTCAGGAGACAACACTCCTCCTACTAGGGACACCTAGAGGTTTAAAGGCTTGTTGCACGTGCTCAGTGCAATCGTGTTGCCTACGAAAGTGCGCTTTTCTCTTTCTTTATTTTCTCCTTCTCTTTTTAATAAAACAGTTCGATCGAGACGATCGAAAATAAGTTTGGGGGAATTTGATCAGTCGAAAATACAGCATTTCTAACACGGCAATTTCCCTACCTTTTGCATTCATGTATAGGTATCCGGTATTCTTATCGCACATATTAACAAAACACATGTAGAATACTGGATTACTTGTACTGTATACTAAAACCGACACTTTTAGGGAAATTGTGTGTTTTTCATGGCATCGCATCATCCTTGTATTGCGCAACTCTTGTCTAGGGTCTAATGCAGGAAATTCCAGAAGCAAAAGCCCAAAATTGGGAAAAGATCCGATAAAAGAAACGCCAACTCAAAGGCTAAAGATCTGGTAGCAATACAGAAGGCCTAGTAGCAATACAGAAGGCCTAAGAGAAATTAAAATATCAAAATAAGGCCCATTTGACAGCCAAGACCACACCAGAGAGATCAAGCCCAGAGGCTTCCAAACCGCCGTGGTTCCGCGGCGGGAGCTGGCTTATGCCGCGGAACCGCGGCGCTATGGTGGCTTCAGCTCTTCAATTTTTGTCCACGTGTCTATCCTAACGGCCAAAGCTTCCAGAAGACCCCAGAAGCTCCACATGGCACATCTAGAAGGCTCGGCTTAACAAACTCTTGGAGGGAAATTCAAATTTTGGGCTTAACTAACTCTTGGAGGGAAATTTAAATCTTTTGGTTAACTAACTTGTGGAAGGAATTCAAATTTCAATTCTAGATCTAGAGGTCTATAAAAAGGAGCCTAGATCTAGGGTGCAAAGGGTTCAAGAATCACCACCATCTTCTACCCACAAGTTGAGTGACACGAATTGTGCCTCAAATCCTTACCCAATTCCAATTCAACTTCAAGATCAAGATCTCGAGAGCAATTCAAGCAAGAGAGCCTTCAACCTTTAGCAAGCGACGCCGGATTTCAACGGAGCAAGAGATCCACGCCGATCCGCGACTCAAGGAGCCGAGCGAAGCCGAAATCGACGATCTAGTTCCTTCCTTTTGTAAATTCAAGAGAGTTGTAACGAAATTTGTCGATAAATAAAGGTGAATTTTCTATATTCTTGCTTACCTTTTAATTCAAGCATAATGATTAGATCTAAATTTGTGATTGTGTTTGTGATCATGATGTTTGAGTAATCTCCGCTCGTGTAGGAGTTGTGACGATCTTTAGATGATGATTTAGATATTTTTACAATTCTTAAATCCTATAATGTTTGGAAATTCTAGTGAATCAAATGATTAATAACCTAGTTTCGAGATGATGCTTTCTTGATCGTGTTCACTCGAAACTAGGGAACAACTATTGACCATTTGATTAACTAGAAACTAGAATTTGAACGCGATCCATCGAAAGGACAAAGGATGAGTTTGCGAAATCCCTAATTTCCTTGCAAGATCCTTAAACCTCGATGAATTTGCATCGATCTAGTATTAATTCGTGAATGGATAAGAATTAGTAATCTTTAGATCTCATCACATCTATAGATCCGATCTACTCCTACGAGCCATACTTCTAATCTTGATTGTTGGTTGGAAATTCTCACACATCTCAATTCTTGTTTTTAATGTCTTTTCTAGATCTAGATTTTTCTTATTTCTTGATCTTCAAATGCAAATCATGAATTGTTTTCTTTTCTTTTCCTTAAATTTTCAACTCATCTAATTCGGAAATTGAACGGATTACACTTTCCCTGTATCCGACACCGTTATTGATTGCGGTCAAATAATTTTTGATTGTGATTTCTAAATACAATTTTATAAAAACCAACTACACAATCGGAAATCAAATTATTATCAATCAGTCGAGGTTAAGGACATCATAGTCCGTGGATTTAAGGACCCCACAGTCCGTGAAATGTGTGGTTGTCGGGACCCGTCACCTCTTTGAAGACGTTGAGGAATTACAACGACAAATATCAAAGGAGTGAAGATATGTACCCTTGAACCAAGGTAAAATTAGTTTAAGGACATTACGGTCCATTGTTAGTTTAAAGACATCACGGTCGAGGTTAAGGACATCATAGTCCGAGAGTTTAAGGACCTCACAGTCCGATGTTAGTTTTAAGACATCACGGTCGAGCTTAAGGACATCATAGTCCGTGGATTTAAGGACTCCACAGTCCAATATTAGTTTTAAGACATCACGGTCGAGGTTAAGGACATCATAGTCTGTGGATTAAGGACTCCACAGTCCGATGTTAGTTTTAAGACATCACGGTCGAGGTTAAGGACATCATAGTCCATGAGTTTAAGGACCTCATAGTCCGATGTTAGTTTTAAGACATCACGGTCGAGGTTAAAGACATCATAGTCCATGAGTTTAAGGACCACACAGTCCAATGTTAGTTTTAAGACATCACGGTCGAGGTTAAGGACATTATAGTCCGTGGATTTAAGGACTCCACAGTCCAATGTTTGCTCTGGATGCTTTCCACGGGTTCACTGCCGTGTTCGGCGAGGACCAGGCTCCGCTCTGGATGCTTCATAGGGGTTCATTGCCGTGCTCTGCGAGGACCAGGATCCGCTCTGGACGTTTTCCACTGGGTCAGAAGTGACATAATCCGCGTTCCACATAGCCAAGAATTTTGCTCTGGATGCTTCCCACGGGTTCACTGCCGTGTTTGGCGAGGACCAGGCTCCGCTCTGGATGCTTCACACGGGTTCACTGCCGTGCTCTGCGAGGACCAGAATCCGCTCTGGACGTTTTCCACGGGGTCAGAAGTGACATAATCCGCGTTCCACGTAGCCAGGAATTTTGCTCTGGATGCTTCCCACGGGTTCATTGCCGTGTTCTGCGAGGACTAGGCTCCGCTCTGGATGCTTCACATGGGTTCACTGCCGTGATCTGCGAGGACCAAGATCCACTCTGGACGTTTTCCACAGGGTCAGAAGTGACATAATCCGCGTTCCACGTAGCCAGGAATTTTGCTCTGGATGCTTCCCTCGGGTTCACTGCCGTGTTCGTCGAGGACCAGGTGTTGTTGATAGTGCCCTCAGAGCCAATTATTGGATCACAGGCACGTGATTGCAATGATTGATGGAGGACCTATCCCGATAGGACAGTCTTACTCAAGATGATAGTATGCTATCTGGTTTATCTTTATCATCGTGTACTGCTTTAGGTGACCTTACAGGTCACTATTGCGCGTTGATAGAGCCCCTAGGATTCTTGCTTGACTGCCAGCAGTATGAGGGCGATCATATACGTGGGAGCTGGTAGTCTATAAGCACATCCTTAAAAGGTCCCTAATCGTGGGAGTTTCGAGACAGGGCATCGATACTCCAGAGCAGACTAGTGTATACAGTCGAGACCCCGACGAGGGGCGGTGGCCGGTCTCACAAGCCACTGGTGTCAGTTGGTTCACCTAGGATGTATACAGGTGCTCATTGGGTTATGAGTACACCGGACAGGACTCGCCGGGAACATGCTAGTTGGTCTTATACCTGACGTCAGATAGCAGTTCCCTAGTGACATGTGTACAGGTTAGTTCATCGACCTGAGATCGTCATTTGTCTCGTGTGAGTTCCCACTGTACTTTGATTACTACCCTACCACGCTCAAAGGAGATGTGCAAACAGATTTTAGTTGGGTACAGTCCCGAGCCACATGGAGGCAGTGAGCGGATCTGCAGGGGTTCGTCTCTCCCGGTATTGGGGGTGAGGTCGCGCTGTTCTAGGAGAGCCATTACACGAAGTCCTTGGCCAAGGCAAGAGATTTACTGGTAGCTATTCCAGTAGTATCTCAGGATGTTCTGGGCTACACTCCGACACGACTTGTACCGCTTTTGGGGGTTTGACTTTTACCAACCCCCTAGGCCCGCCATGCGATGCTCATAGACGAACGGACCGGACTGTACGGATATTGTCATTGACAGGTTCAGTAGGGTGTCAGGATGAGTTCGCTCATCGACGTCCCTTTTTGTCAATACCTGGTAGCCCGTTACGTATGGCTAATACCTCTGACGTGCTAGTGGTTAAATCCACAGCCAAAGTGTTGACGAGTCTTTAGAGTCCCCCACAGACTGTTTTCTCAAGTTTCGGGAGAAACGCTGTAGAGGCCGTATGGAGATATGGCAGGGTTCGATCATGTACGTGCGGTATTGCACGGATCATGATCGGACGGATAATACTAGCGGGCTTTCGTTTAAGCCGGATCCTAGTATTGTACTGTGTAGATTTGTCTCATTGCATTTGTATTCAGTCGGAATACAAATGCGGGTATGTATATACAGTAGCGGGGTTTTCCTGTAATTTATTACGGGATCGTTTTTCTGAAGTTTCCAGTTTGCTTTCCGTTTCGGCCATTTTCCTTTGTATCTTTCCTTGGCTGAAAATTGGTGGAGGAGGGCTTATTTGCAATTGTGCAAATTAGCATTGTGGAGGGTGGTCTTTGTATATTGTTGCATCATGATAGTTTCATGATGGTTCCACCATCCCTTGACTTTCTTTTGTTCATGATGGCTTGACCTTTGGAGTTATGATGGTTGTTTGAGTGTTGGACTTGGTTTGTGATCATGATAAACCTTTCTCTCTCTTGCATTATTTGACTCACTCATTTTTGATCCACACACTCTCTCCTCTCATTCTCTCCTTGATCATGGCCGGCCACACATTGTAGAGGGGTGAGGGATTTATTTTGTGAGGGATTTGGTTCTCATTTGCTTACTACAAAATTCCCAAAAGCCACCACAAAAGTTCATAGTTTATTTCCTCCACCAAAAGGCAACTTCTTACATCTCCATGAGACATAGAGTTCCACACTATTCTACAGCACTTCTTGGGCATGTCGGCTCGCCAACTTCGTGCCCGAGTTGCCTCGGTCCAGAGGTGGGAGCCCGTAAAAGAACCCGGCGATGTGGTGCCCTTCCGACGAGGAGATGAAGACCGGAGTTTCCGCGGGGAGATCGGGACGATGACGAGAAGACCGAAGGACACGGATCGCTCAGTATAACTCTCTACCCCTTCTCTAGTTAGCTAGGATTAGATTAATGGCCCGATCCGGGATTTTTGTGTGCGGTGGTGCCGGTTTACAAGTTTTGTAAAAGTATCGTTTCCGCATTCCGGCGTCGGATTGATGGCCGGGGCGCCGCCGTGCACTTACACTGGTATCAGAGCCACGCCATTAACCTAGTCTAGCTTGCTCTAACGTGTTTAGAACTTCGATCGGACGAATTTTCAAAAACCGTGTTTCCATTTGCATCAGTTTCTGTCGAATTTTTTTTGGCTCGAAATTTTTTTCAGTGTGTTGCAGAAATACGTGCAGGGAATTCTAAGCATTCTGGAAAAATTCGATGCACTGATTCCTCAGTAGGACCGCGGAACCGCGGCCAAACCCCTGTTGTGGCCGCGGTTCCGCGGCAGGAAAGTGTAATCAATGCATCAGATTTTTACAGTGGACTTCTGAGTTGAAAATGGGGTTTTTGGAATATTCTGTTTGGGCTCAGATTATTTTTTGAGTACTGCAGTTGTGCTTGGGGCCCACTTGAGAAAATTTGGTCGATCGAAAAATTTAAACATGTTGGTTCACAGTATTTACATTATATCTGCGACCGTGAATGTCATTTTATCGGTAAATCCTGTCTAACTGCTATAGCCCTTTTAGACGGATTTGCGAACGTGACATTCACGTTGATGTTCTGTGTTATGCTGTGATGTTGCGGATTGTCATGGTGGATAGCCTGGATGCAATGGTAGTACAGTTTCGTTTTATATGTACATTTGATATTGCGGAGCGAGCGTCCGACATGTGGACTGCCGTCACTGCCAGTTTGTATATTATTTTTTTGGGGCACGACCGGGCTGAGGTCGATGTACCTGTTGTATGTATATTTTACTTTCTGTACTAGGATTACCCCAAGGTGGGGTGCACGGATAGCCGGGTTCTAGAGGGCAACGGGCCCGCATCTCATGGCGTTGAGACGGAGGGAGCTTCACTCTATAATTGGCGGGCTATTCGCCGCACTCGTAGGGGGTACAGGTTGACCCAGGAGGGGTGCCCAAGTTACCGGATTCTGTGAAGTGCTGGGTGGTCCACTCACGTTGCTGAAGGGGGCTGCCTCGCTTCAGGTTTTGGCGGGTAACTTGCCGCGCCCGTAGAGGTCTAGGATTTCATTGCACAGGCTATCCACACGACCAAGGGAACGTCGGGTTTCAGTAGCGGCTCTATGAAACCCGGAGATCCCAGATATCTGTATTGTTCTGTGATGCTTATTACATTTCTGTGATGTTGCATTTTATCACGCCTTGAGCGAATATTATATATTGATATATATACTAGTAGATGTTGTATATGTTTTGCATCCGCGCTAGTCCAGTCCCCGCTCTGTCGTTAGTTAAGTAACCTAACGGGTAATGACGGGACCCAGTGGCGAATGCAGATAGCATATACGTACATCATTATTTTCGTTCTTTATTGGTGTGATCAATAGATGGGACTGCATTGATTCGGATCAATGCAAGCTAAACAAACCTATTCTGATGTTGTTGGAACACTTTTCAAAAAGCTGTTATTGCAAGGACGTTCACTTTTCTTTTGCACAGTGGTATTCAGTTGGAATATCCTGCACCTCAGTCGACGAGGCAAGGGCCGAGATCCCTTCACCGGGAGTGACCCCTTGGACAGAAGTTTGCGTCAGGGTAATAACTTCACTATAGTCGTTTACTTTTGCTTTGCATCGTGGTATTCAGTTGGAATATCTGTTAGTGTATATGCCCTAGGGGCCATTATTGTATCATACTAGTTTGTATATTACTTAATGGAAGCTTGGGATATTCACATGTATATAACAGTCTTGCTAAACATGGCAGTATGCTACTTGGTTTTTCTATCTTAATATGTGAGTATATGTATTGATAGAGTTCTTAGGATCTTGCTTGACTACCAGCGTTGTGATGGCAGTCACACTAGTGGGGGCTAGGTAGTCTACAAGCACATCCTTATTCAGGTCCCTAGTCGTAGGATTATCGAGACAGGGCATCGATACTCCGGAGTAGATTAGTGTGTACGCTTCTCATCCCAGTTGTGGAGATGGTCTGTCCCACAGCCGTTAGTACGTAGTACTGGAGATAGTATGCAGGTGCTCGTTAGGTTACGGGTACACTGGACAGGACTCACGGGGAACTATTAGTTGGTAGTATACCCATCGTCAGTTAACAGTTCCCAGGTGACATGAGTACAACATAGTCCGCAGACTTGACACTGCTACTTCGCCTCGAGTGTGTCCCACTGTTCTTAGATTGCTACCCTACCACGGCTCAAAGGAGTCATGCAAACAGGTAGCAGTTGGGTGCAGTCCCGAGAACTTGGAGGCAGTGGCCGTTAGAAAGGATTCATCTCTCCCGGTATTGGGAGTTGATATCGCGCTGTGTCAGAGAGCCATTACGCAAAGTCCATGGCCAGGGCAAGGGAGATTTACTAGTAGGTTCCAGTTGTTTTCTCAGGGTGTAATGGGCTACGCTCCGACACGACTTATACCTCTATTAGGGGACTGACGCTTGCCGCCCCCTAGGCCCGATATGCGATAGTCTTAGACGAATAGACCGGACTGTACGGAGATTGTCACATCAGACTCAGTAGGAGTTCGGATGGGTTTCCTCATCAGCCTTCTTATCGACATCTACCTGGGGACTGTTACGTACAGCTAGTGCCGCTTGCGGTCTGTGGTTAAACCCACTGCCAGCGTAGTAGTTGAGTCTTTAGAGTCCCACACAGAGAGTTTCCCTGCTCCGGACGAAACGATATAAAGGTCGTATGGTTTTACGACAAGGGTTCGGACGCATACGTGTGTTTACGCACGTACGACATTCGGACAGTTTTTACTAGCCGGCTTTGGTTTAAGCCAGTTTCTAGTATCAGGTTATTGGATTTATACAGTCTAAAGTTTTTCCGTGTTTTCACGGATAGGAGGGGCGTTCTCGTAATTTTACGGGAAGCTTCTAGAAGCATGATGACTTGAGGGTGGAGGTGGCATTTATATTAAATGCATTTGTGACTCACTAGATGAATCATGCAAGTGAGTTAATGAAGCATTAAATTGCTTAATGACTCACTTGATGATTCATTGCAATATTAAATGAAGCATGATGATAAATCACTTAATTTTATTTATTTGATAAATCTTATGCTTCATGGTATATTAGAAGTGAGAAACAATTATATGATTATTCTTGCTCACCTTCTCTCTCCTCAAGCCCACTCTCTTCAAACCCTAATCCTCCCCTCTCATGTGTTGAGACCAAGGATTAGAAAAGACTACTTAATCCATAACCATTCTCTATATCACCTAGGTTGCTTAGATTAGCACTTTAAGAAACCTAGTTACTTCAAGTTAGAGGTGAAGCTTGGAGTATAGCTCTCGGGTGGATCATCTATTACGTGGAGGAGGCCGAGAAGGACGTGGATAACGAAAAGGAGAAGGACACGGTTCATTAGGTATAATCACTTCACATAGTAGTTTAGAACTCCTATGCTTTTGTTAGTTATTGTTTAGCAACGATTCTTGCGGTTAGTCGATATTATTGCAAAGAACAAGATCGTTTTTCAATTTTCCGCCTCCCCGCAAGTCGTGGGGTGTTGTACATCGATGTACAGTGGTATCAGAGCCTCCCTAAACAATAATTAACTCATTAGCAAAGTCGTAACCATTTCGAACGCAAAACGAACCGAAAAAGACATCGATATCACCATGTTTCTGTCGAATTTAAAACTGGCTATAAAAATTTTTCAGGGAGCTTCAGAATAACAAGCAGAGAAATATAAGATCACTGGAGAAAAATGGGTTCTTGAATCGGCCATACAGCCGCGGAACCGTGGCTGATCCCACCGATCATCGGCCGAGTTGGGGCCGATTCAACCCAGTTTGCTCCAGTAACTCTTCTGTGATATTTTTGTATTTTCTGGAATGTTTATTTTCTACTCAAGTCTCAGGTGCACAGAGAAGTTTTGGGAGTAGAATTTGATGTGTTTGCTCGATCGAAATTTTACGATGTTTGCTAATTTGATTATATCTGTGATTGTATAATGTGTTCGTAAACCTCCCCTAACTGCTAGTATGTCGGTTGGCAGGGGGTTGCACATTTCTGTAATGGTTTTTACTGTTTGTGGTTGTGAACTGTATTGGACTGTTGTGATGATTAGCCGGGGTTTGTGATGGGTTGTTATATTCATTCATTCGATGTAATTGTAATATGTTGTAATATTATTTTGCGGGGCGCATCCAGGTTGCGGTTGTAGCCATCGTTGTATTATTTCATTTTACTGTTTTTGCTCCTAGGATAGACCCAAGGTGGGGTGCACAAACTACCGGGTACTTTGAAGTGTTTAGTGGCCTACTCACGTTGTTGAGGGAGACCGCTTCACTTCGGGTATTTGGCGGGTAGTTTGCCGTACCCGTAGGGGTCTAGGGTGGGGTAATGGCTATTCATCACAACTGTGTAATCCATCTTTTATTGCAGGCTCTAAACAAACGTGGATTGCTTGTAAATCCAATAATGTTCATATGTGATCTGGAATGCCTATTATTGCGTCTGACGAATGTACAATATCTATATATGATAGCTATTTAGACGTCGCTTATGTTTTACACCCGCGCTAGCCCAGCCCCCGCTCTGCCGTTAGTTAAGTAACCTAACGGGTGATGACGGGACCCAGTGGCGAATGCGGATGGCATAAGAGGACGTTGTATTTTCGTTGTTTTCTGCAATGATAGGTTAATGATGGGACACATTATTATTAATGCAAAGAAAATAAACCAAAAGATGAATCGATGGAACAATTTAAAAGAAACCACTCGGTTATTTTAAAAGAGATGATATTTTTAATTGCGGAGCTTTAACCACTCCTTTTTAAAAGCTATCAGGTTCCTTCGATCATATCAAGTTCACTACGTTCACGGTTTCGCCAAAACCATTCGTAGACCTCCGTCATTTCATTTGGGTATTCAGTAGTATTCAAGCTATATATTTTGACCACGCCAAGGCATAGTGTTTGGTAGCTGCTGGGTATTCATTTGTTGCATAGATAGATGAGTTAGTTTGGGACAGTCGTATTATCATTTTGGCCAACGTCAAGGATATGTACGGATGAGTTCAAATTAACAAGATAATGATGGGTAGAACTTGACATGTGACTTATGACATTTTGACCAACGCCAAGGTCATAAGAGCATGGGGCAAAAATATATATCGGGAATTTCTAAAGAAACTGAAATTTGCAAAGAGATGCATACCATTTGGAGTTTGATGAATGTTGGTAGGATTCCTTCAACATTATCATACGATGATATTTGGATCCCGATCCTACTGTGAGTATATGCTACTCATCAGGAGATTCGTCACTTAACGATCATTGCTATAAACCAAGTAGGTGTCAAGAAAGGTGTCAGCGGGGTTACGCCCCCAGAGAAAAGAGATTATTTAATTAAGGAACTTTGCGAAAGCGTTAGAAAGCCTCCCTCGAAGTACCGACACCAGCCTGGCTGAACGGTTAAGCAAGTATTGTACAGTAAGAATAGTCCTGGCTAATTCTTCTTTTATGGTTTGAGGAAGGATTCGAGAAACACTGGGAGCCATCCAGTTTAGATAAATTAAAAACCACTCTAAACTTGCAAGAGCATCAAGCTAAAGTGTTTCTTCTCTCTCTCCTACTTGCAGCGACCCTGAAAATGACTGGACTTAAGTTACTTTTAGAGAAAAATATACTGACAGGGCCAAACTATAAAGATTGGCTGCGGAATGTCAAAATGGCTTTGACCTATGACAAATTGGGGTACGTCCTCACCGCTAAGGCACCTGTTGTCCCAGGTCCCAAATCCAGTAATGTGGATAAGGAAATCCGCAAAACCTGGGATTTTGATTGCGTGAAGGCCGAGTGCATCGTGCTAGCCTCGATGAACAATGAACATCAGAGGAGGCATGAGGATAAGGAACTAGATGCCATATTTCTCCATACAAAGGAAATTTATGGAGAGCAATCTCGTATAGCAAGATACGAGACCTCAAAGAACTTGTTTCGAGCGAGGTTGGCCGTCGGATCATCGGTAGGAGAACATGTCCTAAAGATGATTGGCTATATAGAAGAGCTCGCAGACCTTGGGACGACTTTGGATAATGAGCTCTATACAGACCTTATTCTCCAGTCCCTTCCTTCCACCTACGCCCAGTTTATTCTGAACTTCAACATTCAAAGAAAAGAAGTTGAACTTCCAGAACTCCTTAACATGTTGAGGAGTGCAGAGGGCACCTTGCAGAAGGCAAGGGAAACACCCGCTATGTTTGTTAGCGGTGCTTCTTCTTCCGGGTCCAAGGCTAGGGCCAAAGGAAGGAAAAAGAAGGCCGCCACCAAACCTAGAGGAGGTGTAAGTAAGGTAGGAGGGAAGGGAAAGAAAAAGATTGCAGTGCCGGTAGTGGCCCAGGATGAGTGCTTCCATTGTCATAGGAAAGGGCACTGGAAGAAAGATTGCAAGGCGTGGAACGCCAAGAACCAGGAACCGAAGCAAGCCGTGGCTTCGACTTCAGGTGTGTTTGTAATTGAGAATTGTCTGTCAATCAACACTACTTCCTGGGTATTGGATACCGGATCAGGATCTCATATTTGCAATTCATTGCAGGCACTGAGAAACCGTAGAGTGCTGAAGGATGGTGATATGACCCTGATGGTTGCTAACGGAGCTAGCGTAGGAGCTGTGTCCGTAGGGGATTATCACCTGGGATTGACGAGTGGACACATTTTGGTTTTACATAACTGTTTTTGTGTACCTAGCTTAACGTGTAATATCATATCAGTTTCCTTGTTATCAAATAAAGGTTATGATTTCACGTTTGTAAGTGATGTTGTTAACATCCACCTTAATCATAGTTTGATTGGGTCCGGTATACTGGATAAACGTATATATGTCTTAAACCAACTCCAAATTTTCAATGTCCAGAACACACTAAAAAGAAAGTCTCCAGATTTAAATAAAGCTTTCTTATGGCATTGTAGACTGGGTCACATCAATGAGAGAAGGTTGACTAAGTTACATAGAGAAGGATATTTGGACTCGTTCGAATATCAAACTTGTCACGTCCCGAAAGTACGGAACATGACCGGCACTTAAACTACGAAACGTCTCGAGGCGTACGTAATCTAAGTAAACCGAAAACCCAGAAATCCAAACCAAGAAAAAAAGTAGAGTGAAGGAAAATCAATTTAAAACAAGTAGTTTTAATAGCATAAGCCGAATTATGCGGTTTTTAAAACATAAAAAATTTACTGAAAATTTCGGCAGAGTCTCCTTTGTAAATACAGGCCCCCAAACGGGATACAACATGAATAGTATACGAAAACAAGAAAAGGGCATCCCCAAGCAGGAGCTAGCTCTTCGTCAATCGACGGTCATAACCACACAAACAATATAATATACAACGCCAACGGCGAGGATCAATACTCAAAAGGAAACTCAAAACCACCAGAAATATAACGAGCAACTCTAAGGTCGAAAGAATAAACAACACTGGTCTCTATCTCAAAAAAATACATGTTTGGTTGATGAAATTTACTAGATACAACGGAATAATATTATACAAGGTAATATGATGGGTACGATACAAGAAAAACCCACCTACTAGCAAGTCACCCGAATGAAACTGAGCCCGCAAAGCCGTAATGAAACCTGTACGGCAACCTGCAAGAAACTGGGGCACAACGGAGGTGAGTTGCCAAATCGTGAATAGAAAAATATCTACGCACAGAAATCGCATAAATAACGCAACCTAGGTCAATGATCATAATATATCCTCAAATATATGAATAACACGTAGCCTATAACAAGGCTAGGGTAAATATCTAACCCGAGTGTAATCTCATGTGCCCGTGTCAGTGCCCAAGGGTAGCAATATATCATATGAATGAGGTATGAATGCATGAAAACAGAATACATGTAAATGAAGAACTGTTTCCATAATTTAGTGAGATTTCCTTTGTATTTTTAAAATGAGGTATCATAATGAAATCAGCATAAAACAGTGCCTAGCATCGGCACAAAATGTAATCCCAATATCTCGATATCTCTGTATCACAGTCTCTGTACCTCAATATCTAGGGCGCCGTCAGTCCAGACCGGCCCCTACCATCCATCTCAAGACCACGACGGTATCCTCCGGATATCCGACGCGTCGGGTAAAATCACCGGTAGGTAGTGCTCCCCTGCCAGGCTCACATCGTCATCATCACGCGCTTCTTGCCCCGGGGTACCTTACCGGGTCCACCATGTACCCGAAACGGTTCATCCGTCTCCTCGAATCGGGTCTCGAAATCCATCAGCAAACTCATGGTGGACGACTCATACATCATGGGAAAACCGCACTTTTTATTTTAAAAAGAGAGAAATCGGTTCATATAAGTTTTTGCGGTTTTCCTCCAAATCCAGAAAATCTCATGGAAATCCGAGTCCAAAACCTCAATAACACGTAAAATAGTGAATATATGTATGAGAATCCATGAATGCGGCATAACAATGAATAACAGTATGCATGAAGTAGCAGGTAATAACTACAATGTCTAAACTAACATATAAGGCAAGTACACTAATATCATGTCTAACTATTAGCTAACATGCTATGTCAAGCAATAAAATTTTCTAAGGTGTACGTGACATGGCAATTACCGATGAAGATGTGTGTGAGCCGGCAATTAAGCGTACGTGGTACATACGCATCATCGGTAATGGTGCTGGTGTCCTAACAGCATGATATCAATAATGGAGTATGAAACATAAAATAAGCATGCGATGCGAAGCGGACCACAAAAATGAGCGGGAGCTGAAAACTAGACGCAACTATAACTAATCTGCATTAATCTAATATCAGTCCTACAAATGGTGCCTTTTGAAATAACACAAATCATGGGGTTTTGAAAATAGGGGCTACGGTGTTTTTATGAAAAGATACGTCTTTTGAAATATCCGTAGGATCCCTTGGGCTGTCTTTAAAAATGCCCACGATTCGTTAGTTTTTGAAATAGGTGAGAAGTCTAATCTAATCTAACAACTACACTAAACTATACGGCTGAACTAACAAGCTGAACTACAGGTAAGGAAACCGCCTATCATCTGAGTCGATACATATACATACCTGTATATGTATAGTCGGTGATCCCGCCTCAATAATATCATATCCGATACCATATCTATAATCAGGCATCCCAAGTCAAGAGTGCGGATCAATCATCAATATAGCTCGTACGTAAATCCGTCGTACGGCATCCCCAAATCTGGGTACGGGTTAATATCACATTCAATCACACTATTCATCTGATATCTTCTTTATCAAATATCATGATCCGGGACAATGTCCTACGTCTAGTACAATACTGATACCGCCTAAGCATGCATACAGGTGTAAGAATTGCTACGTCAAAAGACCCGCTAAAACATCATGTCGTATCTCAATACGAACCAAATCACATCACCGATCTTCTGGCCTCAGGCCCAATATCATCAACTCATCTCAAATTCCAAATACTATCCTCAAATCCAGTATATGAACACATATTCACATACCCATGTGAACACATAAATATATACTCCCATATACGCACATATAAAAGAAGAATGTATGCAAGTATGTGTGTGTGTGCGTGTGTGAGTGCGACCACTACTCTAGGGTTTCGCAACTACACTAAACCAATCCAAAAATACCAAATATCCATCTTATCATCAATAATCTCAACAACATATAATCAATATCTGTGTGTATACGTATTCGTATACATCACCACGAACTGCGGGGGTGCTATACGCCATCCACCCGACTTCTCCCCGTAGATATAAATCTACTCACCTGGTCCTCGTTCGCGCGTGCCGACGTCGCCACGCGCTTGCTTGTCGTCTCGAAGTCCACATGGGGTACCTACATATCATAACGCACCGTATCGTATTAAAATCCGACTCATGACCAAAACGACACACGAATCCCACATAGGTCAAAACCTATGGTTGCTTTCACAAATCAACCCAAAAACCCTCGACGTCGGCGTACAAACGCCAAATCATCGAGAAAAACCCAAATACACTCATTTGCACATTCACGAACACTAATTTTAATATAAAATAGGTTAAAATTCACAAAAACCCCAATTTCACTTAAAAAGTCATTTTTCCGAAAATCTAGCAAGCACAATTCGCCGTTTTTGTACAAAACATGATGTTTAAACAAATCTAGTGGCCATAATACTTATTAAATATCTTAAATAAGTCATAAAAACAATTTCCATAATTTAATCTCATTAAATTCCATTAACCCCAAAATTCTAGTTTACAAAATACCCAATTTTTTTTACAATTTATAGCAAAAATGCACAAACAACAATTTAGCTAGGATTTTCATGAACTAAAAGCATTAACCCACTCAATATATTATCTATAATGACATGAAACCATAATTATAATTTAATCTAAGGCATTTAATAATTTTCCAAAACTCTAGTTAGCAAAATAACTTAATTAGGGCATTTTATAAGTAATGGTTTGGAATTAACAACTAAATTAGCTTTCTATAAAACTTAAGATGTTAATCCACAACACAAAACCATGCACAATTTATCATAACCCATTTCCACAACAAAACCCTAATTCAACTCAAGCCATAAACTTTTAAAAAAAAACTAGTATGCAAATAGCACTAAAATTAACACTAAAACAACTCAATTAAATAAATCTAAACATAAGAATTTAAATGGGTAGAAATTATACCTTAAAATCTAGTGATCTAGCAAGAAGAATTTGCCTCCAATGATGGCTTCATAACACCATGATCCAAGTGATAAAAGCTAAGGAGAATGGGATGAAGAATGGAAATCAATTTGTGAGATTTAAATTGGATTTTGGAGCAATTTTTTTGATTTAAATTGAAGGAAATGAAAAGAGGGAAAATGAAGGAGGAAGGGCTGCAGAATTTCGGCCATGGGGTGATGGGGGGAATGGTGTGGGTGTTGTGCACAATTGATCAAGTAAACCCCCCTCAAATCAAGGTACAATGAGCCTCCAAAACAATACATCTTAACCTACACCTATAAACTCTATTTCACCCATACAAATGAGATGGAGAAATTTTTGAGGGGGAGAAGTGGGCTGCTGAATTCTTCAAGGGGAGAAGTAAATGGGAGTGTGTGGATGTGGGTACGGGTGTGGGGTGATGAAAAATGATAAATATAATACCCCAAATATTCATTTACGCTAAAAAAAAAGCCTTTTTTCTTCAATAATTTCTAAACCGTTTTGGCAAATGATTTCATTTCAAAAACCACATGATAAAATTTTATTTAATGTTTTATGATGCACAAAATTTGTTTCAACTCATTCCAATTTTTAATTTTCCCTAATTAAATGTATTAGTGACGGCTTAAATAATAATAAAATAATATTTTTTTTCAGAAAATTTGAAATTTCACCA
Source organism: Agapanthus africanus (assembly GCA_030015575.1). Lineage (NCBI taxonomy): Eukaryota > Viridiplantae > Streptophyta > Magnoliopsida > Asparagales > Amaryllidaceae > Agapanthus > Agapanthus africanus. The sequence continues at coordinate 268,609,592 of CM057349.1, read as the reverse complement.
GCGGCTCAATAAACACCAAATAATAGCAATTACATAGCTAGAATATGTATATTTAATTTTTATAATAAGATATTTGTATTTTGACTTTTTACAGAAAACCCCCTTATTTTACCGATTTTTCGAAATTTCACCGAAACGATTTTCAAAACGTTACAAAACTTATGCCACTTGTCAATCTTGTCTCAAAAGAAAGATGACAAAGACTCCATTTACTGGACATGGAGTAAGAGCGAGCGAGCTCTTAGGACTCATACACAGCGATGTATGTGGTCCAATGTCTACACATGCAAGAGGTGGTTTTTCTTATTTCATTACTTTTATGGATGATTACTCAAGGTACAGATTCATTTATCTGATGAAATATAAATCCGAGGCTTTTGAGAAATTCCAAGAGTACAAGAATGAAGTAGAAAACCAAACCGGCAAAAGTATCAAGACACTAAGATCTGATCGAGGTGGTGAATTCTTAAGTGCCGAGTTCCTAGGTTACCTAAAAGAGAAAGGAATTCTCTCTCAGCTTACTCCTCCATCCACTCCACAACATAACGGTGTATCGGAGAGACGGAATCGAACCCTATTGGATATGGTACGTTCCATGATGAGTAATGCTGAGTTACCGCGATCTTTCTGGGGTTATGCGCTAGAATTAGCGGCATATCTTTTGAACATGGTTCCTACCAAGACTGTGCCTACCACGCCATATCAGATGTGGAGTGGGAAGAAACCCTATCTTCAGTAACTAAAGATATGGGGATGTCCAGCTTTTGTTAAAAAGCAGCATGTGGACAAGCTCGAGGCACGATCAGTACAGTGTAAGTTTGTGGGATATCCAAAGAACTCCAAGGGGTATCTATTTTATTACGCAGAGGAACAAAAGGTTTTTGTTTCTCGTAATGCCCATTTTCTAGAATATGATTTTTTAGAAAAGGAAATAAGTGGGAGCAAAATAGAACTGGAAGAAATTCCAGAACCACAAACTACTACTGAAAGTTTGGTGGAACCGGTAGTTCAAGAAGAACAGGACATTCCCGCACCCCTCCGCAGGAGTAGTAGGCCGTCTCATCCGCCTGAGAGATACTACGGTTTTCTCATAGATGGGGATAAAGAGGATTGCATCATAGATGATGATGAACCTACTAGCTTCCAGCAGGCCATCCAGAGCGGCGACTCGGTACGATGGCTAGATGCAATGCGGACCGAAATGGAGTCCATGTACACCAACAAAGTATGGACTTTGGGCTTTGCTCCAGATGGGGTAAAACCCATAGGATGCAAATGGATCTTCAAGAAAAAGATTGGTGTAGATGGACAGGTGGAAACCTATAAGGCTAGACTTGTTGCAAAGGGTTTTCGTCAAAGACCTGGTTTGGACTATGACGAAACTTTTTCTCCAGTGGCTATGCTCAAATCCATTCGGGTCCTTCTTGCTATTGCTGCCTTCCATGATTATGAAATCTGGCAGATGGACGTAAAGACGGCTTTTCTGAATGGAAATTTAGAAGAGTGCGTCTATATGGATCAGCCAGAGGGTTTCAATCAGAGTGGGAGCAGCGGGAAAGTATGCAAGTTGCTTAAGTCCGTTTATGGACTAAAGCAGGCATCGCGGAGTTGGAACATCTGTTTTGATGAAACGGTCAAGGAATATGACTTTATCAAAAATCCAGATGAACCATGTATATATAGTAAAGTTGTAGCAAGAACTGTCGTATTCCTCGTCTTGTACGTGGATGGTATTCTATTGATAGGAAATGACATTCCTGTGCTACAATATGTCAAAGGATTCTTTTCACACAGGTTCTCCATGAAAGACCTGGGTGATGCCTCTTACATTCTGGGGATCCGGATCTATCGTGATAGATCCAAGAGGATGTTGGGACTTTCTCAGTCCAGGTATATCGACACTGTACAGAAAAGATTCAGTATGGAAGATTCTAAGCGCGGTAATCTACCGGCTTGTCACGGAATCACCCTATCCAAAGAGATGTCTCCCAAGACTGATTTGGAAAGGGAACGTATGTCTATTATACCCTACGCTTCTGCGGTAGGCTCTATAATGTATGCGATGTTGTGCACCAGACCAGATGTAGCTTACGCACTGAGCGTGATAAGCCGGTATCAGTCAGACCCAGGGGAGAAGCACTAGATAGCAGTAAAGAACATTCTCAAGTACCTGAGAAGGACTAAGGAGATGTTCTTGATTTACGGAGGAAAAGACCTCAAGATGGAGGCCTTTGCTGATTCCGGCTTCTAGAGTGATAAGGACGATTCCAAGTCCATGTCAGGTTATGTCTTTACCCTCAATGGAGGGGCGGTGTGCCGGAAGAGTTCCAAGCAGGACACCGTTGCTGACTCGACGATGGAAGCGGAGTATATTGCTGCTTGTGATGCCGCAAAAGAAGCGGTCTGGATGAAGAAGTTCCTAACAGAACTTCAGGTGGTTCCTACCATTGTTGATCCAATACCTCTGTATTGCGACAACAACGGAGCTATAGCTTTAGCGAAGGAACCAAGGTCTCATCAGAAGTCCAGACACATCTTAAGGCGGTATCACCTGATCAGGGAGATCATTGATCGTCGGGAGATCGAGGTCCGGAGAGTTGCTACTGAAGAGAACATTGCTGATCCATTCACGAAGGCCCTACCTCAGATTCAGTTCGAGAGGCTACTCGAGATCATCGGTCTTCGATATGCCAATACATGGCCCTAGTGCAAGTGGGAGATTGTTAGTGTATATGCCCTAGGGGCCATTATTGTATCATACTAGTTTGTATATTACTTAATGGAAGCTTGGGATATTCACATTTATATAACAGTCTTGCTAAACATGGTAGTATGCTACTTGGTTTTTCTATCTTAATACGTGAGTATACGTATTGATAAAGCTCTTAGGATCTTGCTTGACTACCAGCGTTGTGATGGCAGTCACACTAGTGGGGGCTGGGTAGTCTACAAGCACATCCTTATTCAGGTCCCTAGTCGTAGGATTATCGAGACAGGGAATCGATACTCCGGAGTAGACTAGTGTGTATGCTTCTCATCCCAGTTGGGGAGATGGTCTGTCCCACAGCCGTCAGTACGTCGTACTGGAGATAGTATGCAGGTGCTCGTTAGGTTACGGGTACACCGGACAGGACTCATGTGGAACTGTTAGTTGGTATTATACCCATCGTCAGTTAACAGTTCCCAGGTGACATGAGTACAGCATAGTACGCATACTTGACACTGCTACTTCGCCTCGAGTGTGTCCCACTGTTCTTAGATTGCTACCCTACCACGGCTCAAAGGAGTCGTGCAAACAGGTTGCAGTTGGGTGCAGTCCCGAGCACTTGAAGGCAGTGGCGGTTAGAAAGGATTCATCTCTTACGGTATTGGGAGTTGATATCGCGCTGTGTCAGAGAGCCATTACGCAAAGTCCCTGGCCAGGGCAAGCGAGATTTACTGGTAGGTTCCAGTTGTTTTCTCAGGGTGTAATGGGCTACGCTCCAACACGACTTATACCTCTATTAGGGGACTGACGCTTGCCGCCCCCCTAGGCCTGATATGCGATAGTCTTAGACGAACATACCGGACTGTACGGAGATTGTCACATCAGACTCAGTAGGAGTTCGGATGGGTTTCTTCATCGGCCTTCTTATCGACATATACCTGGGGACCATTACGTACAGCTAGTGCCGCTTGCGGTCTGTGGTTAAACCTACTGCCAGCGTAGTAGTCGAATCTTTAGAGTCCCACACAGAGAGATTCCCTGCTCCGGGCGAAAGGATATAAAGGTCGTATGGTTTTACGACAAGGGTTCGGACGCATACGTGTGTTTACGCACGTACGACATTCGGACAGTTTTTACTAGCCGGCTTTGGTTTAAGCCAGTTTCTAGTATCAGGTTATTGGATTTATACAGTCTAAAGTTTTTCCGTATTTTCACGGATAGGAGGGGCGTTCTCGTAATTTTACGGGAAGCTTCTAGAAGCATGATGACTTGAGGGTGGAGGTGGCATTTATATTAAATGCATTTGTGACTCACTAGATGAATCATGCAAGTGAGTTAATGAAGCATTAAATTGCTTAATGACTCACTTGATGATTCATTGCAATATTAAATGAAGCATGATGATAAATCACTTAATTTTATTTATTTGATAAATCTTATGCTTCATGGTATATTAGAAGTGAGAAACAATTATATGATTATTCTTGCTCACCTTCTCTCTCCTCAAGCTCACTCTCTTCAAACTCTAATCCTCCCCTCTCATGTGTTGAGACCAAGGATTAGAAAAGACTACTTAATCCATAACCATTCTCTATATCACCTAGGTTGCTTAGATTAGCACTTTAAGAAACCTAGTTACCTCAAGTTAGAGGTGAAGCTTGGAGTATAGCTCTCGGGTGGATCATCTATTACGTGGAGGAGGCCGAGAAGGACGTGGATAACGAAAAGGAGAAGGACACGGTTCATTAGGTATAATCACTTCACATAGTAGTTTAGAACTCCTATGCTTTTGTTAGTTATTGTTTAGCAACGATTCTTGCGGTTAGTGATGTTATTGCAAAGAACAAGATCGTTTTTCAATTTTCCGCCTCCCCGCAAGTCATGGGGTGTTGTACATCGACGTACAATATCCTGCACCTCATTCTACGGGGAAAGAGCCGAGATCCCTTCACCGGGAGTGACCTCTTTAGCAAAGGTTTTCGTTACTATATTTTTGTAAAAGCTATCCGGTTCCTTCAACGATATCAAGTTCATTACGTTAAAGGTTTTTCGCCAGAAACCATTCGTTGCCCTCCGTCATTTCAGACGGGTAGCACGTAGTATTCATGCTATGTTTGTTGACCTTCGTCAAGGCATAGTGTATGGTAGCTGCTTGTTACTTTTCTGCTGCATAGATAGATGTGTTAGTTTGGGACAGTCGTATAGCCTTGTTAGCCAAAGTCGGGCTTGTACGGGTGGGTTCAAATTAACCTGGACAATGACGGGTAGAACTTGACATGTGACTTATGATTTGTTGACCTTCGCCAAGGTCATAAGAGCATGGGGCAAAAATCACATCGGGAGTTTCTAAAGAAACTGAAACTTGCCAGATATGTGCATACCTTCTGGAGTGTGATAACGTGAGCGGATTCCTTCACGTTATCATGCGATGATAGTTGGATCCTGATTCCCACTGATGAGTTGGTTTACTCCTCGGGTGATCCCGAATAATTCTTCTTTCAGGTTTGGAGGAGAATTTGACGGTACAGTGGGAGGTTTCCTGATTAGATAAATTGGTAACCATTCTGATCTAGGTTAGAGTGCACGCTGAATGTTTCTTTTCTTTCTCTCTTTGGCAGCGACCATTGACCCGACCCTAGACTATGACTCAGAGACCAAAATTAACCGAACCTTCTTAAACAACGGCTTTTGGATTGTCAGAGTTGCAAACCTCATTGCCACTCCTACTACACAGTTGTCTTTTCGAGGATGGTTTCCGGTTCTGGAGAAAAAGAATAGGACTATTCAGTTGTCTTTTCCTTTTACCTTCTCTCAGGTTGCGAGTACTCCTTGGTTTAGGAGATAGTACACCTATTACGCAAATTAGATAGTCTTCTTCCAAACCATAGGCAGGTGCCAAGCGGTAGGGAATGAAGAAAACCAATTAGCCTAACGATGGTGTACAGAAGTCATTATGTAAAGACAAATAAAGGGATTAGAAGGAGGGCAAAGTAAATTGCGACTGCTATTCACGACCAAACCAAGTATTTCATTACCACTCCCACTTCACCTTTGTATTTCTCTAGGACACTCCATTGTAGGGTTCCTAGGCACACACTAGAGGTCTCACAAGGCATCAACCATGCCAATTTCAAATTTTACAAGTGCCGAGAAACTCTAATACGGATCGTTAACTAGAATTTTAGGCGAAAACGATAACTAGTTAACAACTTAACTAAGTGAACGGAAATACAACCTTTGTAGATCCGGTCCTCCACCTCCATAGCTCCATGATGAAGTCTCCTTGCTGTCCAAATCGAATCTCGGACTCTAGCGTCGGCTTCATCGAAGAAATAGGCGGGCTAGGTCGTCGACTTCGATGCCGAAAATGATCTACGTCGAGGCATCACAAGATCAAGCTCCCACTTCACCAAGTCATGAAACTTGTGAAGAAAACACCCTATACTACTTGGCAAGTGGTAGAGGATGAAGAAATAGTAAGTGGGTTCACTTTAGAATTGGATTTCTCACTCTTTTTCACTAGTTGCCATTGATGGAGGCAAGGTTTCTTCTTGAAGAAGAAGAAGAAGATGATAGAATATGATAAGTCTTTTTTTTCCTAAAGAAAATAAAATGAATACTTATCATATATCAACCATGGTCAAGTGTAGAGAATGAACTATGGTTAGTTTGAATGGTTAGGGTTAAGCATGAGACAAAAATGGTGGACTTGTTCAAAGCTTCATGAAGCTTCAACAAGCAAACAAAGAAAGCCACCATTTCTTATTTATCTTTCCAAAATGAAAAAATAAATAAATGAATAAGAAAAATGTAAACCCTAATCATTAACTTAACCATGGTTTAATTCTTTACACAAACCCAAGTGAGCATGTATCATCAAACATGATACAAACAAGTGCACAAAAGTATATCACATATACAACTTGTGAACTTCAAGCGAGAAAATCCATTTACAGTGAACCAATACTAGTTAATGCAAAGTAATATATCAAATATATAATTATACATTAAATCATTAAATCAACACTTTATTTAACGATCCGGTCATATCGCATATAACCGACTAATATCCAATGTATCGGTTTATCGAATCAATCCTTGATTCGATAACTAGGTTATATCGCATACAACCAATCGATACATTCATCGCGAGAATAGAATACGGTATCACATACACGCATTATTCTCGGTCCCGCACATATCTCATATGCGCTCCTATTTCGTTTCGCTTGAGCCAGGAAACCTCTGTGTAGGACTCTAAAGACTCATCAATACTCCGGCAGCAGGTGATGATCATATCAAACACCCACAAGCCGCAAGCGGTCTGCTAAACGTAACGGCCATCCGGGTATTGAGCGATCAGAAGATCGACGAGCAAGCCCGCTCACACTCCTGTTAATCCAACCAGTAACACTTACCGTACAGTCCGGTCTCGTCGTCTGATATGTCGCATATCTTGTCTAGGGGTGGTAAACGTCAGACCCCAATAGCTCGATAAGTCGTGTCGATATGAGGACTATAACAATTCGAGAAACTACAGGTAACACTTACCAGTAAATCTCAGCAACCCTGGCCAGGGATTTCCGGTTATAGCCAATCGAACACAGAATAACATCAACTCCCTATACCGGGAGAGACGAATCCCCTCCTATCGCTCATTGCCTCCATGTGATTCGGGACTGTACCCAAAAGCCACCGTTTTGCACGCCCTCTTGGACATGGTAAGGTGGAAATCAAAGCACAGTGGGAACCACACAAGACTCTATGACGATCTCGGGTCAACAGACTACTCTGTACCAGTGTCACCAGAGAACTGCCATCTGACGTAAGGTATAATTGTAGGGTTCCTAGGCACACTAATGAAGTCTTGCAAGTGATCAAACACGGCCAATTTAAATCTTACAAGTGCCGAGAAACCCTAATACGGATCGTTAACTAGATATATAGGCTATGCAATGCAAGTTAACGACTTTTAACTAAAGGAAAGAAGCTACAACCTTTGTAGATCCGGTCCTCCACGTCCTAGGCTCCGTGATGAGGTCCCTCCGCTGTCCAAATCAAATCCATGACTCTAGCATCGGCTTCATCGGAGAAATGGACGGGCTTGGTCGTCGGTTCGATGCCGAAGATGATCTACGTCGAGGCATCACAAGATCAAGCTCCAACTTCACCAAGCCATGAAAACTAGTGAAGGAAACACCCTATACTACTTGGCAAGAGGTAAGGATGAAGAAATAGGAGGTGGGTTCACTTTAGAATTGGATTTCTCACTCATTTTCTCAAGTTGCCATTGATGGAGCTAGGTTTTCTTCTTGCTCAAGATGAAGAAGAAGAAGAAAAGATATGATAAGTCTTTTTAAAAATAAAAAACAATATGATAATTATCATAATCTTAACTTTAGTTAGTTGTAGAGAATAAACCATGGTTAGGGTTAATGGTTAGGTTTAGGAAAAGAACAAGAATGGTCAAGCTTTCAACACTTCATGAAGTTTCCACAAAACTACAAAATAAGCCACCATTCTCATTATCTTTTCTAAATGAAATAAATAAAATAAATAAATAGATAAATGAATAAGTAAATGAAATGAAACCCTAACCACTAACTAACCATGGTTTAATTCTTTACACATACCCAAGCAAGAATGTATCATCAAACATGATACAATCAAGTGCACTAAAATATATCACATATACAATATGCATTTCAAGTGAGTAAATCCATTTAAAGTGAACCAATACTAGTTGATGCAAAGTAATATATCAAATATATAATTATACATTAAATCATTAAATCAACACTTGATTCAATGATCCGGTCATGTCGCATATAACCGGCTAGTATCCAATGTATCGGCTTATCGAATCAATCCTTGATTCGATAACTAGGTTATATCGCATACAACCATTCGATACATTCATCGCGAGAATGAAATACGGTATCACATACACGCATTATTCTCGGTCCCGCACATATCTCATATGCACTCCTATTTCGTTTCGCTTGAGCCAGGAAACCTCTGTGTAGGACTCTAAAGACTCGTCAATACGCCGGCAGCAGATGATGATCATATCAAACACCCACAAGCCGCAAGCGGTCTGCTAAACGTAACGGCCACCCGGGTATTGAGCGATCAGAAGATCGACGAGCAAGCCCACTCACACTCCTGTGAATCCAACCAGTAACACTTACCGTACAGTCCGGTCTGTTCGTCTGATATGTTGCATATCTCGCCTAGGGGTGGTAAACGTCAGACCCCAATAGCTTGATAAGTCATGCCGACGTAAGGTCCATAACATGTGTGAAACTACTGATAACACTTACCAGTAGGTCACTGCAACCCTGGCCAGGGATTTCCTGTTATGGCCAGTCGAGCATAGCGCAACATCAACCCCCAATACCGGGAGAGACGAATCCCCTCCTATCGCTCATTGCCTCCATGTGAATCGGGACTGTACCCAAAAACCACCTGTTTGCACGACTCAGTAGAGCCGTGGTAGGGTGGAAATCAAAGCACAGTGGGAGACACACAAGACTCTATGACGATCTCGGGTCTACAGACTAAGCTGCACCAGTGTCACCAGAGAACTGCCATCTGACGTGAGGTATAATACCATCTGGGAGTTCTCGGCGAGTCCGTTCAGTGTACCCAGTCTGCACTAAGCACCCGCATACCATCTCAGATGTCAAACACCAATGGATATGGGATCATCCATCGCCCATCACATGGGTCGATAAGATATACGCTAGTCTACTCTGGAATATCGATGCCCCGTCTCGATATTCCCACGACTAGGAACAATGAAGGATGTACTCATTGACTACCCAGGCCCCACTAGTATGATCTGCATCATAGTCCTGGAAGTCGAGTACACATCCTAAGGGCTTTATCAACATGTAACAGAGAGACAGTAAGTATACATGTTAAGATAAAGAGCAACCAGATAGCGTACTATCATGTCGAGCAAGAAAGTCCTACCTATATATGTCCCAGCATCCACTACAATATATATCCAATGTACAGTAATGGCCTCTAGGGCATACATATAACTAACAATCTCCCACTTGCACTAGGGCCATCCGTAGCAGTAGTTGTAGTATCTAATACTCAACCATCCCCTAAAAGTCTCTCTTTGGGAAAAGGCCTTTGTGAGTGGATCCGCCGTGTTGTCCTCTGAGTCTACTCTCCTAACCTCGATCACCCTGGAGATCAACTATCTCCATGATCAGGTGATGCTGCCTCAGAATATGTCTGGGTCACTGATGGGACCAGGGTTCCAGGGCCAAAACCACACTTCCATTGTCACACAATGGTAGGAACCTAGTTCATCCTATGAACCAATATACACCCAAACTGCCTCTTTGGTAGTATCTTTAATAGCGATGTTACCAGCCTTTATCGTCTAGTTTACCACGGTATCTTGCTTGGAACTCTTCCAACATACCGTCCCTTTACTGAGGGTAAAGACAATGCCTGTGACTGACATTCAGTCGTCTTTATCACCCTGGAACCTTTCCAGTGATTCTCCCCAGGATCGATTGATACAATCTCACTATACCTAGTGAGAACCCTAACATCCCTTTAGATCTATCTCATAGATCCAAATCACAGGATTTAGGAGGTATCATCTTTATCCTACTGGAGAATCCATGTGATAAGAGGAGATCAACCGATCGTAGTATAGGAAACTCTTTTCCTATCAAGAGTATGTTGTCCATGTACAATACGAGGACGGCCACCTTACTCTCTACTACCTTTTTGTATATACAAGGTTCGTCTACCATTTTGATGATGTCAAACTGTTTGACTAACTCATCAAAACAGATGTTCCAACTCCGCGATGCCTGCTTCATTATGTAAAGCAACTTGCACACGTTTCCGCTGCTCCCACTGTTTACGAAGCCCTCTGGCTGTGTTCTTATAGACTCTCTTTTCTAAATCAATATTTAGAAAAGTAGTTATGGCACCCAACCACCAGATATCGTAGTCATGGTATGTAGTCGTGGCAAGTAGGATCTGGATGGACTTAAACATAGTCCCTGGAAAAGGTTTCATCATTATCCGTGCCTGGTCGATGACGAAAACCTTTAACAAGTCTAGCTTTGAAAGTCTCAACTTTTCCATCTACACCAAGTAATCTTCTCAAGATATACTTGCTCCTGATGGGGATTTAACCCTTCAGATATAGCAACCAAAGTCCATACTTTGTTGGTGTATATGGATTCCATCTCAGATCGCTAAGCATCCAGCCATTCTTACAGAGTCCCTACTCTTGATGGCCTGCTCGAAACTAGTTGGGTCATCATCTCATGATGCAATCCTTGCTCCCACTATCATCGAGAAACCGAAGTATCTCTCAAGCAGGTGAGGAACCCTGCTAGATCGGTGGAGAGGCTGAGGTTCGTTGGATTCTATTGAATGCTTTGGTTCTACCAAATCATCAGCTGCAGTTTCGTATAGCTGGAACCTTTCCAGTTCTACAGAACTGACCTTGCCTCGAGCTTGTCCGGATTTTGCACTTAGACATAGGCCGGATAACCCCAGATCTTAACTTACTTAAGAGATAGGCTCTTCCCATACCATATCTTATATGGAGTGGTAGGCACTGATTTGATTTGAACCTAATTCAATAGGTATGTAGCTTCTCAAGCGCATAACTCCTTAAAAGGAAATAGGTAACTCAGTAATACTCATCATAGAGCACACGGTATCTAATATTGTGTGATTGCTCCGCCCCGATACACCGTTGTGCTGTGGTGTATTCAGAGGAGTAATACTGAGAGAGAATCTCATTTTCCTTTAGAATAGTCTAAGGATTCCATGCACAAGTATTCTCCTCCTTGATCTCATCATAGGACATAATACTTATACCCGGTTATTGGTTCTCTACTTCTAACTTATATTCTGTGAATACCTCAAAAGGTTCGGACTTATGTTTCAACAGGAACGTATGACTGAATCTTGAGAGATTATCAGAGAATATAATGAAGTATAAAGAACCAGTCCTGGCATCTGTAGACAGGAGACCTTACATACATCATCATGCATCAGTCCCAAGAGTTTACTAACTCTTTCTCAGTTTTCAGCAAACGGAGCTATGGTCATCTAATCTTTGTGACATGACTGGCAAGTTTCACAAGATGTAAATTCAAACTAATTTAAATATGCATCTAAAATGTAACTTCAGCCAGTCAGGTCGCATTGATGTGACCTAGTCTACAATACCTCAAGAAGAATTCGTTCATTTCTGAACTCTTCTTCTTGTGTGTGTTCTATATACAAGGAACTGTAGTTTGATTTAGAACATCAATGTTTTTAGATAACGTGCCTGAACCGATCAACTTTTGATATAGGAAATGTTCAAAACATTATCCATCAATACAAAATTTTATCATTTCTTTACTAATAAAGAGACTGATATGATTTTGTATATCAGGTTCGGTATCTAATAGCATTTGTTCAGAATCAATGTATTGGTAATACAGGGTGACAGTGACCAACAGACTTGGCTGCAACTCTTGCCCCGTTTTCTGCCTCATGAAACTTATCACCCGTTCTCAGTTCTTTACCTATCTGTAGCCCATGTAACAAATTACATATGCAGGATCCTGATCCGATATCTCATATTCAGGACGCAAAGAATACTGAGAAACAGTTCTGTATAATGAACACATCCGAAGATGATGCATCATATGCACTTTCTTCGTTTGGGCGGTACGGGAAATCTGGTATTCCCCAATTTCCTGCTCTGTCTTATAACTATTATAAGTTGGAGCGGGACCAACGTTCCCCAGCTCAGTATAACAAGCGGGTTCGGTCAAATATCCATATTATTATCTTGATTAAGGCGTGATATGGTCGCTACCTGGAGAGAGAGAGAAGAAAACACTCTGCGTGCGCTCTTGCAAGATCAGATTGGTTATATATATTATCTAATCAGGATGGCTCCCACTGTTTTTATCAAATCTTCCTTCAAACCTTAAAAGGAAAGACTAGCCGGGATTAATTACACTCTACAACTTCGCCAATCTTTCAGCCAGGCCAGTGTCGGTACTTTGAGGGAGGTTCCCCGTGCTTTCGCACGGACCTAATTACAGTAAACCTCGTTTTCCCAGAGGCGTAACCCCGTTGACACCTTTCTAGACACCTACTTGATCGGCTAATTGCAAAGTGCAAAACTCTCCCAGAAGTAACAATTACTCGCAGTGGGTATCGGGATCCAACTATCACATAGAAGGTATGCAATCTCATTGCAAGTTTCAACACTTGAAACTCCCGATAATGGTTTTTACCCCTAGCACTAATGACCTTAACTAAGGTCAACAAATCATAAGTACTAGTCAAGTTCTACCCGTCATTTCGTGATTAATTAGACCCACCCACATGACCCTTAACTAAGGTCAACAAAGTCACGCGACTGTCCTAACTAATCGCATCATATGCGGTGTAGGAAGACATCACTTAGCTACCGTACACTGTGCCTTGACTATGGTCAACAAACACAGCATGAATACTAAGTACTCTACTTCCTAAAATGACGGAGGGTTGCGAATGGTTTTTATGAAAACCTTTAACGCTTTGAACTTGATCTCGTTGCGGAATCAAATGGTTTTTAAATGGAATGTTTTCGAGGCTTTTCTAGTTTTGCTAAAGGGGTCACTCCCGGTGAAGGGATCGTCGGCCCTTTCCTCGTCGAATGAGGTGCGGGATATATCATATATATCACTGTGGAAAGCGGAAACTATAGAAGCGATCAAAGACAAACCGAGGGATGTAGCATCTGCCAGTTATTGCTAAAGGAGTCACTCCCGGTGAAGGGATCTCGGTCCTTTCCTCATTGAATAAGGTGCAGGATGTTCTATAATGAACACCGCGATGCAAAGCAAGAACTGTAGCTACCTGTTTTTATTTTGAAATTCGATTCCACAACATCAATTAGGTTTATTTTCTTTCATTAATCTCATTGATGAATATCCCATCATTTAAGTCCACCTAAACATCACAGATAAATATAACGTACGCTTATGCCATCTGCATTCGCCTCGATGTCCCGTCTGCACCGTTAGGTTAGGTAACTAACGGCAAAGCGGGGCAGGGCTAGCGCGGGTGTAAAACATAAGCAACGTTTATATAATATATCATATATACTATATACTATATCTATCACAGAATATCACATGATCACATCACAGATAACGCAGCAGAAAATATCATATGAAATATTGGATATACTAGGACGTCCGTGTTTTCAATACGAGCCAGTATAAAACACGGATTCCACGGTCGTGATGAATAGTCAATCCCACACCCCTAGACCCCTACGAAAGCGGCAAACAACCCTACCAATTCGAGGGTTAGGAGACCCGGACTCGACTCCTCGAGATGGTCTCCCTCTGGACCCCAGAACTCGGTTACTTGTGCTCCCCTCCTTGGGTCTATCCTAATGCGGAAAAGTAAATAATATACAATGGGTGACATCTTCCGCAACCTGGAAGTGCCCCAATAAAAGACTATTACATACAAGTATTTTACATGAATGAAAATGAAAAACACTCATCTCACATAAAAAAAAACCCGGCTATTCGAACACGACGATCCAATATAACATATCCAGCAACACATAACATCACATGTCATCAACGTAAGTAAATATGCGCATCCCAATTGTCGTTGACATATAGCAACGAAACCGGCGATATCACATATTACACTTACGGTCACATAAAAGAAAGTGTAAAACTACAACAGTTGGAATCCGCAATCTCTTTAGACATCGCATGCCTAATCAAATGAATTCCTTAGACATCGCATGTCTAACAATTATAAACCCCGCATTTTAGTCTCATTATCGAAAACACTTTTCAATATCAAGTCGGGCAATTCAACAGGATTCCCGACATTCTGATCGAATGCTCGTCGCAAACTTTAGTAGGCGGCCGCACCCCCAATGCCGTCGACGAAGTGCACCGAGGCGGAATACCGTTGCCGCGAGCACCCGAACGGATGCTTTCGGCGACGGGGTTCTCCTACAGTCACTTGGTCGGGGCTATGGGGCGAGGCTGTCTATTAAGTTTACCCGGCGAGTATCCGCGTACACTACGTGATTGCGACGGACTTTTGATCACATCAAAATCCCGTGGCAACCGATCAAATGAGACCAAACCGCTAGATTTATAACATTCATTCAGTTATCTCATAACTATTTGTGAATTCCAATTATTGTATCACATTCCGGATAAATAGAAAATGCTAAACTTTTCGATCGAACAATCGAACACCCAAGTTTTCCCGAAACAGATCAACACATGAAATAAGTTTAAAAACATTCACTTCGTGCCTCAGTACCAACGGTCCAGCCGTAGAAGGGTCAAGCCAACGCCTCACATGTGGCACGCCGTACTGCCCTAAACCCGAAGGTTCAAGGGGCAGTTCAAGACGGTCACATAATCGAGTTAAGGTTTGTTGTCTTCTAGAGGGTCCATCGCGTTACTTGCACTACTTAGAACGTCTTTAAACCCCGGAAAAGTCCAACAATTGGAAATTTCCCAACAATGGAAAACTTGGGTATTTATATCCGGTCGAATTTTTTTTTTTAACATATTCTAAAATTATCCGGAAAAGCACACAGACAGGATTAGACAATCCGATCGATACACCGAGTCCCCAATACAACCCAGAAAATTCAACTCTTGAAAAAATATTAAAAATTACCAGGAAAACCACCACTGGAAACTAATAATTACTGTGCAAAATTCATTAAACAACGAGACATTACGGCCGCGGAACCGCCGCATAAGCCATGCTTATGCGGCGGAACCGCGGCGGTTTGATGGATTCAGGATCTCGAATTTCACAGTAACTCTTAGATATTCCAGCTGATTTTTCTGCATATTTTTAATCTGAAAAAAACCACGATTTTCAAAATTGTCCAGAGAGCAAAATACGATTAGGGTTTCGGTTCAATCGGATTTTTAATTCCATCTACGCATCGCCTAAGGCTCTAGCTAGGCTCTGATACCACTGTAGGGTTCCTAGGCACACTAATGAAGTCTTGCAAGTGATCAAACACGGCCAATTTAAATCTTACAAGTGCCGAGAAACCCTCATACGGATCGTTAACTAGATATATAGGCTATGCGATGCAAGTTAACGACTTTTAACTAAAGGAAAGAAGCTACAACCTTTGTAGATCCGGTCCTCCACGTCCTAGGCTCCGTGATGAGGTCCCTACGCTGTCCAAATCAAATCCATGACTCTAGCATCGGCTTCATCGGAGAAATGGACGGGCTTGGTCGTCGGTTCGATGCCGAAGATGATCTACGTCGAGGCATCACAAGATCAAGCTCCAACTTCACCAAGCCATGAAAACTAGTGAAGGAAACACCCTATACTACTTGGCAAGAGGTAGAGGATGAAGAAATAGGAGGTGGGTTCACTTTAGAATTGGATTTCTCACTCATTTGCTCAAGTTGCCATTGATGGAGCTAGGTTTTCTTCTTGCTCAAGATGAAGAAGAAGAAGAAAAGATATGATAAGTCTTTTTTAAAATAAAAAAACAATATGATACTTATCATAATCTTAACCTTAGTTAGTTGTAGAGAATAAACCATGGTTAGGGTTAATAGTTAGGTTTAGGAAAAGAACAAGAATGGTCAAGCTTTCAACACTTCATGAAGTTTCCACAAAACTACAAAATAAGCCACCATTCTCATTATCTTTTCTAAATGAAATAAATAAAATAAATAAATAGATAAATGAATAAGTAAATGAAATGAAACCCTAACCACTAACTAACCATGGTTTAATTCTTTACACATACCCAAGCAAGAATGTATCATCAAACATGATACAATCAAGTGCACTAAAATATATCACATATACAATGTGCATTTCAAGTGAGTAAATCCATTTAAAGTGAACCAATACTAGTTGATGCAAAGTAATATATCAAATATATAATTATCATTAAATCATTAAATCAACACTTGATTCAATGATCCGGTCATGTCGCATATAACCGGCTAGTATCCAATGTATCGGCTTATCGAATCAATCCTTGATTCGATAACTAGGTTATATCGCATACAACCATTTGATACATTCATCGCGAGAATGAAATACGGTATCACATACACGCATTATTCTCGGTCCCGCACATATCTCATATGCGCTCCTATTTCGTTTCGCTTGAGCCAGGAAACCTCTGTGTAGGACTCTAAAGACTCGTCAATACGCCGGCAGCAGATGATGATCATATCAAACACCCACAAGCCGCAAGCGGTCTGCTAAACGTAACGGCCACCCGGGTATTGAGCGATCAGAAGATCGACGAGCAAGCCCGCTCACACTCCTGTGAATCCAACCAGTAACACTTACCGTACAATCCGGTCTGTTCGTCTGATATGTTGCATATCTCGCCTAGGGGTGGTAAACGTCAGACCCCAATAGCTTGATAAGTCATGCCGACGTAAGGTCCATAACATGTGTGAAACTACTGATAACACTTACCAGTAGGTCACTGCAACCCTGGCCAGGGATTTCCTGTTATGGCCAGTCGAGCATAGCGCAACATCAACCCCCAATACCGGGAGAGACGAATCCCCTCCTATCGCTCATTGCCTCTATGTGAATCGGGACTGTACCCAAAAACCACCTGTTTGCACGCCTCAGTAGAGCCGTGGTAGGGTGGAAATCAAAGCACAGTGGGAGACACACAAGACTCTATGACGATCTCGGGTCTACAGACTAAGCTGCACCAGTGTCACCAGAGAACTGCCATCTGACGTGAGGTATAATACCATCTGGGAGTTCTCAGCGAGTCCGTTCAGTGTACCCAGTCTGCACTGAGCACCCGTATACCATCTCAGATGTCAAACACCAATGGATATGGGATCATCCATCGCCCATCACATGGGTCGAGAAGATATACGCTAGTCTACTCTGGAATAGCGATGCCCCGTCTCGATATTCCCACGACTAGGAACAATGAAGGATGTACTCATTGACTACCCAGGCCCCACTAGTATGATCTGCATCATAGTCCTGGAAGTCGAGTACATATCCTAAGGGCTTTATCAACATGTAACAGAGAGACAGTAAGTATACATGTTAAGATAAAGAGCAACCAGATAGCGTACTATCATGTCGAGCAAGAAAGTCCTACCTATATATGTCCCAGCATCCACTACAATATACATCCAATGTACAGTAATGGCCTCTAGGGCATACATATAACTAACAATAATACCATCTGGGAGTTCTCGGCGAGTCCGTCCAGTGTACCCAGTCTCCACTGAGAACCCGTATATCATCTCTGATGTCAAACACCAATGGATATTGGATCATCCATCGCCCATCTGTATGGGTCGAGAAGGTATACGCTAGTCTACTCTGGTATATCGATGCCCCGTCTTGATACACCCACGACTAGGGACCTTGAAGGATGTACTTATGGACTACCATGTCCCCACTAGTATGATCCGCATCATAGTCCAGGTAGTCAAGTACACATCCTAAGGGCTTTACCAACATGTAACAGAGAGACAATCAATGTACACGTTAAGGTAAAGAGTAACCAGATAGCATACCATCATGTCGAGCAAGAAAGTCCTCCCTATATATGTCCCAGCATCCACTAAAATATACATCCAATGTACAGTAATGGCCTCTAGGGCATACATATAACTAACAATCTCCCACTTGCACTAGGGCCATCTGATAGCAGTGGTTGTAGTATCTCATACTCAACCATCCCATAAAAGTCTCTCTCTGGGAAAAGGCCTTTGTGAGTGGATCCGCCGTGTTGTCCTCTGAGTCTACTCTCCTAACCTCGATCACCCTGGAGATCAACCATCTCCATGATCAGGTGACACTGCCTTAGAATATGTCTGGATCACTGATGGGACCGGCGTTCCTTGGCATAAGCCACAACTCCATTGTCTCACAATGTTTGGAACGTAGTTCATCTCATGAACCAATATACACCCAAACATCCTCTTTGGTAGCATCTTAAGTAGCGATGTATCATGCCTTTATCGTCTAGTTAGCCACGGTATCTAGCTTGAAACTCTTCTAACATACCGTCCCTTTACTAAGGGTAAAGACAATGCCTGTGACTGACTTTCAGTCGTCCTTATCACTCTGGAACCCTTCCAGTGATTCTCTCTAGGATCGATTGATACCATCTCACTATAACTAGTGAGAATCCTAACATCCAATTAGATCTATCTCATAGATCCAAAACCCAGGATTTAGGAGGTATCACTTTGATCCTTTATGGAGAATCATTGTGATAAGCGGAGATTGACCAAGCGTAGCATAGGAAACTCCTTCCCTATCAAGAGTATGTCATCCACGTACTCTACGAGGATCGCCACCATACTTCCTACTACCTTTTTGTATATACAAGGTTCATCTACCATTTTGATGAAGTCAAACTATTTGATAACTACATCAAAACAGACGTTCCAGCTCCGCGATGCCTGCTTTATCACATAAAACATCTTGCACACGTTTCCGCTGCTCCCATTGTCTACGAAGCCCTCTGGCTGTGTACTTATAAACGCACTCTTCTAAAACACCATCTAGAAAAGCAGTCATGGCACCCAACCGCCAGATATCGTAGTCATGGTATGTAGCCGTGGCAAGTAGGATCTGGATGGACTTAAGCATAGCCACTGGAAAAGGTTTCATCATTATCCACACCTGGTTGATGACGAAAGCCTTTAACAAGTCTTACTTTGAAAGTCTCAACTTTTCCACCTACACCAAGTAATCTTCTCAAGATATACTTGCTCCTGATGGGGATTTAACCCTTCAGATATAGCAACCAAAGTCCATACTTTGTTGGTGTATAAGGATTCCATCTCAGATCACTAAGCATCCAGCCATTCTTACAGAGTCCCACTCCTGATGGCCAGCTCGAAACTAGTTGGGTCATCATCACATGATGCAATCCTCGCTCCCACTGTCATAGAGAAACTGAAATATCTCTCAGGTGGGTGAGGAACCCTACTAGATTGGCGGAGAGGCTGAGGTTCGTTGAAATCTACTGAATCCTTTGGTTCTACCAAATCATCTACTGTTGTTTGTATAGCTGGAACCTTTCCAGTTGTACATAACAGACCTTGCCTTGAGCTTGTCCGGATTTTGCTTTTAGACATAGGCCGGACAACCCCAAATCTTAACCAACTTAAGATATGGGCTCTTCCCTTTCCATATGACATATGAAGCGGTAGGCAACTGATTTGATTGGAACCCAATTCAATTGGTATGCAGCTTCTCAAGTGCATAACTCCCAAAAGGAAATAGGAAACACAGTAGTACTCATCATAGAGCACACCATATCACATAGGGTGCTATTGCTCCGCCCCGATATACCATCGTGCTATGGTGTATACGGAGGAGTAATGCTGAGAGAGAATCTCATTCTCCTTTAGAATAATCCAGGATTTCCGTGCTCAAGTATTCTCCTCCTCGATCTCATCAAAGTACATAATACTTATACCCGTGTTTTGGTTCTCTACTTCTAAATCATATTCTGTGAATATCTCAAAAGGTTCGGACTTGTGTTTCAACAGGAACATATGTCTGAATCTTGAGAGATCATCAGAGAATGTAATGAAGTACAAAAAACCAGTCCTGGCATATGTAGACAGGGGACCTTACATACATCAACATGTATCATCCCAAGAGTTTACTAACTCTTTCTCTGTTTCCAGTAAACGGAGCTATGGTCATCTTATCTTTGTGACATGACTGGCAAGTTTCACAAGATGTAAATTCAAACTAATTTAAATATGCATCTATGTGCAACTTAGCTAGTCGGGTCGCATTGATATGACCTAGTCTACAATACCTCAAGAAGGATCTGTTCATTTCTGAACTCTTCCTCTTGTGTGTGTTTTGTATACTAAGAACTGTAGTTTGATTTAGAACATCAATGCTTTTAGATAACGTGCCTGAACCGATCAACTTTTGATATAGGAAATGTTCAAAACATTATCCATCAATACAAAATTTTATCATTTTTTTACTAATAAAGAGAGTGATATGATTTTGTATATCAGTTTCGGTATCTAATAACATTCGTTCAGAATCAATGTACTGGTAATACAGGGTGACAGTGACCAACAGACTTGGCTGCAACACTTGCCCTGTTTTCTGCCTCATGAAACTTATCACCCATTCTCAGTTCTTTACCTATCTGTAGCCCATGTAACTTATTACATATGCGGGATCCTGATCCGGTATCATATACCCAGGATTTAAAGGACACTGAGAAACAGTTCTATATAATGAACACACCCGAAGATGATGCATCAGCATGCACTTACTTCGTTTGGGCGGTACGGGAATTTTGGTAATCCCCAATTTCCTGCTCTGTCTTATAACAATTATAAGTTGGAGCGGGACCAACGTTTCCCAGCTCAGTATAACAAGCAGGTTCAGTCAAATATCCGTATTATTATCTTGATTAAGGCGTGATATGGTTGCTACCTGGAGAGAGAGAGAAGAAAACACTCAGCGTGCGCTCTTACAAGAATAGATTGGTTATTATTTTATCTAATCAGGATGGCTCCCACTGTTTTTATCAAATCTTCCTTCAAACCCTAAAAGAAAGGACTAGCCGGGATTAATTACACACTACAAGTTCGCCAATCTTTCAGCCAGGCCAGTGTCGGCACTTTGAGGGAGGTCCCCCGTGCTTTCGCACGAACCTAATTAATGTAAACCTCGTTTTCCCAGAGGCGTAACCCCGTTGACACCTTTCTAGACACCTACTTGATCGGCTAATTGTAATGTGTAAAACTCTCCCAGGAGTAACAATTACTCGCAGTGGGTATCGGGATCCAACTATCTCATATAAGGTATGCAATCTCATTGCAAATTTCAACACTTGAAATTCCCGATAATATTTTGCCCCTAACCTCCTATGACCTTGACAAAGGCCAACAAACCATAGGATGCTAGTCAAGTTCAACCCGTCATTTCCTGATTGAATTAAACCCACCAGCACGACCCTTGACAAAGGCCAACAAGGTCGCACGACTACCCTAACCCAATCTGCATCATATGCATAAGCAGATAAGCACCAGTTAGCTACCGCACACTGCGCCTTGACAAAGGCCAACAAACGCAGCACGAATACTAACTACTACTTATCTGAAATGACGGAGGGCTACGGCAGGTTTTTCTGAAAACCTATTGCGTAATGAACTTGATATCGTTGTAGAATCAAATGATTTTAAAATGGAGTGTTTTTGAAGCTTTTCCAGTTTTGCTAAAGAAGTCACTCCCGGTGAAGGGATCGTCGGTCCTTTCCTCGTCGAATGAGTTGCGGGATATATCATATATATCACTGTGCAAAGCTGAAACTATAGAAGCAATCAAAAAGACAAACCGAGGGTTGTAGCATCTGCCAGTTATTGCTAAAGGAGTCACTCCCTGTGAAGGGATCTCGGTCCTTTCCTCATCGAATAAGGTGCAGGATATATCATATATACCGCTGTGCAAAGCAAGAACTGTAGCTACCTATTTTATTTTGAAATTCGATTCTACAACATCTTTAGGTTTCTTTTATTTCATTAATCACATTAATGAAGTCCCATCATTTAAATACCTAAACATCACAGATAAATATGACGTACACTTATGCCATCCGCATTCACCTCGATGTCCCCTCGTGCACCGTTAGGTTAGGTAACTAACGACAGAGCGGGGCAGGGCTAGCGCGGGTGTAAAACATAAGTAACGTCTATATAATATATCATATATACTATATACAGTATCCATCACAGAACATCACATGAACACATCACAGATATCGCAGCAGAAGACTCATATGAAATATTGGATATACTAGAACGTCCGTGTTTTCAATACGAGCCAGTATAAAACACGGATTCCACGGTCGCGATGAATAGCCAAACCCACACCCCTAGACCCCTACGAGAGCGGCAAGCAACCCTACCAATTCTAGAGTTAGGAGACCCGGACTCGACTCCTCGAGTTGGTCTCCCACTGGACCCCAGAACCCGGTTACTTGTGCCCTCCTCCTTGGGTCTATCCTAGTGCGGAAAAGTAAATAATATACAAACGGTGACATCTTCCGCAACCTGGAAGTGCCCCAATAAAAGAATATTACATACAAGTTTTTACATGAATGAAAATGAAAAACACTCATCTCACATAAAAAAAACCCCGGCTATTCAAACACGACGATCCAATATAACATATCCAGCAACACATAACATCACATGTCATCAACGTAAGTAAATATGCGCATCCCAATTGTCGTTGACATATAGCAACGAAACCGGCGATATCACATATTACACTTACGGTCACAGAAAAGAAAGTGTAAAACAACAATAGTTGGAATCCGCAACCTGCATAGACATCGCATGCCTAATCAAATTAATTCCTTAGACATCGCATGCCTAACAATTATAAACCCCGCATTTTAGTCTCATTATCGAAAACTCTTTTCAATATCAAGTCGGGCAATTCAACAAGATTCCCGACATCCTGATCGAATGCTCGTCGCAAACTTTAGTAGGCGGCCGCACCCCCGACGCCGTCGACGAAGTGCACCAAGGCGGAACACCGCTACCGCTAGCACCCGAACGGATGCTTTCGGCGACGGGGTTCTCCTACAGTCACTTGGTCGGGGCTATTGAGTGAGGCTGTCTATTAAGTTTACCCGGCGAGTATCCGCGTACGCTACGTGATAGCGACGGACTTTTGATCACATCAAAATTCCGTGGCAACCGATCAAGTGAGACTAAACTGCTATGTTTATAACATTCATTCAGTTATCTCATAACTACTTGTGAATTCCAATTATTGTATCACATTCCGGATAAATAGAAAATGTTAAACTTTCCGATCGAACAATCGAACACCCAAGTTTTCCCGAAACAGCTCAACATATGAAATAAGTTTAAAAACATTCACTTCGTGCCTCAGTACCAACGGTCCAGCCGTAGAAGGGTCAAGCCAACGCCTCACATGTGGCACGTCGTACTGCCCCAAACCCGAAGGTTCAAAGGGCAGTTCAAGACGGTCACATAATCGAGTTAAGGTTTGTTGTCTTTTAGAGGGTCCATCGCGTTACTTGCACTACTTAGAATGTCTTTAAACCACGGAAAGATCCAACACTTGGAAATTTCCCGACAGGGGAAAAGGTGGGTATTTATATCCGGTCGAACTTTGTAACATATTCAAAAATTATCCGGAAAACACCTAGACAAAGTTTGATAATCCGATCGAATAATCGAATCCCCAAAACAACCCAGAATATTCAACTCTTGAATAAATATTAAAAATTCCCAGAAAATACAGCACCTGAATATAGGAATTACTGTGCAATTTAAAAAACCCAATCTGATAATATGGCCGCGGAACCGCCGCACGAGCCTTGCTCGTGCTGCGGTTCCGCCGCGCTTTAGTTGAATCATGGGCACGTGCTGCACAGTTTTTCTTTACACAAATCCAAGTGAGCATGTATCATCAAACATGATACAAACAAGTGCACAAAAGTATATCACATATACAACTTATGAACTTCAAGCGAGAAAATCCATTTAAAGTGAACCAATACAAGTTAATGCAAAATAATATATCAAATATATAATTATACATTAAATCATTAAATCAACACTTGATTTAACGATCCGGTCATATCGCATATAACCGACTAATATCCAATGTATCGGCTTATCGAATCAATCCTTGATTCGATAATTAGGTTATATCGCATACAACCAATCGATACATTCATCACGAGAATAGAATACGGTATCACATATACGCATTATTCTCGGTCCCGCACATATCTCATATGCGCTCCTATTTCGTTTCGCTTGAGCCAGGAAACCTCTGTGTAGGACTCTAAAGACTCGTCAATCCGCCGGCAGCAGGTGATGATCATATCAAACACCCACAAGCCGCAAGTGGTCTGCTAAACGTAATGGCCACCCGGGTATTGAGCGATCAGAAGATCGACGAGCAAGCCCGCTCACACTCCTGTGAATCCAACCAGTAACACTTACCGTACAGTCCGGTCTCGTCGTCTGATATGTCGCATATCTTGCCTAGGGGTGGTAAACGTCAGACCCCAATAGCTCGATAAGTCGTGTCGATATGAGGCCTATAACAATTCGAGAAACTACAGGTAACACTTATCAGTAAATCTCAGCAACCCTGGCCAGGGATTTCCGGTTATAGCCAATCGAACACAGCGCAACATCAACTCCCTATACCGGGAGAGACGAATCCCCTCCTATCGCTCATTGCCTCCATGTGATTCGGGACTGTACCCAAAAGCCACCGTTTTGCACGCCCTCTTGGACGTGGTAAGGTGGAAATCAAAGCATAGTGGGAACCACACAAGACTTTATGACGATCTCGGGTCAACAGACTACTCTGTACCAGTGTCACCAGAGAACTGCCATCTGACGTGAGGTATAATACCATCTGGGAGTTCTCGACGAGTCCGTCCAGCGTACCCAGTCTCTACTGAGCACCCGTATATCATCTCTGATGTCAAACACCAATGGATATGGGATCATCCATCGCCCATCTGTATGGGTCGAGAAGGTATACGCTAGTCTACTCTGGTATATCGATGCCCCGTCTCGATACACCCACGACTAGGGACCTTGAAGGATGTACTTATGGACTACCATGTCCCCACTAGTATGATCCGCATCATAGTCCAGGTAGTCAAGTACACATCCTAAGGGCTTTACCAACATGTAACAGAGAGACAATCAATGTACACGTTAAGGTAAAGAGTAACCAGATAGCATACCATCATGTCGAGCAAGAAAGTCCTCCCTATATATGTCCCAGCATCCACTACAATATACATCCAATGTACATTAATGGCCTCTAGGGCATACATATAACTAACATCCGTATCACTACGAAGATCCACAGTTTATTGGATACTCCATCGTATGGTTATATACGAACTCGAAAGGAACTTGTTCCAGTTCGGGGATGGATTCTGGTTCAGGAGAAATAGGAATATGGTTTATTCAGGTGTCTTTTATCTTCACCTTCTCTCGCATTGCGAGTGCTCCTAGGATTAGGACAGTACACCCATTATGCTTATTGGATAGTCTTCTTCCAAATCATAGGTTGGTGCCGAACGGTAGGGAAGGAAGAAAACCATTTGGCCTAAAGGGGTGTGCAGAAGGTAATGACTAAAGACATATGAAGGGATGTGGAGAGATGGCATAGAAATATACGGTTACAGTTATGAATCTGGATAATGGAAGAGACATTACTAGGAATACCCGGATACCCCTTCGAAACATTTACATGTTTCAGTTTCGCTGTGTACTGTTAAAAGAAAACTGATTTTCCCAATCAGATCTTGCTCCAGGGTATGTATTTACCAGGTATGATTCTCATATCTGTATGGTTTTACAGATGATGAGTGGGAGTAAGTTATTGGGAATTTGGTGATTGTCCTCATTATATCGGAATTCGTTGTAATTGGTGATATTTGAGGAAATCGCCTGGGTTGTTTGCCGGACGACAAATATTTAGTTTTGAATATCCGCTGTTATGCACCAATTTCAAATTGATACATCTGTACGTCTATTTTTATAGAGTGAGATATACCTTTTTGAAATTATGTCCATGACATTTACCTATATCAGTGTATGGTTAGGTAAGGAGCATTAAACAACGGTGTAATTCTTCTTAACCATAGGTACAGTTTTCAACCTACGACACACAGGAATTGAGTTATCGGACTCAAGGGACTTATACAGAGTATTGTATGTTGTCCAGTGTCTATTAGGACAGAGGGGTTGGTCCTCATACTATATTCGGTTTACTTATGACTTCTCTAGTTCTTAGATAAGTGTTTCGTAGAAACACAAGGTCTGAGTTTTGAGAAGTTATAGGTATATGAATAAAGTAGAGAACCAGGTGTTGCAACTATCGGGATTTTTCAAGGTGATCGAAGATGTAGATACTTGTGTAGGGTATTCAGTTGATAGTAATGATTAAGAGAACTTGCTTCTCTTTCAGATTACTCATAATTGGAAGCACTCCTAAGTTGAGTAATGATGATCGGTCTCTTTCCATTTAGTTGACATGCACTGGAGACAGCTGCATGATTTGAATCTGGTTCAATTAAATCAGTGCCTCTGGTTCTATATTGGATATAGAACAGTTCATATCTTAACAATGTTAAGGTACGGGGAGTTGTCCGGCTTATGCTTAAAACCAGAATCTGGATAACTCAAGGCACGTTTCTGTAATGGCTGTTTATGGGTTGACCCAGGCTATGACGAGGGTTGACTTTCTACCATCTGGAAGATCAATAGTGATATTGTTCTTGACTCGCCACAGTTTTAATAAAAATGGATTTTTTCAGAAAACAGTAGTGGGAGTATGGTAGAACTGGAAGTGATTCCAGAACCGCAAACGATTACTGAAAATTTGATAAGAACCTAAAGATTCAATCTGATTTGGCATTCCATTGGCCACTCCGCAGATACGGTGGGTAACCTCAGGCACCCGAGCGGTATTCTGGTAGCCTCAAGGACGGTGACATGGAGGTTCTTGTTTACCCAGACTTGCCATTGCTGTTGTTCCAGACTATGAGACCCGGCAGGAGGATGAGTATAGCGTCGTTCTGAACTGGCTTTAGAAGCGTACGAGTATATGACTCTGTCAGAGGGTTGTCGTAGTCAGTGGGAGCAGCGAAAGCATTGGTGGACAAGTGGCTTATGTCTATTTATAGACTAAAGCAGATATAGCAGAGATAGATCATCTATTTCTGATGTGACAGTCATAGGTCTGACTTCATCAGAATAGGGGATGGATTTGTTAAGAAAGTAGTAGGGTGTGATGTCCTGGTATTTGGATGACATACACAGAGTAGGAAGTGATATTCCTATACTACGATCGGTTATACTTTGGTTGTCACACAGTGGTTTCTCCACATAGGAATTGGGTATTATATCAGACATTCTGGTTACTAGATCTATGGTTTCAGATCTAGATTTAGAAAGTGTCCCAATCAGGGTACTTAGACAACATTCTAAAGGTGTTTCAGAATGGACGACTCCAAGCACGGTAGTGTACCTGCAGGTGATGGTGTCACCCTCTCTAAAGGTGTCTTATAGACTAAAGTGGAGAGGGATGTGCATGATTGACAGATCACTTGCTTAGGCAATTGAGTCAATCATGAGATGTCAAGTACCACACCAGTTATTGTTTTTGCACGAGATGCAATATGTTGATACTGATCCAATCATAGAGAAACGATCGGAAGCAGTTTTAGAACATAAGTGGATGTTCTAGGGATATGATAACGACAACCTCATTCGGGAGACAGTTATCATTCCAGGCTTCCAAGGTGACCTGGATGACAGATTGGTTGTCAGAGTTATAGTTTTCCCTCTGACAAGGGGCAGTACTATGGACAAGTGGTCCAGGCGGATACTGAGGGAGGCATGGCACAGGATACGTATTAAGTTCAGTGGACGATACAGTCTAAGAAGTTTGGATTTGGAGTTCATTTATGAACTAGGTCCCATCCGATATCCAGATATACTCTAAGACAGGTATTGCTCATTTCGAGAGATGGCTTTCTCCGCGAACCTGAGATAAAGAGAGACATAGAAAGAAACATCTGAGCGGATCCACTCACTGAGGCTATTCCTCGAACGCATTAGTTTCGCAAACAGGTTTTGTGAGACTGATTAGTAGAGGAGTTGGGTGTTCGGTATCACACGGGCTGTGAGTATGCGACATCGCAATAATTATCCTTGAGTGCAAGTGGAAGATTGTTGGAGATAGTGCCCTCAGAGTCAATTATTGGATCACAGGCACGTGATTGCAATGATTGATGGAGGACCTATCCCGATAGGACAGTCTTACTCAAGATGATAGTATGCTATCTGGTTTATCTTTATCATCGTGTACTGCTTTAGGTGACCTTACAGGTCACTATTGCGCGTTGATAGAGCCCCTAGGATTCTTGCTTGACTGCCAGCAGTATGAGGGCGATCATATACATGGGAGCTGGTAGTCTATAAGCACATCCTTAAAAGGTCCCTAGCCGTGGGAGTTTCGAGACAGGGCATCGATACTCCAGAGTAGACTAGTGTATACAGTCGAGACCTCGACGAGGGGCGGTGGCCGGTCTCACAAGCCACTGGTGTCAGTTGGTTCACCTAAGATGTATACAGGTGCTCATTGGGTTATGAGTACACTGGACAGGATTCGCCGGGAACATGCTAGTTGGTCTTATACCTGACGTCAGATAGCAGTTCCCTGGTGACATGTGTACAGGTTAGTTCATCGACCTGAGATCGTCATTTGTCTCATGTGAGTTCCCACTGTACTTTGATTACTACCCTACCACGCTCAAAGGAGACGTGCAAACAGGTTTTAGTTGGGTACAGTCCCGAGCCACATGGAGGCAGTGAGCGGATCTGCAGGGGTTCGTCTCTCCCGGTATTGGGGGTGAGGTCGCGCTGTGTCTACGAGAGCCATTACACGAAGTCCTTGGCCAAGGCAGGAGATTTACTGGTAGCTATTCCAGTAGTATCTCAGGGTGTTCTGGGCTACACTCCGACACGACTTGTACCGCTTTTGGGGGTTTGACTTTTACCAACCCCCTAGGCCCACCATGCGATGCTCATAGACGAACGGACCGGACTGTACGGA
Source organism: Agapanthus africanus (assembly GCA_030015575.1). NCBI lineage: Eukaryota > Viridiplantae > Streptophyta > Magnoliopsida > Asparagales > Amaryllidaceae > Agapanthus > Agapanthus africanus. Next base: position 268,580,182 of record CM057349.1, on the reverse strand, counting down.
TATTGTCACTGACAGGTTCAGTAGGGTGTCAGGATGAGTTCGCTCATCAACGTCCCTTTTTGTCAATACCTGGTAGCCCGTTACGTATGGCTAATACCTCTGACGCGCTAGTGGTTAAATCTAGAGCCAAAGTATTGACGAGTCTTTAGAGTCCCCCACAGACCGTTTTCTCAAGTTTCGGGAGAAACGCTGTAGAGGTCGTATGGAGATATGGCAGGGTTCGATCATGTACGTGCGGTATTGCACGGATCATGATCGGACGGATAATACTAGCGGGCTTTCGTTTAAGCCGGATCCTAGTATTGTACTGTGTAGATTTGTCTCATTGCATTTGTATTCAGTCGGAATACAAATGCGGGTATGTATATACAGTAGCGGGGTTTTCCTGTAATTTATTACGGGATCGTTTTTCTGAAGTTTCCAGTTTGCTTTCCGTTTCGGCCATTTTCCTTTGTATCTTTCCTTGGCTGAAAATTGGTGGAGGAGGGCTTATTTGCAATTGTGCAAATTAGCATTGTGGAGGGTGGTCTTTGTATATTGTTGCATCATGATGGTTTCATGATGGTTCCACCATCCCTTGACTTTCTTTTGTTCATGATGGCTTGACCTTTGGAGTTATGATGGTTGTTTGAGTGTTGGACTTGGTTTGTGATCATGATAAACCTTTCTCTCTCTTGCATTATTTGACTCACTCATTTTTGATCCACTCACTCTCTCCTCTCATTCTCTCCTTGATCATGGTCGGCCACACATTGTAGAGGGGTGAGGGATTTATTTTGTGAGGGATTTGGTTCTCATTTGCTTACTACAAAATTCCCAAAAGCCACCACAAAAGTTCATAGTTCATTTCCTCCACCAAAAGGCAACTTCTTACATCCCCATGAGACATAGAGTTCCACACTATTCTACGGCACTTCTTGGGCACGTCGGCTCGCCAACTTCGTGCCCGAGTTGCCTCGGTCCAGAGGTGGGAGCCCGTAAAAGAACCCGGCGATGTGGTGCCCTTCCGACGAGGAGATGAAGATCGGAGTTTCCGTGGGGAGATCGGGACGATGACGAGAAGACCGAAGGACACGGATCGCTCGATATATCTTTCTACCCCTTCTCTAGTTAGCTAGGATTAGATTAATGGCCTGATCCGGGATTTTTGTGCGCGGTGGTGCCGGTTTACAAGTTTTGTAAAAGTATCGTTTCCGCATTCCGGCATCGGATTGACGGCCGGGGCGCCGCCGTGCACTTACACCAGGCTCCGCTCTGGATGCTTTACACGGGTTCACTGCCGTGCTCTGCGAGGACCAGGATCCGCTCTGTACGTTTTCCACGGGGTCAGAAGTGACATAATCCGCGTTCTACGTAGCTAGGAAGGGTTGACTTTATCCGCATTTCACAGAGTCGGAATTTGACCCTTGGTCATCTGTACACCACCGAGTCATGGAACTTGGAGTTGTCGTTGTTCCGCTTTGCTTGATGTTGTGTGTGTTGCAATGAGACGAATGTTGAGATGATCTCTAGGCTATCTGTGAACCGTCGAGATTTGGCTTCTTCTTCTGATGAAACCTGGGGAGGAGGAGTGTGACTCCTTCTCCGTTTGCGCCCCTGGATTGTATACAGGGATTGACATGATGTCACCTTTTTTCTTTTACTTGCTGCTTCTGTTGCAAGTTGCCCCATCATTTCGGCTATTTCGTATGCATGTTTGGCTCGTTGACATTTCGCCACGAGTATGGCACTTGGTATCTGGTGCTAATCTTAGCATCAGCATCGCTGTGACTGGAATATTGCCAGGAGCGAATCATCATTTGCCATGAAAGGACTTGGGATTTGATACCGATTTAGGCATCAACATCGCTACAACCGGGATATTGCCGGGAGAGAATCATCATTTGCCTCTGTCGATATCGAACAAAGGTGGCTTAGTAGACAGGGTTAAGATCTTGTCGACTAAGGCTTTTGACTTCATGAGCCGTAAGGGTCTCATAAAGGTATTTCTCCCTACAAGTCGTGAGGATCTCATAAGTGCGTTTTCTCCTTAGGAGTCGTGAGGATTCCTAAGTGCATGGTCTCCTATAAGTCGTAAGGATCTTACAAGAGTGCTTTCTCCTTATAAGTCGAGAGGACTTACAAGGGTTGTTCACCGTGTAAACATATCCCTAGTCACGGATGGGACTTTGTTAGGGAAATGTTTATTCGCACCCGTGGATTGTATACAAGGGTCAATACTGAACCACTTATAGGGCCGTATTGAAGGTTGTGGGGGCTGCTTAAGAACAGGTTCAGATCCCTTTAGCTTAAGACTTTCAAATCTTATGAGCCGTGAGGGTCCCATAAGAGGATTCTCCTTACGAGTCGTGAGGATCTCGTAAGTGTGATTTATCCTTAGGGATTGTGGGGATCCTTAAGTGTGTTGCCCCCTTGTGAGTCGTAAGGATCTCACGCAGGTGGTTTCTCCTTACAAGGTCGAGAGGACCTTGCAAGTATCTTTTAACGAGATTGCGTCCTTTCGGGTTTTCACAAAACTCGCTGGTAGCCCTGCTGTTTTTACTCACGGAGCCCTATCGGGTTTTCATCCGTGCCCATCTTGCTTGTGGACGTACCGTTTTTTCCCCTTTTTGTTTTTTCTTCTTCTTATTTTTTTTATTCGAACTAGGTTACGCCCTTTCGGGTTTTCATAAGACTCGCCGGTAGCCCTATTGTTTTTTCTCACGGAGCCCTTTCGGGTTTTCATCCGTGCCCACTTTGCTTATGGACATACTGTTTTCGCTATTTTTTTATTCTTTTTTCTTTTTTGTATCAGCTTTGGGATGCTGCAATCCACCGTAGTTTATCGACATCTCGGTCAACAGCTGGTTTTAGGACACAGTGGTCCGTTGTTAGTTTAAGGACGTTTCAGTCCGTCGTTAGTTTAAGGACGTTTCGGTCCGTTGTTAGTTTAAGGACGTTTCGGTCTGTCGTTAGTTTAAGAACGTTTCGGTCCGTTAGCCGGCTATTACCTATAGAGTTTGGGCTTAGGAAGATAGCGAGCGAACATAGTCTTCGTCATATATCATTGACCTAGGCCGTGACTCATTAAGCGTAGTATTTCTTCAGGAAGCGACCATTTATTGGCCTGAAGGGCCTTTCGCCATGCATGTCCATGAGTAGATAGGCTTCACCTTGGTAGACCTTGTCTATAATGTACGGGCCTTCATAGTTCGGCTCGAATTTTCCTCGCTTGGCGTGATTGGGGATCATAGGTCTTTTGACCACTAGCACGAGTTCGCCTTGGTGGAATGTCCTCGGCCTGGTCAATCTTTCATATGAGCGCGTCATCTTTGCTTTATAAGCTTCCAGATTTTGCTGCGCCAGGAGCCGGGTTTCATCAAGGGCATCGAGCTCCTCGAGGCGAAGGTGAGCGTTCTCTTCATCTGTTAGCTCATAATGAACTGCCATTCGTAGAGAGGGTAACTCTATCTCGAGGGGGAGTACCGCTTCTGTACCGAATACCAACGCGTATGGCGTTGTGTTCGTGGCCGTCTTGAACGTAGTTCGATACGTCCAGAGAGCTTTTTGCAGTCTCTCGTGCCAGTCTTTCTTACTTCGTGACACCGTCTTTTTCACGATCTTCATCAATGTCTTGTTGAAGTCCTCAGCTAGACCGTTAGCTCGAGGATTATAAATTGAGGAGTATCTCCAGTCTATGTTGTGCTGTTGTGCGAAGCGGCTGATCTTGTGGCTTCTGTAGGCTGGCCCATTATCGGAGATAATCCGTCGCGGAGTTCCAAATCGATAAATGACGTGCGTCTTGAAGAAATGGAATATATTCTCGGCCTTCACTCCCCTCAGCGGTACTGCTTCTGCCCATTTGGAGAAGTAATCAGTCGTCGCCAAAATGAACCGATGTCCTCTGGACGATACTTGTTCGATGGGGCCAATTATGTCAGTTCCCCACATTTCGAACGGCCAGCTAGCCACCGTTGGGTGTAGAGGATTCGGATGCTGATGGATAAAGTCCCCATGGATTTGGCATGAGTGGCATTGCTTCGCATACTCGAGGCAGTCCTGGATCATCGTGGGCCAATAATAACCCATCCGTTTGATCTTCAACTTCATCTTCGGCCCGGCTTGGTGAGAGCCGCAGAGTCCGTCATGAGTTTCTTGGACGACTCTTTTTGCTTCTTCGGTTCCCAGGCATCTTAACCACAGAGAATCAAATGACCTCTTGTACAGAGTATCATTGACGAAGGCAAAATATAGGGCTCGCTTCATGAGCTGATGTTTTGAGGACGCATCTTCAGGTGTTCGACGAGATTTGAAGTAGTCTATAAAGACTTCTCTCCAATCCTGAACCTTTTCCTGGTCTTCTACTTGCAGAGCCGTTTGCTCGGTCGCTCCCTTTTCTTTAGATGACTCCGGAGATATTTCTGCCGGCGTAAGAACCCGACGGTTTTGCACAACGATCCTTACGTCATCGAAGTTCTCGTCGGCCAGTTCCTTAGCGAGCTTGGCCAATGCATCCGCTTTGCTATTTTCTGCACGCGGTATACTTTCCAAGGTGTAGGAAGGGATTTGAGTCAGTAGTTGCCGTACTCTCTCGCCGTACTTCGCCAACTCAGGCTAGCACGTTTTGTAGTCGCCGTTTATTTGACTAAAGACCAGTTGGGAGTCTCCGTATATGAGGAGGTTCTCAATTTCCATGTCGATGGCGATCTCGAGACCTGCTATCAAACCTTCATACTCGACTTCATTGTTCATCCTCGGCTCTGTTAAGGAGAAGGCAAAGCGCATTATCCCTCCTCGTGGAGTTACAAAGATGAAGCCTACCCCTGATTTGATTATGGGAGTGTTTTGTTTGCGCTTCTTCATAGAGGATGCTCCATCGAAGTAAAGTTCCCATCGGGTATCACCTCCGTCGATCGTGTCAAATGCATGTTCGTCTGGCAGTTCGCAATTCAAAGGAGAATCGGCAGGTATCGGATGCTCAGCGAGGAAGTCGGCGATGGCTTGGCCTTTCACTGCCTTAAGAGGCTGATAAGTTATTGAGAATTCCATCAAGAGCAAGGCCCATTTAGCGAGCCGCCCCGTCAATATGGACTTTAACATCAAATATTTGAGAGGATCCACCTTCGATATGAGACGGACTTCGTGCGCCAATGCATAGTGCCTGAGCTTCGTTATCGCGAAGATCAACGCCAGGCAGTGTTTTTCGATAGGAGAATAATTTCTTTCTTCCCCCAGTAGAACTCGACTCAAATAATAAAGGGCTCTCTTTCCCTTGGTCGTTCTCCTGTGCCCATAATGCGCCTAAGAAATCTTCAAAGGCGGTTGTATACAGAATGAGTGGTTTTCCCTTGACCGGAGCGGCCAGTACTGGCTGATTCTGCAGGTATTGCTTGATTTCGTCCAGCGCGCTTTGGCATTTGCGATCCCAGACGAAAAGGGTTCCCTTCTTCATTAGATGGCTGTAGGGGCGGCACTTGTCGGAGAGATTGGCTATAAATCGCCGAATATACGCGTGCTTCCCTTGGAGAGACCGTAATTGCTTCAGAGTCCTTGGCGGAGGCATTTCCATGATCGCCTTGATTTTCGACGGATCTATCTCGATACCTCGGTGTCGGACGATGAATCCTAAGAATTTTCCTGAGGACACCTCGAACGCGCATTTGAGAGGGTTCATCTTCAAGTTGTATTGCCGAAGGCGTTGAAATACGATCTTCAGATGCTCGAGATGTTCCTCATATGATTTGCTTTTAACCACGAGGTCGTCGATGTAGCATTCAACGATTTCATGTATGAGGTCATCGAAGATCTTCGTCATGGCCCTCTGGTAGGTGGCGCCGGCGTTCTTTACACCGAAAAGCATCCCCTTGTAGCAGAATATGCCCAAAGGGGTCCGGAAAGCAGTGTGCTTCTGGTCTTCGGGATGCATTTTTATCTGATTATATCCTGATGAGCCGTCCATGAAGGAGAAGACTTCATGAGTGGACGTATTGCCTATCATCAGCTCGGTGACCAGTACTGGGAAGTCGTCCTTCGGGCAAGCTTTATTGAGATCCCGAAAGTCCACATATATGTGCACTGTCCCATTTTTCTTCATCACCGGGACGATGTTGGCGATCTAATCAGGATACTGAACCTCTTGGATTAAACCAGAGTCGATTAGCTTCTTGACCTCGGCGTTGATGCTCATCTCGAGCTCGAGCCGCATTCTTCTCGACGCTTGTTTGATTGGCTTGATGTCCGGGGATATGGCCAGTTTGTGAACTGCAATCCCTGGGTCTAGTCCTGGCATCTCGGAATAATTCCATGCGAAGCAATCTTTATGCTGCATGAGCACGTCCTTTAGTGTAGCTACTCTTTCTTTAGACAGCAATTCGCTGACAAACGTCGGTCGTGGGTCACTTGCCGTCCCCAAATCGACTTTCTTGAGGTTATTTGCAGTGGTATGTATTCCATCTTCCTGCTCTTTCGGCGCCGGTGGAAACTCTGAGATCACCTCGTCGTCATTGTTTTCGAAGCACCAGGGGAGATTATCCATACCGTCAGGCTCTTCTTTTGATAGTGTTATCATATGACAAGTACGGGCTCGCTTCCAAGACCGATGTTGATCTGGTTCTATTCTCGCTGTATGGGTGGCTTTTAGTTCGTGCTTCTGTGGCGGATTTATCCTCCAGCTGTTGGATAGAGCGAATTTGCCGAGCTGATATTGGTCTTCGACCCAGTTCTTGAAGGTGAAGCAGTCTTCGAGAGGATGTCCTATTGCTCGGTGAAAAGAGCAATAGTCTGGGTGGGAGATCTCGTTGACTTGCTCGGGGTGTTTGGATTCCGGAAGTGTAATCATTTGATGTCTTATGGAGAGCTCAAGCATCTTCCGTGTTTTGTTCTGAGGAAAAAAGTATGCTCGACTCATCTTCTTCATAAGGGACGAATCCGGATTGCTCGATTCCCGATCGCTTGGCTTCTTGGTCCCGCTTTGTCGCTGTCGAACACCTTTCCCGCTGTTTGATTTATTTTTGCCTCGGCGTTGGGCCTTTTGTATGACGGGTTGATAAGGGAGAGCATTGTCATTCTCCGCGGCCTGTTGAAGGAGGTGCTGTGTCCTGGCTTTCTCGTAAATGGCCATTTCACGGTTGTGGTCATCCCGGATCTTTTGACCCGCTTCCCTGATAAGCTTGTCCATTCGTTCCTCAAATGACGGACTCGACATTTTGGTTGCAGGATCTCGTTTGGTTCAGGGTCAGCGTTTTCTGACAGGGCGTCCTCTTCTTCATCGAAGTTATATATGACGTAGCTACCATGGACTCATTCCCGTTTCCCGGATTTCACATATCCAAGCCCGAGCGTTTCCATCCTCCCGTTGGGCAACTTGCGCTGAGTTCTAGGGACATCCAAAATCCCGTTGTAGAACCGAGCTCGTCGAATGGTCTGTTTGAAAGGTACCCCTTGGCGCTTCAAGAGCCTTCTCAAGCCTTCCGAGTAATATCTAGGCAGACGGATAGGCTGGAGTCTGTCGAGCATAGAATCGGTGCCATGCCATATTTCTTTCTCCACTTTGGTTTCCCCAGATCGGTAGAATAGGATCGCCTTTTCACCCTTTAGCCTGGGAGGGACGAAAAATATCTGCAGTTCTTGCACACCATAAGCTTTGAGTGCATCAAGATCTTTGTAATGCTCCCGCGGAACCATGATAATTTGCAAACTCTGATTATTGCCAGTGAAAGCTTGTATTGACGGCCGAGCGGAGAATACAGCATTAACCTCGTCTTCCGATCCGCTGCCGAAGATCAACATGGGGGCGGACGGTCCTGGGTTGTTGCGTTAAGGCGGCCCTGAATAAACTATCTCTTCCTCCCCCTCGGTATCGCTCCCGAAAACTGGAATAGTGGTGATAGCTTTGTCCTTCGGTTTGTGACATCTTTCCGTGTCCTCGAAGTCCGGTAAGAAGTATTTTGCATCTTCGTACTTTCAGACTTCGTTCACGGAGAATGGGTTCAACTCTCCCATCACAGTGTACTCGAGGCCATCTTTAAAATACTTCATACACTGGTGCTGTGTAGAAGGAATAATGTTGTACTCATGTAACCAAGGCCTACCGAGCAAAGCATTGTAGCATGTCTTAGCGTCAATGACGTGAAATTTAATGTCTGTGAACAGCAGCCCGAAGCGCAGCGTCAGTATTACAGACCCGAGGGTCCGTGATGACTGGGAGTCGAACCCGGAGATGGTGATCTTATCACGAGCGAGGTGTTGAACGCTTATGCAGATGTAACGTTTGAAAATCGTTTCGGTGAAATTTCGGAAAATCGGTAAAATAAGGGTGTTTTCCGTAAAAAGTCAAAATACAAATATCTTATTATAAAAATTAAATATACATATTCTAGCTATGTAATTGCTATTATTTGGTGTTTATTGAGGCTCTGGTGAAATTTCAAATTTTCTGAAATTTTTTTTATTATTTTATTATTATTTAAGCCGTCACTAATACATTAAATTAGCGATAAATACAAATTTGAACAGGCTAATTACACTCTATAGAACCATGACAACTAAAATCTAGTGGGTAATATAAATTTTTAGCAATTTATTTCAAGTTCTAGTTGTTTATAATCAAACGAAATTAAAATTTAAAGAAAATAAACTAAATCTTGCAATTTTGTAACTTGTGGGGGTGTTTTTGGCATGGAATTTTCTTTGCAAATAATTCACTCATCCTCACCTCTCTTTGGGCCGAGCCCCACCTGCAGGAAACACCCACCCCCTCAATTTGTGCTTAACTCATTTGTTTCATGAAATGTAGTGTGAATAAATTATATTAATTTGTGTACTATGAAGCATGTAAGGGTTTTGACTTTGAAAAATTTAACAATCCCACACCATTCTTCCCCACTTCCTCCTCTTGCTGGCCGAGAGCAGCCCACTTCCCCCTCTATTTTTTTTCCCTTCTCATTTCCTTCAAAATTCACCAAAATGCAAAAAAAAAAAATCCCACAAACTCCAAATCCATTCCTTACTCATTATTCCTTGGCCATTCAAGCATGGATCTTGGAGCTTGGAAGCTAATTTGGGAGGCTAGTTTGCAAGTGGGATCTACAAATTTTAGGTATAAAATCTTAACCCTTTGGTTATGTGTTGATTAATTCCTCCAATTTAGGTTATTGTGATGTTTAAATAGGGCTTTAAATTCAAGTTTATAATCTTAAGTGAAAGGGTTTTGAATGCAATTAGGGTTCTTATCATGTAATCATGGTTGCAAAATGTAGATTATCATCTTAAGGAAATGAAAACCTAATATAGTTGCTAATATGTAAATTGTTAGATGTATAATGTCCAAATTTAGCCTTTTTAGCAAACTAGATTTTTAGAAATTGTTAAAAATGTGAAATTTAAAATCTAGTTAGGGTTTTTATAAATTGGTTATGGTTTGAAAGTGTAGTATAACATCTTAGAGTATGCAAAGTGAAATCTAGTTGTCAATTTTCTAATTGTTACATTTAAATAGTTCTAATTAAGCTATTTGTAAACTAGGTTTTTGGGTTAAATGAAAATTGATGAGATAAAAATTTAATTATGGTTTGTGTGACTTAGTTAAAATATTATGTGGGTAATGTAACCATTATATTGGTTAAGACATCATGTTTTGAAGTAAAACGGTTAATTTTTGCTTGCTAGATTTTCGGAATTATAGCTTTTTAAGTGAGTTTGAGCTTTTTGTGAGTTTTTAAGCTATTTTATATTATAATTAGTGCTTGTAATTGTACAAATGAGTGTGTTTGGGTTTTTATCGATGGTTTGACATTTGTACGCCGACTTCGAGGGTTTTTGGGTTGATTTGTGAAAGCAACCATAGGTTTTGACCTATGTGGGATTCACGTGTCGTTTTGGGTCATGAGTCGGATTTTAATATGGCACGGTGCGTTATGATATGTAGGTACCCCCATGTGGACTTCGAGACGACAAGCAAGCGCATGGCGACGTCGGCACCGGCGAGCGAGGACCAGGTGAGTAGATTTATATCTACGGGGAGAAGTCGGGTGGATGGCGTATAGCACCCCCGCAGTTCGTGGTGATGTATACGAATGCGTATACACACAGATATTGATTGTTTATGGTTTGAGATTATTGATGATAGAGTTGGATATTTGGTATATTGGATTGGTTTAGTGTTGCGAAACCCTAGAGTAGTGGTTGCATCACACACACACACACACCCATACTTGCATACATTCTTCTTTCATATATGTGTACATGGGATTACATATTGATGTGTATATTTACACATGGGTATGGGACTATGTGTTTATATACTGGATTTGAAGATAGTAATTGGGATTTGAGATGAGTCGATGAGATTGGGCTTGAGGCCAGGAGATCGGTGATGTGATTTGGTTCGTATTGAGATACGACATGATGTTTTAGCGGGTCTTTTGACGTAATGATTCTTACACCTGCATGCATTCATAAATGGTATCAATATTGTACTAGACGTAGGCCTTTATCCCGGACCATGATATTTGATAAAGAAGATACCAGATGAATAGTGTGATTGATGTGACTTTGACCCGTACCCAGATTTGGGGATGCCGTACGACGGATTTACGTACGAGCTATATCTTGATGATTGATCCGCACTCTTGATTTGGGATGTCTGATTGTAGATATGGTATCGGATATGATATTATTGAGGCGGGATCACCGAATAATGTACATACAGGTATGTATATGGATCGACTCAGATGTTAGGCGGTTTCCTTACATGTAGTCCAGCTTGTTAGCTTAGCCCTTTAGTTTGGTTTAGTTGTTAGATTAGATTCGATTCTTACCTATTTCAAAAACTAACGAATCGTGGGTATTTTAAAAGACAGCCCAAGGGATCCTACGGATATTTCAAAAGACGTATCTTTTCATAAAAACACCGTAGCCCCTATTTTCAAAACCCCATGATTTGTGTTATTTCAAAAGGCACCATTTGTAGGACTTATATTAGATTAATGCAGATTAGTTATAGTTGCGTCTAGTTTTCAGCTCCCGCTAATTTTTGTGGTCCGCTTCGCATCGCATGCTTATTTTATGTTTCATACTCCATTATTGACATCATGCTGTTAGGACACCAGCACCATTACCGATGATGCGTATGTACCACGTACACTTAATTGCCGGCTCACACACATCTTCATCGGTAATTGCCATGTCACGTACACCTTAGAAAATATTATTGCTTGACATAGCCTGTTAGCTAATAGTTAGACATGATATTAGTGTACTTGCCTTATATGTTAGTTTAGACATTGTAGTTATTACCTGCTACTTCATGCATACTGTTATTCATTGTTATGCCGCATTCATGGATTCTCATGCATATATTCACTATTTTACGTGTTATTGAGGTTTTGGATTCGGATTTCCATGAGATTTTCTGGATTTGGAGGAAAACCGCAAAAACTTATATGAACTGATTTCTTTCTTTTTAAAATAAAAAGTGAGGTTTTCCCATAATGTATGAGTCGTCCACCATGAGTTTGCTGATGGATTTCGAGACCCGATTCGAGGAGACGGATGAACCGTTTCGGGTACATGGTGGACCCGGTAAGGTACCCCGGGGCAAGAAGCGCGTGATGATGACGATGTGAGCCTGGCAGGGGAGCACTACCTACCGGTGATATTACCCGACGCGTCGGATATCCGGAGGATACCGTCGTGGTCTTGAGATGGATAGTAGGGGCCGGTCTGGACCGACGGCGCCCTAGATATTGAGATTGAGACATTGAGATTGAGACTTGAGGTACATAGATTGTGACACAGAGATATCGAGGTATTTGGACACTTGTTTTGTGTCGATGCTGGGCACTGTTTTATGCTGATTTCATATATGGTACCTCATTTCTTTTAAAATACAGAAATCTCACTGATTTATGAAACCAGTTTTATTCAGTACATGCATTCTGTTTTATGCATTCATATCTCACTCATATGATATATTGCTACCTGAGGCACTGACACGGGCACATGAGATTACACTTGGGTTAGATATCTACCCTAGCCATTGTTATAGGCTGCATGTTATATACATTTTTGAGGATATATTATGATCATTGACCTAGGATTGCGTTATTTATGCGATTTCTGTGCGTAGATGTTTTTCTATTCACGAGTTGGCAACTCACCCCCGTTGTGCCCCAGTTTCTTGCAGGTTTTGCCGTACAGGTTTAATTACGGCTTTGCGGGCTCAGTTTCATTCGGGTGACTTGCTAGTAGGTGGGTTTTTCTTGTATCGTACCCATCATATTACCTTGTATGATATTATTCCGTTGTATCTAGTAAATTCCATCAACCAAACATGTATTTATTGAGATAGAGACCAGTGTTGGTTATTCTTTCGACGTTAGAGTCGCTCGTTATATTTCTGGTGGTTTTGAGTTTCCTTTTGAGTTTTGATTCTCGCCGTTGGCGTTGTATATTATATTGTTTGTGTGGTTGTGACCGTCGATTGACGAAGAGCTAGCTCCCGCTTGGGGATGCCCTTTTCTTGATTTCGTATACTATTCATGTTGTATCCCGTTTGGGGGCCAGTATTTACAAAGGAGACTCTGCCGAAATTTTCAGTAAATTTTTGATGTTTTAAAAACCGCATAATTCGGCTTATGCTATTGAAATTACTTGCTTTAAGTTGGTTTTTCCTGCACTCTACTACTTTTCTTGGTTTGGATTTCTGGGTTTTCGGTTTACTTAGATTACGAACGTCTCGAGACGTTCGTAGTTTAAGTGCCGGTCATGTTCCGTACTTTCGGGTCGTGACAAAGTTGGTATCAGAGCGTTAGGTTTTAACCTTCGGAGCGTAGGATGACCCTTGGCTGATAGAATAGGTGACTAAAGTAGAGTGACGTACCGTTGATATGTTCCGCGGCATATTTACGACACGCCACTCCACTTAAGAAGCCTTAGGATGTACATTTCCTTGTTCAGTATTATATTCCTTCCTGATCTAGCCTCATCGTTACCAGTTATGGTTTTGATACCATGATTACGGGCAGGGAGAGCTACGACTAGAGTTGCGGTCAGCACGAGCTCGTCACGAACGAGGACTGACCAGGGCGTGATCCCGGCGACACACGATTGTAGAGATGTGTCTTTTGATTGTATTTTGCGCCACGAGCGTTGGATGGATCACCTTTATGAGACTTCTCGAACGTGCAGATTAGCACCAGAGGATTGAGCCACTGATAGAGGCCAGCTAGACTTTGATGACCGTTGATGTGTGGCTTATTCATAATTGATTGAGGCACGGTTCAGCGTGCAGACGAGTGAGCCAGTTATTGCTGCGAACGATGAGATATCGTCCCAGATGTTGGAACTATTGCAGTACGAGATTATACTGAGAGATTATAGGAGGTCGCTAGTCACCAAGGATAAAAGACTAGGACATGTGGATCGTTCGCTAACCCGATGCGAGGTCATCAGATAGATTGATTCCAGCTAGAGACGACTTCACGCGGAGACGTTGGGAGTCGACAGAGACGATCAAATGTCAGAAACCTATTATTCCAAGTTTAAGGTAGTCGGAAAGACATGCAGGCAATTCTATGGTCCCTCTAGAAGAATGAAACCCTAACTCGACTTAATGACCGTGTGAAAGCCTTTGAACCTTAGGGTTTGCGGCAGTTCCGCGGCGCCATTAGTGAGGCTTGGGTTTGCCCTTCTATGGCTGGACCACCGATGCTGTGGTATGTACTCGATACTATTAAACTGTGCCCTAGAGGTTGAGCCCTTGGGGGATTATGAAGTTTTGACGACTCGATCGGATGGCTCGACTTAATTCGGATGCAAGGTGGTGAGATGCATTTTTTTTGGGAGACTCCCGATATGAGGGTAGCCGTTGGAGCTCAGTCCATGTAGCCACGATGAGACGAGTCCGAAGCAGTCGACATTAGAGAAAGTGGAGTAAAGAGGTCCGTACAAGATCTGGATAAGACGACGTTCCACTCCACCGACATCAGAGATGCGATACGCATGCCGAGGCAGAGTACTGGATATACCTTCCAGAAGGAGTCGCGATGGGTATGCAGCCGTTCCGGAACAAGATGCAGATATAGGAAAGGACGATGACTTCCGGACGGTTGGCAGAGACGAGACATGGAAGAGACCGTGAGCAGGATTCCTTCCAGGACACTGCTGCAATGATACTTGCACCCAGGATCAGATGTGTCACGTACATTCAGAGAGCCAGAGGCCGACGCCAGTGATATGCTATCTTACGAGTGGTCGCGATGATTGACTGGGAGATGACAAGAGACGTGCCAGAACGGGATCATCCCCGTTAGCACACCTGACAAGGCTGATAGGCCGATGGACCGAGAGATTGGCAATTCCCAGTGAAGACCTTGACCCAGGAGTGGTCATTGTTACGCACACCAGCAGGCCAGAGTTCATGATCATCGACGAGACGTCCCACTAGTGACCGCGACAGTTGGCCCGAGATTCTTAGAGGATGCGCTTGAGCGGTACTATTCTGCCATTATTAATTTCGATGTTTTGGGGGATTTATTCGCATGATTTGATTTTGATGATGGAGGATTTACGATCTTTGCACAGTGTTGCGCTAGATATCGTTTTCGCGCTTGAGTTTCACATGTTTGTGATTTTACCGTTTTAAACATTTGAGTTGATTTTGTGCGTATGCACGCACACGATTTGGTTCCTGCACTCTGTATAGTTTACATATGCTTGCAGTGCAGTGATACGCATTTTGTGCACTACAGTTGCACTGGACTTCGATTTCGATGGTGATGTTCGATATTTGTTTTGTGCACCTTGTGCACCTGATTGGATTTTGCGCATCTTCGGCGCTTGATATTGGATTTCATGATTTCGTACATGATGGATGCTCCTGATTTGGGTTTTCGCGCATGTTGGGCGCATGTTATGAGATACGATTTTGGTGCACACCAGATGCACTAAATCGAGATTCTTCGTGCATGTCAGATGCACCTGTTTTGCTGTCAGGCACACCTGTCGCCCTTGACAGATGTTTCGTGCACACCCGATGCACTTAGATGTTTCTGTGCATATGTATGGCACATTCATGGATTTCGATTTCCGTGCGCACCAGACGCACATGGCATTCATATATATATTTGGGACTGATTTATGTTGGAGCAGTATATTTTATGATGTTTGCTATTTGGTTTAGTACTGAGCAGGACTAGTCACAGGACAGTACCTGAGTATATCCTTCTATGCATTGATAGTTATCGAATGGATTCCAAAGAAGAGCTATAGTCTCAGTATTTACCTACGTGTCCGAGATGACACAAAACATTTTATAAAGGAAATCCTTCTGAAATTGCTTTCAAACGGCGGGACGTGCATATTAAACAAAGGATATATATATATGTGTGTGTGTGTGTGTGTGTGTGTGTGTGTGTAGTTATTTTCTTACAATAGTCGTCCGCCACTGTGTAGTGCTGCGAGCATCGCACAACGATTTGAAGAAGAGTTGGCATGCATTGCTTCCAGAAGTTTTAATGATGTATATCATATTGATTTTCATTTTGGATTTAGACATTGTGTTTTCACCATGACTCCGATGATTGCGGGATGCAGGATGGAGTTTTGATTTTGAGTTATATGCTCATTTTTCATGCACATGAGCTGCGCTACGATTTGTTTTATGTATTCATGATTTCGGAGCCCCGACGATTTGATGGTTTTGCTTAGATGTTTTAGTATTTGGGAGGAGTTTTAATTTAAATTCGGGGACCGAATTTCTTTAAGTGGGGAAGATTGTAACGTTTGAAAATCGTTTCGGTGAAATTTCGGAAAATCGGTAAAATAAGGGGGTTTTCCGTAAAAAGTCAAAATACAAATATCTTATTATAAAAATTAAATATACATATTCTAGCTATGTAATTGCTATTATTTGGTGTTTATTGAGCCTCTGGTGAAATTTCAAATTTTCTGAAAAAAAAATATTATTTTATTATTATTTAAGCCGTCACTAATACATTAAATTAGCGATAAATACAAATTTGAACAGGCTAATTACACTCTATAGAACCATGACAACTAAAATCTAGTGGGTAATATAAATTTTTAGCAATTTATTTCAAGTTCTAGTTGTTTATAATCAAACGAAATTAAAATTTAAAGAAAATAAACTAAATCTTGCAATTTTGTAACTTGTGGGGGTGTTTTTGGCATGGAATTTTCTTTGCAAATAATTCACTCATCCTCACCTCTCTTTGGGCCGAGCCCCACCTGCAGGAAACACCCACCTCCTCAATTTGTGCTTAACTCATTTGTTTCATGAAATGTAGTGTGAATAAATTATATTAATTTGTGTACTATGAAGCATGTAAGGGTTTTGACTTTGAAAAATTTAACAATCCCACACCATTCTTCCCCACTTCCTCCTCTTGCTGGCCGAGAGCAGCCCACTTCCCCCTCTATTTTTTTTCCCTTCTCATTTCCTTCAAAATTCACCAAAATGCAAAAAAAAAAAAAAATCCCACAAACTCCTAATCCATTCCTTACCCATTATTCCTTGGCCATTCAAGCATGGATCTTGGAGCTTGGAAGCTAATTTGGGAGGCTAGTTTGCAAGTGGGATCTACAAATTTTAGGTATAAAATCTTAACCCTTTGGTTATGTGTTGATTAATTCCTCCAATTTAGGTTATTGTGATGTTTAAATAGGGCTTTAAATTCAAGTTTATAATCTTAAGTGAAAGGGTTTTGAATGCAATTAGGGTTCTTATCATGTAATCATGGTTGCAAAATGTAGATTATCATCTTAAGGAAATGAAAACCTAATATAGTTGCTAATATGTAAATTGTTAGATGTATAATGTCCAAATTTAGCCTTTTTAGCAAACTAGATTTTTAGAAATTGTTAAAAATGTGAAATTTAAAATCTAGTTAGGGTTTTTATAAATTGGTTATGGTTTGAAAGTGTAGTATAACATCTTAGAGTATGCAAAGTGAAATCTAGTTGTCAATTTTCTAATTGTTACATTTAAATAGTTCTAATTAAGCTATTTGTAAACTAGGTTTTTGGGTTAAATGAAAATTGATGAGATAAAAATTTAATTATGGTTTGTGTGACTTAGTTAAAATATTATGTGGGTAATGTAACCATTATATTGGTTAAGACATCATGTTTTGAAGTAAAACGGTTAATTTTTGCTTGCTAGATTTTCGGAATTATAGCTTTTTAAGTGAGTTTGAGCTTTTTGTGAGTTTTTAAGCTATTTTATATTATAATTAGTGCTTGTAATTGTACAAATGAGTGTGTTTGGGTTTTTATCGATGGTTTGACATTTGTACGCCGACTTCGAGGGTTTTTGGGTTGATTTGTGAAAGCAACCATAGGTTTTGACCTATGTGGGATTCACGTGTCGTTTTGGGTCATGAGTCGGATTTTAATATGGCACGGTGCGTTATGATATGTAGGTACCCCCATGTGGACTTCGAGACGACAAGCAAGCGCATGGCGACGTCGGCACCGGCGAGCGAGGACCAGGTGAGTAGATTTATATCTACGGGGAGAAGTCGGGTGGATGGCGTATAGCACCCCCGCAGTTCGTGGTGATGTATACGAATGCGTATACACACAGATATTGATTGTTTATGGTTTGAGATTATTGATGATAGAGTTGGATATTTGGTATATTGGATTGGTTTAGTGTTGCGAAACCCTAGAGTAGTGGTTGCATCACACATACACACACACCCATACTTGCATACATTCTTCTTTCATATATGTGTACATGGGATTACATATTGATGTGTATATTTACACATGGGTATGGGACTATGTGTTTATATACTGGATTTGAAGATATTAATTGGGATTTGAGATGAGTCGATGAGATTGGGCTTGAGGCCAGGAGATCGGTGATGTGATTTGGTTCGTATTGAGATACGACATGATGTTTTAGCGGGTCTTTTGACGTAATGATTCTTACACCTGCATGCATTCATAAATGGTATCAATATTGTACTAGACGTAGGCCTTTATCCCGGACCATGATATTTGATAAAGAAGATACCAGATGAATAGTGTGATTGATGTGACTTTGACCCGTACCCAGATTTGGGGATGCCGTACGACGGATTTACGTACGAGCTATATCTTGATGATTGATCCGCACTCTTGATTTGGGATGTCTGATTGTAGATATGGTATCGGATATGATATTATTGAGGCGGGATCACCGAATAATGTACATACAGGTATGTATATGGATCGACTCAGATGTTAGGCGGTTTCCTTACATGTAGTCCAGCTTGTTAGCTTAGCCCTTTAGTTTAGTTTAGTTGTTAGATTAGATTCGATTCTTACCTATTTCAAAAACTAACGAATCGTGGGTATTTTAAAAGACAGCCCAAGGGATCCTACGGATATTTCAAAAGACGTATCTTTTCATAAAAACACCGTAGCCCCTATTTTCAAAACCCCATGATTTGTGTTATTTCAAAAGGCACCATTTGTAGGACTTATATTAGATTAATGCAGATTAGTTATAGTTGCGTCTAGTTTTCAGCTCCCGCTCATTTTTGTGGTCCGCTTCGCATCGCATGCTTATTTTATGTTTCATACTCCATTATTGACATCATGCTGTTAGGACACCAGCACCATTACCGATGATGCGTATGTACCACGTACACTTAATTGCCGGCTCACACACATCTTCATCGGTAATTGCCATGTCACGTACACCTTAGAAAATATTATTGCTTGACATAGCCTGTTAGCTAATAGTTAGACATGATATTAGTGTACTTGCCTTATATGTTAGTTTAGACATTGTAGTTATTACCTGCTACTTCATGCATACTGTTATTCATTGTTATGCCGCATTCATGGATTCTCATGCATATATTCACTATTTTACGTGTTATTGAGGTTTTGGATTCGGATTTCCATGAGATTTTCTGGATTTGGAGGAAAACCGCAAAAACTTATATGAACTGATTTCTCTCTTTTTAAAATAAAAAGTGAGGTTTTCCCATAATGTATGAGTCGTCCACCATGAGTTTGCTGATGGATTTCGAGACCCGATTCGAGGAGACGGATGAACCGTTTCGGGTACATGGTGGACCCGGTAAGGTACCCCGGGGCAAGAAGCGCGTGATGATGACGATGTGAGCCTGGCAGGGGAGCACTACCTACCGGTGATATTACCCGACGCGTCGGATATCCAGAGGATACCGTCGTGGTCTTGAGATGGATGGTAGGGGCCGGTCTGGACCGACGGCGCCCTAGATATTGAGATTGAGACATTGAGATTGAGACTTGAGGTACATAGATTGTGACACAGAGATATCGAGGTATTTGGACACTTGTTTTGTGTCGATGCTGGGCACTGTTTTATGCTGATTTCATATATGGTACCTCATTTCTTTTAAAATACAGAAATCTCACTGATTTATGAAACCAGTTTTATTCAGTACATGCATTCTGTTTTATGCATTCATATCTCACTCATATGATATATTGCTACCTGAGGCACTGACACGGGCACATGAGATTACACTTGGGTTAGATATCTACCCTAGCCATTGTTATAGGCTGCATGTTATATACATTTTTGAGGATATATTATGATCATTGACCTAGGATTGCGTTATTTATGCGATTTCTGTGCGTAGATGTTTTTCTATTCACGAGTTGGCAACTCACCCCCGTTGTGCCCCAGTTTCTTGCAGGTTTTGCCGTACAGGTTTAATTACGGCTTTGCGGGCTCAGTTTCATTCGGGTGACTTGCTAGTAGGTGGGTTTTTCTTGTATCGTACCCATCATATTACCTTGTATGATATTATTCCGTTGTATCTAGTAAATTCCATCAACCAAACATGTATTTATTGAGATAGAGACCAGTGTTGGTTATTCTTTCGACGTTAGAGTCGCTCGTTTTATTTCTGGTGGTTTTGAGTTTCCTTTTGAGTTTTGATCCTCGCCGTTGGTGTTGTATATTATATTGTTTGTGTGGTTGTGACCGTCGATTTACGAAGAGCTAGCTCCCGCTTGGGGATGCCCTTTTCTTGATTTCGTATACTATTCATGTTGTATCCCGTTTGGGGGCCAGTATTTACAAAGGAGACTCTGCCGAAATTTTCAGTAAATTTTTGATGTTTTAAAAACCGCATAATTCGGCTTATGCTATTGAAATTACTTGCTTTAAGTTGGTTTTTCCTGCACTCTACTACTTTTCTTGGTTTGGATTTCTGGGTTTTCGGTTTACTTAGATTACGTACGTCTCGAGACGTTCGTAGTTTATGTGCCGGTCATGTTCCGTACTTTCGGGTCGTGACAGCAGATTTCCTTCAACACTCGCACGTTGAGGAGATTGACGGAAGACCCATTGTCGACCAGGATTTTGCCTATCTTTATATCGTGGCAGTATCCTGAGACATAGAGGGGACGGTTGTGTTCGTGCGTCCTAAGGAGGAGGTCTTCATCGCCGAAGGTGATATCGACTGTGTGTACTTCCTCCAGCTCATCCTTCATCTTTTCTTCGGTGAGGAAAGCTTTGAATTGCTCTGGCTCTTGTAGCGCCTTGATCAATGAATCTCTTACTTCTTTTGATAGTAAAAATGCGTCGATAATGCTGAGCTGCGAAGGTAACTTCCTTAGGTGCGCCAGGACGTTGTAGTCCACCTTACTTTTCTTTGGCGAGTCCTTGGTGGTCATCTCTCTCACGACTTGGTCATCTAAGGCGATATCTTCAGAGACCTTTTCTTTTTCCTTATCTTTTCTATTTACGGGTCAGAGGTTCTTTTCTGGAAGTGTACGATTGCGCAGCCGAATATTTTCACAGGCCTCCGGTTCTTCCTCTTTCCCCAAGGTGGATTCTTTAAAGAGGGGACCAAGAGTCATCTCTTCGTCAGAGTCGCTCCCAAAAGTAAGAACTTGCGATCCCCCGGCGTTGACCGTGCGACAGTTACCGGTAGTTCTTTTGTGCTCCTCTGTCGTACTTCTCTGCCCCCGACGACTTTTGCGTTTCATCCGTTTAAAATGTTGCCGGTGAGCAACATATCCCTGCCACCATATTTTAAAAGCGTTGCACTCTTCGGTGGGGTGCGCAATCTTCCGATGATATAAGCAGTAGCTAAGATGCATTTCTGCTTCATCAAGAATGTTTCCTTCAGAGGGTGGTAGCTTCATCCCCATTGATATGGCTTTAGCAAACCTTTTCCTCATCTTGAACTTGTTTTTATTCACGATGGATGTCCCTTGATTCGGCGGGAGTATCTCGACTCTTTCGTCCAGTCGCCTGCATTTGGCCTTTTCAAATATGGTCATCTCACGCTCCCGATCAGCTTTACTTTTCAGAAGAGCTTTGTTTAGGAATGCGTCGATCATCTCGTCTGATGGCCCTGGAAGTTCCGGTTCAGGCCCTGCCCCTAGTCTCTTGGTGCAAAGGGCTTATTCATCGCTTATTGATGAGTAAGAGATCACATGGAAACTTTCCACGTAATCTTCAAATTCATCCGACGAGTCTTCTCCATCATCTCCGTCCTTAAGGACGTGGCTGAGGAACTCTTGGAGCGTGATTGGAGTCCGCGCCTTCTGGTTATACTCTTCGAGCGCGTCAATCTGCTTTTGTAGGTCTGTGCGTCAATCTGACTTCTAATCAGGCGATTGTGGGTTCGAGTCCCACCGGGTGTGCCAGAATCTGTTCCCCTCCGAAAGACGCGCAAGACAGACGCGGCGAACGTCTTGCCTGAATTTCGGGGCAGATGCTAATTGGTGCTATCCGTCCACCTCTCCGAAGATGCCAAGTTGATTTATGGCACCATGTATCGAAGGTTTAAACGGATGCGGCCGATGTAGCAGACTTCGTCAGATTCCCCCTCGTCTGAGGGGTTTTTGATTGTGGGGACACTCTTCCCTGCAGGCGCAAGCCCCTGCAGTTAATTACGCTACCGCATCGCGGTAACAACTTTCTCCTTCTCCAGATGGTCACTTCGTGTCGTGGGTGTTTGTTTTGTGTTTGGTTGCCCGTGGATTGTATACGGAGACTAAGTTATGTTGTCGCCCGTAGGACGTGGACTAGTCCAAATCCGTATTTTCTTAGATTTGGGTTTGGGGGTTTGGGTTTAAGGATACGTTAGTCTCTTTTGAGACTAAGATCAACTTAAACGTTCGTTAAGGATACGTTAGTCTAATTTTAGACTAAGATCAACTCAACGTTTGTTAAGGACACGTTAGTCTAATTTTAGACTAAGATCAACTTAACAAGATCATTTAGATCCAACAAAAGAGCATTTGAACTCTATTGTTTAGTTTATGGACATTGCGGTCGATTACTAGTTTAAGTACATAGTGGTCCAAGACCAGTTTAAGGACGTAGTGGTCCAATACCAGTTTAAGGACATAGTGGTCCAATGTTAGTTTAAAGACATCGCGGTCGAGGTTAAGGACATCATAGTCTATGAGTTTAAAGACATCGCGGTCGAGGTTAAGGACATCATAGTTCGTGAGTTTAAAGACCTCACAGTCAAGGTTAAGGACATCATAGTCCGTGAGTTTAAAGACCTCACAGTCAAGGTTAAGGACATCATAGTCCGTGAGTTTAAAGACCTCACAGTCAAGGTTAAGGACATCATAGTCCGTGAGTTTAAGGACCCCACAGTCCAGTTTAGAGACGTCACAGTCTGTGAAGTGTGTGGTTATCGGGACCCGTCACCTCTATGAAGACGTTAAAGGATTACAACGACAAATATCAGAGGAGTGAAGAGATGTACCCTCGAACAAAAGTGGATTAAGTGATTTGTAGTCCAATTTGGAACTAAGATCAATTAATTATATTATGAGCACATTGGCTCAGTTAAGTCTGAATTGAGGATTATGGCCTTCTTGGGCTAAGTCCAATCAAGTTTGGAATATTAGCCCTCTGTTGGTCCATTGAAGGGGAGGCTTTGCCTCTAGAAAATTAGTCAATTGGGCTGAAGCTAGTGTTCAATCACTAAAGAACAATAGTGTAAAACACTGGTAATCAGATTATCAAATTACTAGAAATGTGATCCTCAAATTAGTGTTAAACACTAACAGATAACAGTGTTAAACACTGGCAACAAAATTATCAGATTAGTGTTAAACACTAGAAGAGGGAGGGGTCACGTGGGAGCACGTGATAGCATCAAAAAGTGGGGCCAGATCCCCTTATTTCATTCTCAGGATATTCAGATAAGTGTTAAACACTTTTGGTCTTCAGGCCATCATGTGTGGGCACGTGGTGGGCTTCCAGTCATTGATTATTAAAGCGTTTTACTAGGGGTCACGTGGGGACACGTGGGGGCGCCCAAGAATGGTTCTGCCTTTGAATTTATTCTCTCTTGTTTTAGGAGTCACGTGGGAGCACGTGAGGCATTGCCTCCGAGCTTTTTCCCTTCTTGTTTTGGGGATCTTTTCAGGGGTCACGTGGGGACACGTGACCTTAGTCTTTTGCATGCATGGAGATCTTTTAAGTTCTCTGTTATTTTCAAGAATTGAATTCTTTAATAGGGTTAAACCCTAATTATGATTTTGGAGGAATTAAATTTCTATTGTAAAAGAATTAAATTCTTATATAGAGTGAAACCCTATTATCATTGAGGAGGAATTAAATTCCTGTAAATCTGAGAGAATTAAATTCTCAATTAGGGTTAAACCCTAGTTCTGTCCATCTTGAAGGAATTAAATTCCTATAATTGTAGGAGAATTAAATTCTCAGATAGGGTTTAAACCCCAAGTTCATCATGAAGGAATTAAATTCCTGTGAGTTTGGGAGAATTAAATTCTCATATAGGGTTAAACCCTAATTTTGTTTTGGGAGAATTAAATTCTTAAAACTCAATTCCCCCTCTAAGTTTTGGATCTGTATGGCAGGATCTCAACCCGATGAGAATTAAATTCTCAACTTATGGGGAGATGTGCTCTTTGCAGATCTTCAACCAGGGGAAGAACTAAGTTCTTTGCAAAAGAGTTAAACTCTTATTTCTTTGAGAATTAAATTCTCTTTTTTTTTTGAAGTTTTGATCCCCTTTCTTTTCTCACCTAGGGTTTTTCTTTGTTGAGAATTAAATTCTCCTTTCTTTTTCTCTCTGAATTTTCAAGATTCCCAAAACTCTATCTCCAAAATCCTCCTCTTATCTCTTCTTTTGGCTTCTATTTATAGGAGAAGGAAAAGAATCAATTTGTTTAGTAAATCTTTCATTGAAAGATTTTGTTTGTTTTCATAATTAATATGAACCTTTAGATCATACAGTGAATTTTATTCACCGTTGGATTTTAAATCCAAAGATATTCTGTTTGTTATTTCTGGTGAGATTTTTAGGGAAATCTTTCCTTGTCTAAAATTTTTCTATAAATTGGTGATTTTTAATCACCCATGGATCTTTAATCCAACGGTCCCCATAATCCTTTTCCATTTGGAAAGATTTTGAAGCTTTTAGAATTTAATTCTATTAACTGTAAGGCTTTCGAAACCAGTCACGTGCTGACACGTGACCCTTGGTCACGTGTGAGCACGTGACCTCCAATTGAGTCCTTTTCTCAACGTTTACTACACTTCAGTTGTAACCATCACGTGACCATTGGTCACGTGTGAGCACGCGACACCTCATTGAGCTATTTCCTTCAGCTGTTTGTTATTTTATTTCTGTTTTGATTGTCACGTGTCAACACGTAACCATTGGTCACGTGTGAGCACGTGATACCTCATTGAGGTAATTCCCGATTTTTAGAATTAAATTCTATTAAGCTGTAAGGCTTTCAAAGCCTGGCACGTGCTGGCACGTGACCATTGGTCACGTGGGAGCACGTGACCCCAATTGAGCCATCTTTCAGCCGTTTGTTATCATTTCCGTTTGATGAGATTTTAACCATCACGTGTCATCACGTTACCGTTGGTCACGTATGAACACGTGATACCCCATTGAGGTAATTCCTGATTTTTAATCAGGAAACAATGATGATTGAGGGAGGACCTATACGGATTGAATAGTCTTACTCAAAATGATAGTATGCTATCTGGTTTGTCTTTATCAGCATGTACATGTATTATATGGTATTACAGATCACTATTACATGTTGATAGAGCCCATAGGATTCTTGCTTGATTACCAGCAGTATGATGGCGATTATATACGTGAGAGCTGGGTGGTATATAACCACATCCTTAAATGTCCCTAGTCGAAACAGTATCGAGACTGGGCATCGATACTCCGGAGTAGACTAGTGTGTACTTATCGAGACCCCGACGAGGGGCGGTGGACGGTTTCACAAGCCGTTGGTGTCAGTTAGTCACCTAAAATAGTATACATGTGCTCATTGGGTTATGAGTGCACTGGACGGACTCGCCGGGAACATGCTAGTTGTTATTATACCTATTGTCAGATAGCAGTTCCCAGATGACATGTGTACAGATTAGTCTGTCGACCCGAGATCGCCATTTGTCTCGTGTGAGTTCTGTTAGTGATATATGCTCTAGAGGCCATTATTGTATCATAATGGGTTGTATATTACTTAATAGGAGCTTGGGATATAAACGGATATAGTAACAGTCTTGCTCAAAATAGTAATATGCTACCTGGTTTGTTTCTATCTCAATATGCGCATGTGTTTCTTTTAGCATGTCGCTTATACATATTGGTAGAGCCCTTAGGATCTTTGGTTGATTACCAGCGTTGTGATGGCAGTCACACTAGTGGGGGCTGGGTAATCTATAAGCACATCCTATACAGGTCCCTAGTCGTAGGATTATTGAGACGGAGCATCCATACTCCAAGGTAGACTAGTGTATACGCTTCTCATCCCAGCAGGGGAGATGGTCTATCCCACAGCCATTAGTACGTCGTACTGGAGATAGTATTCAGGTACTCCTTAGGTTATGAGTATACTGGACATGACTCGTCGGGAACTGTTGGTCGGTATTATACCTGTCGTCGGGTAGCAGTTCCCAGGTGACATGAGTACAGCTTAGTACGTCGACTTGACACTGCTGCTTCGCCTCAAGTGTGTTCCCACTGTACTTTGATTACTGCCCTACCACAGCTCAAAGGAGTCGTGCAAACAGGTAGTAGTTGGGTGCAGTCCCGAAGCACTTGGAGGCAGTGGCGGTTAGATAGGATTCGACTCTCCCGGTATTGGGGGTTGATATCGCGCTGTGTTCGGAAGGCCATTACACAAAGTCCTTGGTCAAGGCAAGCGAGATTTACTGGTAGGTATTCCAGTAGTTTCTCAGGGTGTATTGGGCTACTCTCCGACACGACTTATTGCGCTATTAGGGGTCTGATGATTACCTCCCCCTAGGCCCGATATGCGATACTCTTAGACAAACAGACCGGACTGTACAGAGATTGTCACATTCAGGCTCAGTAGGAGTTCGGATGGGTTTTCCTCATCGGCCTTCTTATCGACATCTACATGGGGACCGTTACGTGCAGCTAGTACCGCTTGCGGCCTATGGTTAAACCCATTGTCAGCGTAGTGTCGAGTCTTTAGAGTCCCACATGGAGAGTTTTCCTGCACCGGGAAAAAGGTGTAGAGGCCGTATGGTTTTACGGCAGTGCTTCGATCACTTACGTGCACTTTTGCGCGTATGATGTTCGGGCGGATAATACTAGTGGGCTTTGGTTTAAGCCGGATCCTAGTATTATATTGATGGATCAGTTTCTTCTCTTTGTATTCGTGTTTCTCGGAACACGGATACGGGTATGTATATACGAATGAGAGGGGCATAGAAGGAGACACCTCATTTGGGTTTTGACCATTGACTTGATTAAAACAATTATGAGGTGGAAGAAAGTATTTGTTATTTTTTAAAATGATAATTGAGGCGTGGCTACTTGTTTTGACTACATGACTTGGTTTGACCATTAGACTTGGTTTGACCACTTGACTTAGTTTGACTCTTTGACCAGATATTTCTTGTGAGATATTTTGTGGAACTAGATATTTTAGGTGAGATATTTTCTTGCCATGCTTGTAGTCAAGTAAAGGGAGCCATCTCATTTTATCATTATCATTATCAAAAACCATTTCTCTTTCCTGAAGCTAGTTCTCTTCTTCTTCCTCACAACTAAAACCCTTAAGGTCTCATGAGTTAAGTAAACTAGGGTTTCAAGAGACAAATAAATCCATCTTCATTCTCTACATCACCTATGCCATCTAGTTTAGCAATCTAGTTGCCCTAGTTACCTCGGATTTGAGGTTGGAGCTCGAACTATAGACTCTCGGGTGGATCGTCTTTGACTCGAGGAAGCCGACGAGGAAGCTACGATCCGGATCGATCCTTGGAGCCTACGATGACGAGGAGGACAACGAAGAAGACCGGAAGGACTTGTATCATGAGGTATAACATTCTTTCCGAGTAATTAAATCTCATGTTGTTTGCTAGCTAGGATTTATGCACGATCCTTGGTTCTAGTCGGTGTTGCCAAGCCCGTAAAAATCATTTTTTTGCAAATTCCGCCTCCCCGTGAACACGTGGGGAGCGCGACATAGATTTACAGTAGTATCATATCCTCTCATAAACCTTAGATAGCTTGTAGCGACGTTAGAAATCTGCCATTTTTGTCGCGCAAAAACTGCCGAAAAAATAGTTTCCAAAATTGATGTTTTGAGTTGTTTGCACACCCCACGGGCTCACGGTTTGAACCGAGAAGCTGCGGGGTAGAGCGTGCGCACCTCGGGGACCCTCCGGGGGGGTCTGAATGGCTGGGCCTTGGCGGTGGGGACCCAAAATTTCCCCATCATGAGCAGTTTTGGGTCTGCCTCACCCCCTGGCCACCTCGTGGTGGCCTCGTGGGTGGGGTGTTAGTTATATGCATGCCCTAGAGGCCATTGTTGTACATATGATGTATATTATAGTGGATGATTGGATATATATAGAGAGGACTTACTTGCTTGACATGATAGTATGCTATTTGGTTTCACTTTGTCTTAACATGTTGACTTGTATTAGTTTACTGCCTTGCTCTCATATGTTGATAAAGCCCTTAGGATATGTACTCGACTACTGGGACTATAATGAGATCATACTAGTAGGGCCAGGGTAGCCAATGAGTACATCCTATAATTGTTCCTAGTCGAGGGTGTATCAAGACAGGGCATCGATGCACCGGAGTAAACTAGCGTATACGCATCATGACCTATATGATGGGCGATGGATGATCCCATATCCATCGGTGTTTTGACATCAAAGATGGTGTACGGGTGCTCAGTGGAGACTGGGTACATTGAACGGACTCGCCGAGAACTCCCAGATGGTATTATACCTCACGTCAGATGGCAGTTCTCCGGTGACACTGGTACAGGTTAGTCTGTAGACCCGAGATCGTCATAGTGTCTTGTGTGATTCCCACTGTGCTTTATTTCCACCTTACCACGTCCAAGTGGGCGTGCAAAACGGTGGCTTTTGGGTACAGTCCCGAATCACATGGAGGCAATGAGCGATAGGAGGGGATTCGTCTCTCCCGGTATAGGGAGTTGATGTTGTGATGTGTTCGATTGGCTATAACTGAAAGTCCCTGGCCACGGATGATATAGAGTACTATTGGTAAGTGTTATCAGTAGGTTCTCGACCTGTTATTAGCCTCACATCGACACGACTTATCGGTTACTGGGGTCTGATGTTTACCACCCCTAAACTAAATATGCAACATATCAGACGAAGAGACCGGACTGTACGGTAGTGTTACTGATTGAATTCACAGGAGAATGTACAGGCTTGCTTGTTGATCTTCTGATCGCTCAATACCTGGCTGGCTGTTACGTTTAGCTGACCGCTTGCAGCTTGTGGGTGTTTGATATGATCATCACCTACTGCCGTATTGACGATTCTTTAGAGTCCTACATAGAGGTTTCCTGGCTCAGGCAAAACGGAGTAGGAGCACATATGTGATATGTGCGGGACCAAGAATAATGCGATATGAGATACCGTATTCTATTCTCGCGATATATGATATCGGCCGGGTATATGTGATATAGCCGGGTCATCGGATCAAGTGTTGATTCGATGAATCGGTACATGTTATATTAGTCGGTTATATGCGATATAGCCGGATTGTCGGATCAAGTGTTGATTCGATAATTTAATGTATAATTATATATGTGATATATTGCATTACATTAACTAATATAAGGTCGCTTTATTGATTCATTTTCTCACCGGATAATACATTGATATATATGCGATATATGTTAATTGTATTATTTTCTTTTGTTACAAAAATATATTATATATATGATATATAATATTGTAACAAGTTAGGCTTACAAATGCAACATGATTTGTGGAGATTAAACAAGTTAGGGTTTGATTTGGGTTAGCATTTGGGTTAGCTTTTTCATGAAGCTTCTAGAAGCTTTGTTTTGTTTTAAGCATAGATATTTTGTGGAGATATTTTCTAACCCAACCCAAACCCTTTACCAAGGTTAATTCTCTACATGGGTTAAGCCCTTCTTACTTAACCAAGGGTTGATTTGTAACCATAGCAATAATTCATTATTCATCACAAAAGACTTCATCTTCTTCTTCCTCCTTGAAAAGCTTACTAGCTTTTGTGTTTGTGATGATGGTGTATGAGAAATTGATAATAAAAGAGAGCATAATTCCTACATCATCATCCTTATCTATTCTAACCACTTAGATTAGGGTGTTCACTTCATTAATACTTGATTAGAGAAGTGAGAGCTTGAGTTAAATATTCTTCAAGGTAGATCATCTTCGAAAAGGAAGACTTCAAGCAAGTATGGATCATTCGGCTTGTGGAGCCTCTCTAGAGTCCGGAAGTTCATGGATCGCGATGAAGAGACTACTACTCGGAGCTTATGAAGCGAAGGAGCGGACTACAAAGGTTGTAATCACTCTCTCTTAGATGTAAAGTTGTTTACATGCTTTGTTTACCCTAAAACTCTAGCAAAGATCCTCGTTTTAGGTTGTTCGGCACTTGAAAATTTTAAATACGGCATGGTTGATGACTTATAGACCCTTGTGACAGTGCCTAGTAACCCTACAGTGGTATCAGAGCCTAGCTAGAGCATTAGGCGACGTGTAGACGAAGTTTAAAGTCCGATCGAAGCCCGAAACGTCGTATTTGACCCCCTCTCTGGAATTTTTTTTAAAAGGTGGGTTTTTCCGTATTAAAAATACTCAGAAAATTAAGCAGGTGATTCTATGGATAACTGTGAAATACGAGCTCCCAATTCCCTTAAGTCGCCGCGGAACCGCGGCAATACCATGCTTTGCGTGGCGGTTCCGCGGCCGTATTTGGGTATTAGGGACATATACTTCTAGGTAACATCCGTAGGTATTATTACATGCTTCTGGGAATTTTTAATATTACTCAAGTGTTGAGTTTTCTGGAGATCTTAAGAATTCGTTGATTCGATCGGAAAGTTTAACTTCGTTTAGTTTTTCCGGATAATTTAGAACGTGTTAAAATGTTCGAAAGGATATCAATAACTCACTTTTTCCCGACACGAAAAACTTTCAAGTGTTGAATTTTTCTTGAGTTTGAATCTTTCAGAAAAACATGCAAGCATATCTGTGGACCCTCTAGAAGAACATAACCTTAACTCGATTATGTGACCGTCAAAACTACCACCGAACCCTAGGGTTTGTGGTAGTTTAGCGTTGCCACATGTGAGGCGTTGGTTTGACCCTTCTACGGCTGGTTCATTGGGGCTGTGACATGTTCTGGGATTTTTGAACTCCGCTCAAGTGTTGAGCTATTTGGGAAATCTTGGGTAGTTTATTATTCGATCGGAAAGTTTAACATTGTCTATTTATCTGGAATGTGATACAATATGTGGAATTCACATGGTTAGGCATGAAATGCGAAGTATGTGATATTTCGGATTTAAGATGTCTAAAGTGATCGTGGATTCCAAATGTTGTAGTTTTACACTTTCTTTTCTATGACCGTAAGCGTAGTATGTGGTGTATCGCCGGCTTCGTTGGTATACATCAATGACAATCGGGATACGCATACTTGTTAGTTATATGTATGCCCTAGAGGCCATTACTGTACATATGATGTATATTGTAGTGGATGCTAGGACGTATATAGGGAGGACTTTCTTGCTCGACATGATAGTATGCTATCTGGTTGCTCTTTACCTTAACGTGTACACTGATTGTCTCTCTGTTACATGTTGGTAAAGCCCTTAGGATGTGTACTTGACTACCTGGACTATGATGCGGATCATACTAGTGGGGACATGGTAGTCCATAAGTACATCCTTCCGAGTCCCTAGTCGTGGGTGTATCGAGACGGGGCATCGATATACCAGAGTAGACTAGCGTATACCTTCTCGACCCATATAGATGGGCGATGGATGATCCCATATCCATTGGTGTTTGACATCAGAGATGATATACGGGTGCTCAGTGGAGACTGGGTACACTGGACGGACTCGCCGAGAACTCCCAGATGGTATTATACCTTACGTCAGATGGCAGTTCTCAGGTGACACTGGTACAGAGTAGTCTGTTGACCCGAGATCGTCATAGAGTCTTGTATGGTTCCCACTGTGCTTTGATTTCCACCTTACCACGTCCAAGAGGGCGTGCAAAACGGTGGTTTTTGGGTACAGTCCCGAATCACATGGAGGCAATGAGCGATAGGAGGGGATTCGTCTCTCCCGGTATAGGGAGTTGATGTTGCGCTGTGTTCGATTGGCTATAACCGGAAATCCCTGGCTAGGGTTGCTGAGATTTACTGGTAAGTGTTACCAGTAGTTTCTCGAACTGTTATAGACCTCATATCGACACGACTTATCGAGCTATTGGGGTCTGACGTTTACCACCCCTAGGCGAGATATGCGACATATCAGACGATCAGACCGGACTGTACGGTAAGTGTTACTGGTTGGATTCACAGGAGTGTGAGCGAGCTTGCTCGTCGATCTTCTGATCGCTCAATACCCGGGTGGCCGTTACGTTTAGCAGACCGCTTGCGGCTTGTGGGTGCTTGATATGATCATCATTTGCTACCGGCGTATTGACGAGTCTTTAGAGTCCTACACAGAGGTTTCCTGGCTCAAGCGAAACGAAATAGGAGCGCATATGAGATATGTGCGGGACCGAGAATAATGCGTGTATGTGATACCGTATTTCATTCTCGCGATGAATGTATCGAATGGTTGTATGCGATATAACCTAGTTATCGAATCAAGGGTTGATTCGATAAGCCGATACATTGGATATTAGTCAGGTTGTATGCGATATGACCGGATCGTTAAATCAAGTGTTGATTTAATGATTTAATGCATAATTATATATTTGATATATTACTTTGCATTAACTAGTATTGGTTCACTTTAAATAGATTTTCTCACTTGAATAGTGCAAGTGGTATATGTGATATACTTTTGTGCACTTGATTGTATCATGTTTGATGATACATGTTTACTTGGTTAAGTGTAAAGAATTAAGCCATGGTTAAACTAATGATTAGGGTTTTGTTATCTTCTTATTTATTCATCTATTTATTTGTTTATTCTTTTTGGAAAAGATATGTAAAGAATGGTGGCTTTATTTGTAGTTTTATTGAAACTTCATGAAGCTTTGACCTAGTCCACCATTCTTGTCTCATGCTTAACCCTAACCATTTCACTTAACCATGATTCATTCTCTACACTTAACTATGGTTAGAATATGATAAGTATTGATTTTCTTTTCCATTTTGGATTAACTTATCATAACATTTTCATCTTCTTCTTCTTCTTCTTCAAGAAGAAAACCTAGACTTCATCAATGGTGACTTGATGAAATGAGTGAGAAATCCAATTCTAAAGTGAACCCACTTCCTATTTCTTCATCCTCTACCTCTTGCCAAGTAGTAGAGTGTGTTTTCTTCACAAGTTTCATGACTTGGTGAAGTGGGAGCTTGATCTTGTGATGCCTCGACGTAGATCATCTTCGGCACGAAGCCGACGACCTTGCCCGCCCATTTCTCCGATGAAGCCGACGCTAGAGCCCGGGTTTCCGTTTGGACAGCGAGGAGACTTCATTGCGGAGCTATGGAGGTGGAGGACCGGATCTACAAAGGTTGTATTTTCCGTAAACTCATAGTTAAGCTGTTAACTTGTTTCATTATATCGCCTAAATTTCTAGCCAACGATCTTGTTAGGGTTTCTCGGCACCTCTAATTTTTGATATTGGCATGGTTCATGCCTTGTGAGACCTCTTGAGAGTGTCTAGGAACCCTACAGTGGTATCAGAGCGTAGCTAGAGCCTTAGACGAAGTCTAGACGGAGTTTGAAATCCGAACGAATCGAAACCCTAATCCATAAAGTGCTCTGGACTTTTTCTAAAAACTGGGTTTTTTCCATATGAAAAATTCTTAAAAAATTCAGCAGGGAATTCTAAGAATTACGATGCAAAAATTATTTCATGATACCTCTAATTCGCGGCGGAACCGCGGCAGAAGCCTGCCTTCTGCGGCGGTTCCGCGGCCTCTTGACTTGATTGGCCTTCAATCTTTGCACAGTAATTCATGCTTTCTGGTGCTGGTTTTTCTGGGAATTTTTAATATTTATTCAAGAGTTGAATTTTCTGGGGTTGTTTTGGGGATTCGATGATTCGATCGGATTATCAGACTTTGTCTTTGTGGCTTTCCGGATAATTAGAATATGTTAAAAGGTTCGACCGGATATAAATACCCAATTTTTCCCCTGTCGGGAAATTTCCAAGTGTTGGATTTTTCCGTAGTTTAACGACGTTCTAAGTAGTGCAAGTAACGCGATGGACCCTCTAGAAGACAACAAACCTTAACTCGATTATGTGACCGTCTCGAACTGCCCTTTGAACCTTCGGGTTTGGGGCAGTACGGCGTGCCACATGTGAGGCGTTGGCTTGACCCTTCTACGGCTGGACCGTTGGTACTGAGGCACGAACTGAATATTTTTAGACTTGTTTCATGTGTTGATCTGTATCGGGAAAACTTAGGTGTTTGACTGTTCGATCGAAAAGTTTAACATTTTCTATTTATCTGGAATGGGATACAATAATTGGAATTCACAATAAGTTATGAGATAACTGAATGAATATTATAAACATAGCAGTTTAGTCTCACTTGATCGGTTGCTACGGAATTTTGATGTGATCAAAAGTCCGTCGCAATCACGTAGCGTACGCGGATACTCGCCGGCTAAACTTAATAGACAGCCTCACTCCATAGCCCCGACCAAGTGACTGTAGGAGAACCCCGTCGCCGAAAGCATCCGTTCGGGTGCTCGCGGTAGCGGTGTTCCGCCTTGGTGCACTTCGTCGACGGTATCGGGGGTGCAGCCGCCTACTAAAGTTTGCGACGAGCATTCGATCAGGATGTCGGGAATCTTGTTGAATTGCCCGACTTGATATTGAAAAGTGTTTTCGATAATGAGACTAAAATGCGGGGTTTATAATTGTTAGGCATGCGATGTCTAAGGAATTCATTTGATTAGGCATGCGATGTCTATGCAGGTTGCGGATTCCAACTGTTGTAGTTTTACACTTTCTTTTCTGTGACCGTAAGTGTAATATGTGATATCGCCGGTTTCGTTGCTATATGTCAACGACAATTGGGATGCGCATATTTACTTACGTTGATGACATGTGATGTTATGTGTTGTTGGATATGTTATATTGGATCGTCGTGTTTGAATAGCCGGGGGTTTTTATGTGAGATGAGTGTTTTTCCATTTTCATTCATGTAAAAACTTGTATGTAATATTCTTTTATTGGGGCACTTCCAGGTTGCGGAAGATGTCACCTTTTGTATATTATTTACTTTTCCGCACTAGGATAGACCCAAGGAGGGGAGCACAAGTAACCGGGTTCTGGAGTCCAGTGGGAGACCAACTCGAGGAGTCGAGTCCGGGTCTCCTAACTCTAGAATTGGTAGGGTTTCTTGCCGCTCTCGTAGGGGTCTTGGGGTGTAGGTTTGGCTATTCATCGCGACCGTGGAATCCGTGTTTTATACTGGCTCGTATTGAAAACACGGACGTCCTAGTATATCCAATATTTCATATGTTTCTTCTGCTGCGATATCTGTGATGTGATCATGTGATATGTTCGATGATAGATACAGTATATAGTATATATGATATATTATATAGGCGTTACTTATGTTTTACACCCGCGCTAGCCCTGCCCCTCTCTGCCGTTAGTTACCTAACCTAACGGTGCACGAGGGGACATCGAGGCGAATGCGGATGGCATAAGTGTACGTCGTATTTATCTGTGATGTTTAGGTAATTTAAATGATGGGACTTCATTAATGAGATTAATGAAATAAAAGAAACCTAATGATGTTGTAGAATCGAATTTCAAAATAAAACGGGTAGCTACAGTTCTTGCTTTGCACAGCGGTATATGTGATATATCCTGCACCTTATTCGATGAGGAAAGGACCGAGATCTCTTCACCGGGAGTGACTCCTTTAGCAATAACTGGCAGATGCTACACACTCGGTTTGTCTTTTGATTGCTTTTAAGAGTTTTTGCTTTGCACGGTGATATATATGATATATCCCGCACCTCATTCGACGAGGAAAGGACCGACGATCCCTTCACCGGGAGTGACTCCTTTAGCAAAACTAGAAAAGCCTAAAAAACACTCCATTTCAAAATTCATTCGATCCTACAACGATATCAAGTTCATTACGCAATAGGTTTTCAGAAAAACCTGTCGTAGCCCTCCGTCATTTCAGATAAGTACTAGTTAGTATTCGTGCTGCGGTTGTTTGGCATGCGTCAAGGCGTAGTGTACGGTAGCTAACTAGTGCTTATCTGCTAGCATACGATGCGATTGGATTAGGGTATTCGCACGGCGTTGTTTGGCATGCGTCAAGGGTCGTGCGGGTGGGTTTAATTCAATCAAGAAATGTACGGGTTGAACTTGACTAGCGGACTATGGGTTGTTTGGCATGCGTCAAGGTCATAGCACGCTAGGGGCAAAATATTATCGGGAATTTCAAGTGTTGAAATTTGCAATGAGATTGCATACCTTCTATGAGATAGTTGGATCCCGATACCCGCTGCGAGTAAGAGTTACTCATGGGAGAGTTTTATACATTACAATTAGCCGATCAAGTAGGTGTCTAGAAAGGTGTTAACGGGGTTACGCCTCTGGGAAAACGAGGTTTACATTAATTAGGTTCGTGCGAAAGCACGGGGGACCTCCCTCAAAGTACCGACACTGGCCTGGCTGAAAGATTGGCGAACTTGTAATGTGTAATTAATCCCGGCTAGTCTTTCCTTTTAGGGTTTGAAGGAAGATTTGATAAAAAGCAGTGGAAGCCATCCTGATTAGATAAAATAATAACCAATCTATTCTTGAAAGAGCGCACGCTGAGTGTTTTCTTCTCTCTCTCTCTAGGTAGCGACCATATCACGCCTTAATCAAGATAATAATACGGAATATTGACCGAACCCGATTGTTATACTGAGCTGGGGAACGTTGGTCCCGCTCCAACTTATAATTGTTATAAGACAGAGCAGGAAATTGGGGAATACCAGATTTCCCGTGCCGCCCAAACGAAGAAAGTGCATATGATGCATCTCCTTCGGGTGTGTTCATTACAAAGAACTGTTTCTCAAATGCCCTCTACGTCCTGGGTATTTGATACCAGATCAGGATCCCAGATATGTAATCTGTTACATAGGGCTACAGAAAGGTAGAGAACTGAGAACGGGTGATAAGTTTCATGAGGCAGAAAACGGGGCAAGTGTTGCAGCCAAGTCTGTTGGTCACTGTCACCCTGTATTCCAAATACATTGATTCTGAACGAATGTTATTAGATACCGAACCTGATATACAAAATCATATCAGTCTCTTTATTAGTAAAGAAATGATAAAATTCTGTATAGTTGGATAATGTTTTGAACATTTCCTATATCAAAAGTTGATCGGTTCAGGCACGTTATCTAAAAGCATTGATGTTCTAAATCAAACTACAGTTCTTTAGTATACGGAACACACAACAGAGGAAGAGTTCAGAAATGAACGAATCCTTCTTAAGGCATTGTAGACTAGGTCATATCAATGCGACCCGACTAGCTGAAGTTACATGTAGATGCATATTTAAATCAGTTTGAATTTACATCTTGTGGAACTTGCCAGTCATGTCACAAAGATATGATGACCATAGCTCTGTTTAATGGAAACAGAGAAAGAGTTAGTGAACTCTTGGGATGATACATGTTGATGTATGAAAGGTCCCCTGTCTACACATGCCAAGACCGGTTCTTTGTACTTTATTACATTCTATGATGATCTCTTTAGATTCAGACATATGTTCCTATTAAAACACAAGTCCGAACCTTTTGAGATATTCACAGAATATAAGTTAGAAGTAGAGAACCAAAACGGGTATAAGTATTATGTCCTTTGATGTGATCAAGGAGGAGAATACTTGAGCACGGAATTCCTGGACCATTCTAAAGGAGAATGAGATTCTCTCTCAGCATTACTCCTCCGCATACACCATAGCACGATGGTATATCGGGGTGGAGCAATCACACCTTATATGATAAGGTGTGCTCTATGATGAGTACTACTGAGTTACCTATTTCCTTTTTGGGAGTTATGCACTTGAGAAGCTGCATACCTATTGAATAGGGTTCAAATCAAATCAGTTGCCTACCACTTCATATTTGATATGATAAGGGAAGAGCCCATCTCTTAAGTTAGTTAAGATTTGGGGTTGTCCGGCCTATGTCTAAAAGCAAAATCCGGACAAGCTCGAGGCAAGGTCTGTAATGTAGAACTGG
Source organism: Agapanthus africanus (assembly GCA_030015575.1). Classification (NCBI taxonomy): domain Eukaryota; kingdom Viridiplantae; phylum Streptophyta; class Magnoliopsida; order Asparagales; family Amaryllidaceae; genus Agapanthus; species Agapanthus africanus. Next base: position 268,542,463 of record CM057349.1, on the reverse strand, counting down.
AAAGGTTCCAGCTATACAAACTACAGCAGATGATTTGATAAAACCAAAGGATTCAATAGTTACCAACGAACCTCAGCCTCTCTGCCGATCTAGTAGGGTTCCTCACCCACCTGAGAGATACTTCGGTTACTCTATGACAGTGGGAGCGAGGATTGCATCATGAGATGATGACCCAACTAGTTTCGAGCTGGCCATCAGGAGTGGGACTCTGTAAGAATGGCTGGATGCTTAGCGATCTGAGATGGAATCCATGTACACCAACAAAGTATGGACTTTGGTTGCAATATCTGAAGGGTTAAATCCCCATCAGGAGCAAGTATATCTTGAGAAGATTACTTGGTGTAGATGGAAAAGTTGAGACTTTCAAAGCTAGACTTGTTAAAGCTTTTCGTCATCGACCAGGCGTGGATAATGATGAAACCTTTTCAAGTAGCTATGCTTAAGTCCATCCAGATCCTACTTGCCATGGCTACATACCATGACTACGATATCTGGCGGTTGGGTGCCATGACTGCTTTTCTAAATGATGTTTTAGAAGAGAACGTCTATAAGTACACAGCCAGAGGGCTTCGTAGACAGTGGGAGCAGCGGAAACGTGTACAAGATGCTTTATAGGATAAAGCAGGTATCGCGGAGTTGGAACATCTGTTTTGATGTGTTAGTCAAAGAGTTTGACATCATCAATGGTAGATGAACCTTGTATATACAAAAAGGCAGTAGGGAGTATAGTGACGATCCTCGTAGAGTACGTCGATGACATACTCTTGATAGGAAAGAAGTTTCCTATGCTACACTCGGCCAATCTCCGTTTATCACAATGATTCTCTATAGGATCAAAGTGATACCTCCTAAATCCTGAGTTTGGATCTATGAGATAGATCTAATTGGATGTTAGGATTCTCACTAGTTGTAGTGAGATGGTATCAATCGATCCTGGGGAGAATCACTGGAAGGGTTCCAGAGTGATAAGGACGACTGAATGTCAGTCACAGGCATTGTCTTTACCCTCAGTAAAGGGACGGTATGTTGGAAGAGTTCCAAGCTAGATACCGTGGCATACTAGACGATAAAGGCTGGATACATCGCTATTTGAGATGCTACCAAAGAGGCAGTCTGGATGTATATTTGTTCATGAGATGAACTTAGTTCCTCCCATTGTGTGACAATGGAGTTGTGGCTTATGCCAAGGAACGTCCGTCCCATCAGTGATCCAGACATATTCTAAGGCAGTATCACCTGATCATGGAGATAGTTGATCTCCAGGGTGATCAAGGTTAGGAGAGTTGACTCAGAGGACAACACAGCGGATCCACTCACAAAGGCCTTTTCCCAGAGAAAGACTTTTATGGGATGGTTGAGTATGAGATACTACAACCACTGCTACAGATGGCCCTAGTGCAAGTGGGAGATTGTTAGTTATATGTATGCCCTAGAGGCCATTACTGTACATATGATGTATATTGTAGTGGATGCTAGGACGTATATAAGGAGGACTTTCTTGCTCGACATGATAGTATGCTATCTGGTTGCTCTTTACCTTAACGTGTACACTGATTGTCTCTCTGTTACATGTTGGTAAAGCCCTTAGGATGTGTACTTGACTACCTGGACTATGATGCGGATCATACTAGTGGGGACATGGTAGTCCATAAGTACATCCTTCCGAGTCCCTAGTCGTGGGTGTATCGAGACGGGGCATCGATATACCAGAGTAGACTAGCGTATACCTTCTCGACCCATATAGATGGGCGATGGATGATCCCATATCCATTGGTGTTTGACATCAGAGATGATATACGGGTGCTCAGTGGAGACTGGGTACACTGGACGAACTCGCCGAGAACTCCCAGATGGTATTATACCTTATGTCAGATGGCAGTTCTCAGGTGACACTGATACAGAGTAGTCTGTTGACCCGAGATCGTCATAGAGTCTTGTGTGGTTCCCACTGTGCTTTGATTTCCACCTTACCACGTCCAAGAGGGCATGCAAAACGGTGGTTTTTGGGTACAGTCCCGAATCACATGGAGGCAATGAGCGATAGGAGGGGATTCGTCTCTCCCGGTATAGGGAGTTGATGTTGCGCTGTGTTCGATTGGCTATAACCGGAAATCCCTTGCCAGGGTTGCTGAGATTTACTGGTAAGTGTTACCAGTAGTTTCTCGAACTGTTATAGACCTCATATCGACACGACTTATCGAGCTATTGGGGTCTGACGTTTACCACCCCTAGGCGAGATATGCGACATATCAGACGATCAGACCGGACTGTACAGTAAGTGTTACTGGTTGGATTCACAGGAGTGTGAGCGGGCTTGCTCGTCGATCTTCTGATCGCTCAATACCCGGGTGGCCGTTACGTTTAGCAGACCGCTTGCGGCTTGTGGGTGCTTGATATGATCATCATCTGCTACCGGCGTATTGACGAGTCTTTAGAGTCCTACACAGAGGTTTCCTGGCTCAAGCGAAACGAAATAGGAGCGCATATGAGATATGTGCGGGACCGAGAATAATGCGTGTATGTGATACCGTATTTCATTCTCGTGATGAATGTATCGAATGGTTGTATGCGATATAACCTAGTTATCGAATCAAGGGTTGATTCGATAAGCCGATACATTGGATATTAGTCAGGTCGTATGCGATATGACCGGATCGTTAAATCAAGTGTTGATTTAATGATTTAATGCATAATTATATATTTGATATATTACTTTGCATTAACTAGTATTGGTTCACTTTAAATGGATTTTCTCACTTGAATAGTGCAAGTGGTATATGTGATATACTTTTGTGCACTTGATTGTATCATGTTTGATGATACATGTTTACTTGGTTAAGTGTAAAGAATTAAGCCATGGTTAAACTAATGATTAGGGTTTTGTTATCTTCTTATTTATTCATCTATTTATTTGTTTATTCTTTTTGGAAAAGATATGTAAAGAATGGTGGCTTTATTTGTAGTTTTATTGAAACTTCATGAAGCTTTGACCTAGTCCACCATTCTTGTCTCATGCTTAACCCTAACCATTCCACTTAACCATGATTCATTCTCTACACTTAACTATGGTTAGAATATGATAAGTATTGATTTTCTTTTCCATTTTGGATTAACTTATCATAACATTTTCATCTTCTTCTTCTTCTTCTTCAAGAAGAAAACCTAGACTTCATCAATGGTGACTTGATGAAATGAGTGAGAAATCTAATTCTAAAGTGAACCCACTTCCTATTTCTTCATCCTCTATCTCTTGCCAAGTAGTAGAGTGTGTTTTCTTCACAAGTTTCATGACTTGGTGAAGTGGGAGCTTGATCTTGTGATGCCTCGACGTAGATCATCTTCGGCACGAAGCCGACGACCTTGCCCGCCCATTTCTCCGATGAAGCCGACGCTAGAGCCCGGGTTTCCGTTTGGACAGCGAGGAGACTTCATTGCGGAGCTATGGAGGTGGAGGACCGGATCTACAAAGGTTGTATTTTCCGTAAACTCATAGTTAAGCTGTTAACTAGTTTCATTTTATCGCCTAAATTTCTAGCCAACGATCTTGTTAGGGTTTCTCGGCACCTCTAATTTTTGATATTGGCATGGTTGATGCCTTGTGAGACCTCTTGAGAGTGCCTAGGAACCCTACAATACTTGCTTACGTTGATGATATGAGATATTATGTGTTGCTGTGATATGTTATATTGGATCGTCGTGTTCTGAATAGCCGGGCGTTTTATGTGAGATGAGGGTTTTTATTTTCAATCATGTAAAATTCATTGTATGTAATATTCTTTTATTGGGGCACTTTCGGGTTGAGGATGCTGTCACCATTGTATATTATTTACTTTTCCGCATTAGGATAGACCCAAGGAGGGGAGCACAAGTAACCGGGTTCTAGGGTACAGTGGGAGGCCATCTCGAGGAGTCGAGACCGGTCTTCTAACCCTAGAATTGACAGAGTTGCTTGCCGCTCTCGTAAGGGTCTAGGGATGTGGGTTTGGCTATTCATCGCGACCGTGAAATCCGTGTTTTATACAGGCTCGAAATAAAACACGGACGTCCTAGTATATCCAATATTTCATATGTTATCTTCTGCTGCAATGTTCTGTGATGAGATCATATTACTGCCTGAGACGAATTCTTATACTATATATATATGTTGATATATAAATATTACTGCTTTCGTTTCTTCTGTGATACTTAGGAAGCATAATTGATGGGATTTATTATTGAGATTAATAAAAGAAAAGAAACCTAAAAGATATTGTAGAATCAAAACTTTATAAAAAGGATAGCTACAGTCTTGCTTTGCACAACGGTATATATGATATACCCTGCACCTTATTCGATGAGGAAAGAGCCGAGATCCCTTCACCGGGAGTGACCTCTTTAGCAAAACTGGCAGATGCTACAAACTCGCGGTTTAGTTTTTGATTGCTTCTATAGTTTTGCTTTGCACAGCGGTATTTGTGAAATATCCTGCACCTTATTCGATAAGGAAAGAGCCGAGATCCCTTCACTGGGAGTGACCTCTTTAGCGAAACTAGAAAAGCCTCAAAAACACTCATTTTCAAAATCACTTGTTTCTACAACGATATCAAGTTCATTACGCTCATGGTTTTCTGAAAAACCTGCGTAACCCTCCGTCATTTCAGATAAGTAATATTTAGTATTCTTGCTACAGTAGTTTGGCATGCGTCAAGGCGTAGTGTACGGTAGCTGATTACTACTTATCTGTAGCATGAGATGCGATTGGATTAGGGTATTCATACGGCGTTGTTTGGCATGCGTCAAGGGTCGTACGGGTGGGTTTGATTCAATCACGAAATGTACGGGTTGAACTTGACTAGCACACTATGGGTTGTTTGGCATGCGTCAAGGTCATAGCACGCTAGGGGTAAAAGAATTATCGGGAATTTCAAGTGTTGAAATTTGCAATGAGATTACATACCTCCTATGAGATAATTGGATCCCGATACCCACTGCCAGTAAGAGTTACTCCTGGGAGAATTTTACATAGGACAATTAGCCGATCAAGTAGGTGTCTAGAAAGGTGTTAACGGGGTTATGCCTCTGGGAAAACGAGGTTTATTTTAATTAGGTCCATGCGAAAGCACGGGGAACCTCCCTCAAAGTACCAACACTGATCTGGCTGAAAGATTGGGGAACTTATAAAGTGTAATTAATCCCGGCTAGTTTTTCCTTTTAGGGTTTGAAGGAAGATTTGATAAAAACAGTGGGAGACATCCTGATTAGATAAGATAATAACCAATCTAATCTTGCAAGAGTATATGCTAAAGTGTTTTCTTCTCTCTTTCTCCAGGTAGTGACCAAGTCAGGCCTTAATCAAGATAATAACATGGATGTATTGACTGAACCCGCTTATTATACTGAGCAGGGGAACGTTGGTCCCGTTCTTTCTTATAAGTGTTATAAGACTGAGCAGGAAATAGGAGAATATCTGGATTCTCATACCGCCCAAACGAAGAATAAGCATGTTGATGTATCTTCTTCAGGTGTGTTAGTTATCGAGAACCGTTTCTCAGTTCACTACGTCCTGGGTATTAGATACCGGATCAGGATCCCACATATGTAATACGTTACATGGGCTACGAAAAGGTAGGGAACTGGGAGAGGGTGATCTTTCCCTAAGAGTAGGGAATGGTGCAAATGTTTCAGCCAAGGCAGTTGGCAAATATCACATTGTATTACCAAATGGTAATGCATTGGTTCTGAACGAGTGCTATTACATTCCGACCCTGATATGCAATATTATATCAGTTTCTTTATTGAATAAAGAAAGATATAATTTTGTAGTACAGGATAATGTTATGAACATATTCCTAAATCAAAAGTTGATTGCATCAGGATCGTTAAATAATGACATATACATTCTCAACCAAACTACAGTACTTAGTGTACAAAACACACACAAGAGGAAGAGTTCAGAAATGAACGAATCCTTCTTGTGGCATTGTAGACTTGGTCACATCAATGCGACACGACTGGCCAAATTGCATAAGGATGGATATTTGAATCGGTTCGAATTTTCATCTTATAACACTTACCAGTCATGTTTCAAAGGCAAAATGACCAAAACTCCGTTTAGTGGACACAGAGAAAGAGTTACAGAACTCTTGGGGCTGATACATAGTGATGTATGTGGACCCATGTCTACACATGCCAGGAACGGTTCTTCCTACTTCATTACATTCACTGACGATCTCTCAAGATACGGACATGTGTTCCTGATGAAACACAAGTCTGAAGCTTTTAAGAAATTCAGGGAATATAAGCATGAAGTAGAGAACCAAACGGGCAGAAGTATTAAGATCCTTCGATCTGATCGAGGAGGAGAATACTTGAGCAATGAGTTCCTAGATTATCTAAAAGAGAATGGGATTCTCTCTCAGCTTACACCTCCATATACACCACAGCACAACGGTGTATCGGAGCGGAGGAATCGCACCCTATTAGATATGGTGTGCTCTATGATGAGCAATGCTGAGTTGCCTATTTCCTTCTGGGAGTGTGCGCTTGAGACAGCCATAGACCTATTGAATAGGGTTCCTACCAAATCTGTGCCAACCACTCTATATGAGATATGGAAAGGATAGAGACCACATCTTAATTACATTAAGATATGGGGTTGTCCGGCATATGTGAAAACACAAAATCCAGACAAGCTTGAGGAAGGTCGGTTCAATGCAAGTTTGTTGGATATCCCAAGCATTCGCAAGGGTATATCTTCTACCACTCCGAGGAACAAAAAGTGTTTGTTTCTCGACATGCCACCTTCTTAGAAAAGGGTTTTCTCATGAAACAAGATAGTGGCAATGAGGTAGAACTGGAAGAAGTTCCAGCAACACAAACTGCAACTGAAGATTTAATGGAGCCAGAGGATTCAGTAGTTCCCAACGAACCCCAGCCTCTCCGCCGATCTAGTAGGGTTTCTCATCCACCTGAGAGATACTACGGTTTTCTCGTTGATGGTGGGAGCGAGGATTGCATCATGGAAGATGATGACCCGACTAGCTTCGAGCAGGCCATCACGAGTGTGGACTCTGTGAAATGGCAGAATGCAATGCGATCTGAGATGGAATCCATGTACACCAATAAAGTATGGACTTTGGAAGTTACTCCTGAAGGGGTAAAACCCATTGGGAGCAAATGGATCTTTAAGAAGAAACTTGGTGTAGATGGAAAAGTTGAGACTTTCAAAGCTAGAATTGTTGCAAAGGGTTTTCGTCAATGACCAGGTGTGGATTATGACGAAACCTTTTCTCCAGTGGCTATGCTTAAGTCCATCCGGATCTTACTTTCCATTGCTGCATACCATGACTACGAAATCTGGCAAATGGATGTTAAGACCGCTTTTCTAAATGGTGATTTAGAGGAGTGCGTGTACATGACTCAGCCAGAGGGCTTCGTAGATAGTGGGAGCAGCGGAAAGGTGTGCAAGCTGCTTAAATCCATCTACGGGTTAAAGCAGGCATCGCGGTGTTGGAATATCTGCTTTGATATTGTAGTCAAAGAGTTTGACTTCATCAAAAACATAGATGAACCTTGTATATATAAAAAGGTTGCAGAGAGTAAGGTTGTCTTCCTCGTATTGTACGTCGATGACATACTCTTGATAGGAAATGATGTTCCTATGCTGCAATCGGTCAAGCTCTTCTTATCACAAAGATTCTCAATGAAAGATCTTGGTGATGCCTCCTGCATATTGGGAATTATGATTTATAGAGATAGATCTAAACGGATACTGGGATTGTCCCAATCCAGATACATTGACACTATACTAAAGAGGTTTAGTATGGAAGAATCCAAGCATGGTAACCGACCCACGATCTCTGGACTCACTCTCTCCAAAGAGATGTCTCCCAAGACTGATTTGGAAAGAGCTCGCATGCAAGGGATACCCTATGCTTCGGCAGTAGGCTCTATCATGTATGCGATGCTATGTACCAGACCCGATGTAGCATATTCACTAATTATAGTGAGTAGGTATCAAGCAGATCCTGGAGAGAGTCACTAGATAGCTGTGAAAAACATTCTCAAGTACTTGAGAAGGACTAAGGAGATGTTCTTGGTGTATGGTAACGGTGAACTCCAAGTGGAGTCCTTTACCGATTCAAGCTTCCAAAGTGATAAGGACGACTCTAAGTCGCACTCGGGATTTGTCTTTACCCTCAATGGAGGGACGGTGTGTTGGAAGAGTTCCAAACAGGAAACCGTTGCAGACTCGACGATGGAGGCTGAATACATCGCTGCCAACGATGCTGCCAAAGAGGCTGTCTGGATGAAGAAGTTCATCACTGAACTTGGTGTGGTTCCGTCCATTGAGCATCCAATACCTTTGTATTATGATAACAATTGAGCTGTGGCTTTGGCCAAGGAACCCAGGTCCCATCAGAAGTCCAGACATATTCTGAGGCGGTATCACCTGATCCGGGAGATAGTTGATCGCCGGGAGATCGAGGTCAGGAGAGTTGATACGAAGGACAACACTGCGGATCCACTCATGAAGGCCATACCCCATATATAATTTGAGAGACTCTTCGGGATGCTGGGTATGAGATACTACAACAGCTGGCCTTAGTGCAAGTGGGGGATTGTTAGTTATATATATGCCCTAGAGGCCATTGTTGTACATATGATGTATATTATAGTGGATGCTTGGATATATATAGAGAGGACTTTCTTGCTTTACATGATAGTATGCTATTTGGTTTCACTTTGTCTTAACATGTTGACTTGTATTAGTTTACTGTCTTGCTCTCATATGTTGATAAAGCCCTTAGGATATATACTCGACTATTGGAACTATGATGGGATCATACTAGTGGGGCCAGGGTAGTCAATGAATACATCCTATAATTGTTCCTAGTCGAGGGTGTATCGAGACATGGCATCGATGCACCAGAGTAGACTAGCGTATACGCATCTTGACCCATATGATGGGCGATGGATGATCCCATATCCATCGGTGTTTTGACATCAAAGATGGTGTACGGGTGCTCAGTGGAGACTGGGTACACTGAACGGACTCGCCGAGAACTCCCAGATGGTATTATACCTCACGTCAGATGGCAGTTCTCCGGTGACACTGGTACAGATTAGTCTGTAGACCCGAGATCGTCATAGTGTCTTGTGTGATTCCCACTGTGCTTTAATTTCCACCTTACCACGTCCAAGAGGGCGTGCAAAACGGTGGCTTTTGGGTACAGTCCCGAATCATATGGAGGCAATGAGCGATAGGAGGGGATTCGTCTCTCCCGATATAGGGAGTTGATGTTGTGCTGTGTTTGATTGGCTATAACTGAAATTCCCTGGCCAGGGCTGATATAGAGTACTACTGGTAAGTGTTATCAGTAGGTTCTCGACCCGTTATAAGCCTCACATCGACACGACTTATCGGTTACATGGGTCTGACGTTTACCACCCCTAGACTAAATATGCAACATATCAGACGAAGAGACCGGACTGTACGGTAGTGTTACTGATTGGATTCACAGGAGAATGTACAGGCTTGCTTGTTGATCTTCTGATCGCTCAATACCTGGCTGGCTGTTACGTTTAGCTGACCGCTTGCAGCTTGTGGGTGTTTGATATGATCATCACCTACTGCCGGCGTATTGACGATTCTTTAGAGTCCTACACAGAGGTTTCCTGGCTCAGGCAAAACGGAGTAGGAGCACATATGTGATATGTGCGGGACCAAGAATAATGCGATATGAGATACCATATTCTATTCTCGCAATATATGATATCGGCCGAGTATATGTGATATAGCCGGGTCATCGGATCAAGTGTTGATTCAATGAATCGGTACATGTTATATTAGTCGGTTATATGCGATATAGCCGGATTGTCGGATCAAGTGTTGATTCGATAATTTAATGTATAATTATATATGTGATATATTGCATTACATTAAATAATATAAGCTCACTTTATTGATTCATTTTCTCACCGGATAATACATTGATATATATGCGATATATGTTAATTGTATTATTTTCTTTTGTTACAAAAATATATTATATATGTGATATATAATATTGTAACAAGTTAGGCTTACAAATGCAACATGATTTGTGGAGATTAAACAAGTTAGGGTTTGATTTGGGTTAGCATTTGGGTTAGCTTTTTCATGAAGCTTCTAGAAGCTTTGTTTTGTTTTAAGCATAGATATTTTGTGGAGATAGTTTCTAACCCAACCCAAACCCTTTACCAAGGTTAATTCTCTACATGGGTTGATTTGTAACCATAGCAATAATTCATTATTCATCACAAAAGACTTCATCTTCTTCTTCCTCCTTGAAAAGCTTACTAGCTTTTGTGTTAGTGATAATGGTGTGTGAGAAATTGATAATAAAAGAGAGTATAATTCCTACTTCATCATCCTTATCTATTCTAGCCACTTAGATTAGGGTGTTCACTTCATTAATACTTGATTAGAGAAGTGAGAGCTTGAGTTAAAGATTCTTCAAGGTAGATCATCTTCGAAAAGGAAGACTTCAAGCAAGCATGGATCATTCGGCTTGTGGAGCCTCTCTAGAGTCCGGAAGTTCATGGATCACGACGAAGGGACTACTACTCGGAGCTTATGAAGCGAAGGAGCGGACTACAAAGGTTGTAATCCCTCTCTCTTAGATGTAAAGTTGTTTACATGCTTTGTTTACCCTAAAACTCTAGCAAAGATCCTCGCTTTAGGTTTTCGGCACTTGAAAATTTTAAATATGGCATGGTTGAAGCCTTATAGACCCTTGTGACAGTGCCTAGTAACCCTACATAGGGTACCCCCTCTAAACCACCGACTCGAAGTTAATTTCATGCTATAACTTCCCACGAAGGTTCGGGCGCGTTTCGTTTTGATTCGGACTTCCGAATTGGCTCAAAACGATTAGTTTTGGAACTTTAGCTCACTGGATTTTCATGTCTTGGAAAATTGGTTAAGTTTGCTAATTGCGCGCAGAATTATAATGCCATAGTTACTTTACAAGTTTTGTGTTGTATATATGTGTTTGGAAACATCGACTAATTGCTATACGTTGATTACTCGGGGTTGCACGTATTTGTGATGATATTATGTTGGTTTGTGTATATGAACTTGTTGGATCGTCGTGGATGAATTGCCGGGGATGTGAGATGAGGGTTTTCATTCTTTCATTTGATGTAAAATTTGTAAATTGATGTAATATTATTTTACGGGGTACATCCAGGTTGAGGTTGTAGCCACCATTGTATTATTTCTTTTACTGTTTTTGCTCTTAGGATAGACCCAAGGTGGGGTGCACAAAATACCGGGTACTTTGAAGTGCCAAGTGGCCTACTCACTTTGTTAAGGGAGGTTGCTTCACTTTGAGTATTTGGCGGATAGTTTGCCGCACCCGTAGGGGTCTAGGGTAGGGTTTGGCTATTCATCACGACCGTGGAATCCGTCTTTCGTTACAGGCTCAAACGAAACGCGGAATTCCTAGTATATCCAATGCGTTCATTTGTGATCTGGAATGCCTATCATTGCGTCTGACGAATGGATATTATTATATATATATTATATAATAGACGTTGCTTATGTTTTGTATCCGCGCTAATCCAGCCCCCGCTCTGTCGTTAGTTAAGTAATCTAACGGGTGATGACGGGGCCCCGTGGCGAATGCGGATGGCATAAGCGTACGTTGTATTTTCGTTGTTTTCTGTAATGGTAGGTTAATTGATGGGAATGTATTACATTAATGCAAAGTAAACAAACCAAAGCTGAATCGTTGGAACAAATTTTAAAACCACTCGGTTATTTTAAAACAACAGACTTTTAAATGTGGAGCTTAAACCACTCCTTTTAAAAGATATCAGGTTCCTTCGATTATATCAAGTTCACTACGTTCACGGTTTCGCCAAAACCATTCGTAACCCTCCGTCATTTCATATGAATAGTCACTAGTATTCAAGCTATGTTTGTTGGCCTTCGTCAGGCATAGTGATTGGTAGCTGCCGGGTGTTCATATGTAGCATAGATAGATGCGTTGGTTTGGGACAGTCGTATTACTTTGTTGGCCTTCGTCAAGGGTATATACGGATGGGTTCAAATTAACCTGGATAATGATGGGTAGAACTTGACATGTGACTTATGATTTGTTTGCCTTCGTCAAGGCCATAAGAGCATGGGGCAAAAATCCACATCGGGAGTTTCTAAAGAAACTGAAACTTGCTCGTGCTGCATACCATTTGGAGTTTGATAATGTTGGTAGGATTCCTTCAGCATTATCACACAATGATATTTCGATCCCGATCCTATTGTAAGTATCTGCTACTCTTCGGGAGATTTTTTTACTTAACGATCAATGCTATAAACCAAGTAGGTGTCTAGAACAGTGTTAGTGGGGCTATGCCTCCAGGGGAAAGAGGTTATTTAATTAAGGAACTTCGCGAAAGTATCGTAAAACCTCCTTCTAAGTACCAACACTAGCCTGGCCGAACGGTTAAGCAAGTATTATACGGTAAGATTAATCCTGACTAATTCTTCTTTTATGGTTTGAGGAAGGATTTGAAAAACAGTGGGAACCATTCTGTTTAGATAAATTAAAAATAATCTAAACTTGCAAGAGCATCATGCTGAGTGTATTCTTCTCTCTCTCCTAATTGCAGCAACCAGGTGAGCAGATTAGGTTACAGATAGATAGTAAAATGACTGAGTTATACTATAGTGACCGGCAAAGGTTTGTCCAGATGTCCATTACCTATGACAAGCTGGACCACCTCATTACTACTCAAGCCCCCGCTGTCCCAGGTCCAGTTTCCACCGTCACGGATGTTGATATCCGTAAGACAGGGGAAAAAGACTGTGCGAATGCTAAGTGCCTCATGTTGGCCTCTGGTGTATACCAGAGGCAGTACGAGAAGATGGACTAAGTTTCTATCTTCCTCCATAACAAAGTTTTATATAGAGAGCAATCTCATATCGCAAGATATGAGACCTCAAAGGAATTTCTTCAAGCGAGGTTGGCTGTCGGGTCACCTGTAGGGGACCACGTCCCTACAGTGATTAGCTATATTAAAAGCTCACGGATCTGGAGACCACGTTGGAGAATGAGTCATATGCTGACTTGATTCTACAGTCCCTACCTTCTACTAACGCCCAGGGGAAGAAAGTTATACAGTTGAGGGCACCCTAAAAGAAACCAGGGAGACATCCGCTCTGCTTATTAGCGAATCTTCCTCTTCTGGATCTAAGGCGGATGCCAAGAGTGAGAAGAAGAAGACCTCCACAAAGCCGATAGGCGGTGTCGATAAGGTAGAAGAAAAGGGAAGGGCAAAAGTTTCGGGGTTGACAGTAGGGAAGGAGGGATGTTCCTATTGTTACGGGAAATGGCATTGGCAGAAGGGATGCAGGTCTTGGAAAGACAGAATCCAGGATCCAAAACATGTTGTGGCTTCGACTTCGGGTGTGTTTGTGATTAAAAATGGTCTTTCAATTAACTCTGTTGGCTATAGTGCCCTCAAGGAAATTATCATAGTCGCGGACTTGTGATTATGATGATTGAGTGAGGACCTATACCGATAAAATAGTCTTACTCAAGATGATAGTATTGTTGGAGATAGTGCCCTCAGAGTCAATTATTGGATCACAGGCACGTGATTGCAATGATTGAGGGAGGACCTGTCCGAGTAGGACAGTCTTACTCGAGATGATAGTATGCTATCTGGTTTATCTTTATCATCGTGTACTGCTTTAGGTGACCTGAAATGTCTCTATTACATGTTGATAGAGCCCCTAGGATTCTTGCTTGACCACCAGCAGTATGAGGGCGATCATATAAGTGGGAGATGGGGTCTACAAGCACATCCTTAAAAGGTCCCTAGTCGTGGGAGTTTCGAGACAGGGCATCAATACTCCAGAGTAGACTAGTGTGTACAGTCGAGATCCCGACGAGGGGCGGTGGCCGGTCTCACAAGCCACTGGTGTCAGTTGGTTCACCTAAGATGTATACAGGTGCTCATTGGGTTATGAGTACACCGGACAAGACTCGCCGGGAACCTGCTAGTTGGGATTATACCATACGTCAGATAGCAGTTCCCTGGTGACATGTGTACAGGTTAGTTCATCGACCTGAGGATCGCCATTTGTCTCGTGTGAGTTCCCGCTGTACTTTGATTACTACCCTACCACGCTCAAAGGAGACGTGCAAACAGGTTTTAGTTGGGTATAGTCCCAAGCCACATGGAGGCAGTGAGCGGATCTTCAGGGGTTCGTCTCTCCCGGTATTAGGGGTGAGGTCGCGCTGTGTCTAGGAGAGCCATTACACAAAGCCCTCGGCCGAGGCAGGAGATTTACTGGTAGGTATTCCAGTAGTATCTCAGGGTGTTCTGGGCTACACTCCGACACGACTTGTACCGCTTTTGGGGGTCTGACTTTACCAACCCCCTAGGCCCGCCATGCGATGCTCATAGACAAACGGACCGGACTGTACGGATATTGTCACTGACAGGCTCAGTAGGGTGCCAGGATGAGTTCGCTCATCGACGTCCCTTTTGGTCAATACCTGGTAGCCCGTTACGTATTGGCTTATACCTCTGACGTGCTAGTGGTTAAATCCACAACCAAGGTGTTGACGAGTCTTTAGAGTCCCCCACATTCAGTTGCTCAAGTTTTCGGGCGAAACGCTGTAGAGACCGTATGGAGATATGGCACGGTTCGATCAGATACGTGCGGTATTGCACGGATCAGGATCGGACGGTTAGTACTAGAGGCCGTATGGAGATATGGCAGGGTTCGATCAGATACGTGCGGTATTGCACGGATCAGGATCGAACGGATAATACTAGCCGGCTTTGGTTTAAGCCGGATCCTAGTATAGTACAGTGTAGATTTTGTCTCATTGCATTTGTATTTCGGTCGGAATACAGATGCGGGTGTGTATACATAGTAGCGGGGTTTTCCTGTAATTTATTACGGGACCAGTTTTCTGGAGTTGCCAGTTTGCTTTCCGTTTCGGCCATATTTCTTTGTATCCTTCATTGGCCGAAGATTGGTGGAGGAGGGCTTATTTGCATTTGTGCAAATAAGCATTTGTGAAGGGCGTTCTTTGCATTTTATTGTATCATGATGGTGAACCATCCCTTGACCATTTGACTTCTTCATCCATCATGGCTTGACTTTTATATGACATGGTTTTTATGATGGTTGTGGTTGAGTGTGGTTTTTGTTTGGTGATCATGTTCTTTCATGATATCATTTGATTCCCTCATGCATTATTGTGTGGCCTCTCTCATTTTTCTTTGACACACACTCCATTCTCACTCTCCCAAGTGCCATGGCCGGCCATTCCCTCTTAGGGCTGTCCAAATTTTGGATGTGGGAATTGTTGTTCTTTTCATGCCACAAAATTCCCAAGTTCATCAAAAATTCCACTAGTTCAATTCCTCCACCATTATGGCAACCTCCATGAACCCTAAAATGAGACATGGTTCTACACACATTCTACAGCAAACCTTGGGCACGTCGGCTCGCCAACTTCATGCCCGAGTTGCCTCGGTATAGAGGCGGGAGCCCGTAAAAGAAGCCGGCGACGTGGTGCCCTTTCCGACGAGGAGGTGGAGACCGGACATTCCGCGGGAGATCGGGACGACGGCGAGAAGACCGGAGGACACGGATCGCTCGGTATATCTCTCTTCCCCATCTTGTAGTTAGCTAGGACTAGTTAATGGCCCGATCCGGGTTTTAGTGCGCTGTGGTGCCGGTTTGAAAAAATTAAAGTTAACCATCGCTTCCGCATTTGGCCTCGGGATGGAGGCCGGGGCGCCGCCATGCACTTACAGTGGTATCAGAGCCTCGCCATTAACATAGTCTATCTTTGTCTAATGTGTTTTACATTTCCGATCGAACAATTTTCCAAAAACCGTATTTTTCTTCACATCAGTTTCTGTCGAAATTTTTTGAAGTCCAAAAATTTTTCACGGTGTTGCAGAATGATGTGCAGGGAATCCTAAGAACACTGTAGAATTTTGGTCACCTGATCCTTCCGTATGACCGCGGAACTGCGGCCATAACCCCTCTTTGGCCGCGGTTCCGCCGCAGGAATTTGGATTCACGTCACCAATTTTTTTGCAATGGGCTTGTGGGATGAAAATAGGGGTTTTGGTATACTTTGTTTGGGCCCAGAATTTCTGTGAGTGCTACAGTAAAGCTTGGGGGCCCACTTGATAGAATTTAATCGATCGGATATTTTAAACACATTTTTTCACAGTATTTACATTATATCTGCGACCGTGAATGTCACTTGATCGGTAAATCCTGTCTAACTGCTATAGCCCGGTTAGACGGATTTGCGAACGTGACATTCACGTTGATGTTCTGTGATTTTGCTGTGATGTTGCGGATTGGTCGTGGGGATAGCCTGGTTGCAGTGGTAGTACAGTTTTGTTGTATTATGTACATTTGATATTGCGGGCCGAGCGTCCGACATGTGGACTGCCGTCACTGCCTGATTGTATTATTATTTTGGGGAACGACCAGGTTGCGGTCGATGTACCCGTTGTATGTATATTTTACTTTCTGTACTAGAATTACCCCAAGGAGGGGTGCACGGATAGCCGGGTTCTAGAAGGCAACAAGCCCGCATCTCATGGCATTGGGACGGAGGGGGCTTCACTCTAAAATTGGCAGGCTATTCGCCGCACTCGTAGGGGGTACAGGTTGACCCAGGAGGGGTGCCCAAGTTACCGGATTCCGTGAAGTGCTGGGTGGTCCATTCACGTTGCTGAAGGGGGCTGCCTCGCTTCAGGTTTTGGCGGGTAACTTGCCGCGCCCGTAAGGGTCTAGGATTTCATTGCACATGCTATCCACACGACCAGGGGAACGTTGGGTTTCAGTAGTGGCTCTGTGAAACCCGGGGATCCCAGATATCTGTATTGTTCTGTGATGCTGTACATTTCTGTGATGTTGCATTTTTTATCACGCCTTGAGCGAAATATAATATATTGGTATATATATTAGTAGATGTTGTATATGTTTTGCATCCGCGCTAGTCCAGTCCCCGCTCTGTCGTTAGTTAGCTAACCTAACGGGTAATGACGGGACCCAGTGGCGAATGCGGATGGCATATACGTACATCAGTATATTTTCGTTCTTTGTGGTGTGATCAATTGATGGGACTGCGTTGATTCGGATCAATGCAAGTTAAAAACAAACCTTATCTGATGTTGTTGGAACACTTTTCAAAAAAAGCTGTTATTGCAAGGACGTTCTCTTTTGTTTTGCATCGTGGTATTCAGTTGGAATATCCTGCTCCTCAGTCGACGAGGCAAGGGCCGAGATCCCTTCACCGGGAGTGACCCCTTGGACAGAAGTTTGCGTCAGGGTAATAACTTCACTATAGCCGATTACTTTTGCTTTGCATCGTGGTATTCAGTTGGAATATACTGCACCTCATTCTACGGGGAAAGAGCCGAGATCCCTTCACCGGGAGTGACCTCTTTAGCAATGGTTTTCGTCACTATATTTTTAAAAAGCTATCCGTTCCTTCAACGATATCAAGTTCATTACGTTAAAGGTTTTCGCCAGAAACCATTCGTAGCCCTCCGTCGTTTCATATGGGTGGTCAATAGTATTCAAGCTGTGTTTGTTGGCCAAAGTCAAGGCACAGTGTTTGGTAGCTATTGGGGTATTCATATGCAGCATAGATAGATGCGTTGGTTTGGGGCAGTCGTATAGCCTTGTTGGCCAAAGTCAAGGGCTTGTGCGGGTGGGCTCAAATTAACCTGGAGAATGACGAGTAGAACTTGACATGTGACTTAGGATTTGTTGGCCAAAGTCAAGGTCATAAGAGCATGGGGTAAAAATCACAACGGGAGTTTCTAAAGAAACTGAAACTTGCCAGATATGCGCATACCTTCTGGAGTGTGATGACGTGAGCGGATTCCTTCACGTTATCATGCAATGATAGTTGGATCCCGATTCCCACTGATGAGTTAGTTTACTCCTCGGGTGACCCCGACTAATTCTTCTTTCAGGTTTGGAGGAGAATTTGACGGTACAGTGGGAGGTTTCTAGATTAGATAAATTGGTAACCATTCTAATCTAGGTTAGAGTGCATGCTGAGTGTTTCTTTTCTCTCTCTCTCTTCGGCAGCGACCATTGACCCGACGCTAAGACTATGACTCAGAGACCAAGTTGACCGAACCTTCTTAAACACTGGCTTTTGGATTGTCAGAGTTGCAGACCTCATTGCCACTCCTACTTTTACCCTTTTCTCCAGGACACCCCGTATTACTACAAACGTCCACTTCCATTGGACAAAACCATCGTATGGTTAGATACGAACTCGAAAGAATTTATTCGAGGATGGTTTCAGGTTCTGGAGGAAACGGATAGGACTATTCAGTTGTCTTTTCCTTTTACCTTCTCTCGGGTTGCGAGTACTCCTTGGTTTAGAAGATAGTACACCTATTACGCAAATTGGATAGTCTTCTTCCAAACCTTAGGCTGGTGCCGAACGGTGGAGAATGAAGAAAACCAATTAGCCTAACGATGGTGTACAGAAGGTATTAAGTTAAGACAAAGAAAGGGATTAGTAAGAGGGCAAAGTAAATTGCGACCGATATTCACGACCAAACCAAGTATTTCTTCGCCAATCCTAAAATCACCTTTGTATTTCTTCAGGACACTCCGTATCACTACGAAGATCCACAGTTTGTTGGATACTCCATCGTATGGTTATATACGAACTCGAAAGGAACTTGTTCCAGTACGGGGATGGATTCTGGTTCAGGAGAAATAGGAATAAGATTTATTCGGTTGTCTTTTATCTTCACCTTCTCTCGCATTGCGAGTGCTCCTAGGATTAGGACAGTACACCCATTACGCTTATTGGATAGTCTTCTTCCAAACCATAGGCTGGTGCCGAACGGTAGGGAAGGAAGAAAAACACTTGGCCTAAAGGGGTGTGCAGAAGGTAATGACTAAAGACATATAAAGGGATTTGGAGAAATGGCAAAGAATTACACGGTTACAGTTGTGAATCTGGATAATGGAAGAGGCATTACTAAGAATACCGGGATACCCCATCGAAACATTTCAATGTTTCAGTTTCACTGTGTACTGTTAAACGAAAACTGATTTCCCGATTAGATACTTACTCCAGGGTATGTATTTACCAGGTATGATTCTCACATCTGTATGGTTTTATAGATGGTGAGTGGGAGTAAGTTATTGGGAATTGGGTGATCATCCTCATTATATCGGGATTCGTTGTAATCGGTGATATTTGAGGAAATCACCTGGGCTGTTTGCCGGTCGGAAAATATTTGGTTTTGAATATCCGCTGTTATGCACCAATTTCAAATCGATATATCTGTACGTCTATTTTCATAGAGTGAGATATACCTTTTTGAAATTATGTCTATGACATTTACCTATATCAGTGGATGGTTAGGTAAGGAGCATTGAACAACGGTGTAATTCTTCTTAACCATAAGTATAGTTTTCAACCTACGACACACAGTGAATGAGTTATCAGACTCAAGGGACTTATACAGAGTATTGTATGTTGTCCAAGGTCCATCAGGACAGAGGGGTTGGTCCTTGTACTATATTCGGTTTACTTATGACTTCTCTAGTTTTTAGACAGGTGTTTCGTGGAAACACAGGGTCCGAATTTTGAGAAGTTATAGGTATTTGAATAAAGTAGAGAACCAGATATTGCAAGTATCGGGATTCTTCAAAGTGATCGAAGATGTAGATACTTGTCAATGGTATTCAGTTGATAGTAATGGTTAAGAGAACTTGCTTCTCTTTCAGGTTACTCATAATTGGAAGCATTCCTAAGTTGAGTAATGCTGATCGGCCTCTCTCCATTTAGTTGACATGCACTGGAGATAGCTGCATGATTTGAATCTGGTTCAATTAAATCAGTGCCTCTGGTTCTATATTGGATATAGAACAGTTCATATCTTAACGTTGTTAAGGTACGGGGAGTTGTCCAGCTTATGATTAAAACCAGACTCTGGATAACTCAAGGCACGTTTCTGTAATGGCTGTTTGTGGGTTGACCCAGGCTATGACTGTTGGAGATAGTGCCCTCAGAGTCAATTATTAGGTCACAGGTACGTGATTGTAATGATTGATGGAGGACTTATCCCGGTAGGACAGTCTTACTCGAGATGATAGTATGCTATCTGGTTTACCTTTATCATCGTGTACTGTTTTAAGTGACCTGACACGTCGCTATTACATGTTGATAGAGCCCCTAGGATTCTTGCTTGACCACCAGCAGTATGAGGGCGATCATATAAGTGGGAGCTGGGGGTCTATAAGCATATCCTTAAAAGGTCCCTAGTCGTGAGAGTTTCGAGACAGGGCATCGATTCTCCATAGTAGACTAGTGTATACAGTCGAGACCCCGACGAGGGGCGGTGGCCGGTCTCACAAGCCACTGGTGTCAGTTGGTTCACCTAAGATGTATACAGGTGCTCATTGGGTTATGAGTACACCGGACAGGACTCGCCGGGAACATGCTAGTTGGTCATATACCAGACGTCAGATGGCAGTTCCCAGGTGACATGTGTGCAGGTTAGTTCATCGACCTGGGGATCGTCATTTGTCTCGTGTGAGTTCCCACTGTACTTTGATTACTAGCCTACCACGGCTCAAAGGAGTCGTGCAAACAGGTTTTAGTTGGGTACAGTCCCGAGCCACATGGAGGCAGTGAGCGTATCTTCAGGGGTTCGTCTCTCCCGGTATTGGGGGTGAGGTCGTGCTGTGTCTAGGAGAGCCATTACACGAAGCCCTCGGCCGAGGCAAGGAGATTTACTGGTAGGTATTCCAGTAGTATCTCAGGGTGTTCTGGGCTACACTCCGACACGACTTGTACCGCTTTTGGGGGTCTGACTTTTACCAACCCCCTAGGCCCGCCATGCGATGCTCATAGACGAACGGACCGGACTGTACGGATATTGTCACTGACAGGCTCAGTAGGGAGTCAGGCTGAGTTCGCTCACAGACGTCCCTTTTGGTCAATACCTGGTAGCCCGTTATGTATTGGCTTATACCTCTGACGTGCTAGTGGTTAAATCCACAACCAAGGTGTTGACGAGTCTTTAGAGTCCCCCACATTCAGTTACTCAGCTTTCGGGCGAAAGGTTGTAGAGGCCGTATGGAGATATGGCAAGGTCCGATCAGATACGTGCGGTATTGCACGGATCAGGATCGGACAGTCTGTACTATAGGCCGTATGGTTATATGGCAGGGTTCGATCAGATACGTGCGGTATTGCACGGATCAGGATCGAACGGATATTACTAGCCGGCTTTGGTATAAGCCGGATCCTAGTATAGTACAGTGTAGATTTTGTCTCATTGCATTTGTATTTCGGTCGAAATACAGATGCGGGTGTGTATGCACAGTATCGGGGTTTTCCTGTGATTTATTACGGGACCAGTTTTCTGGAGTTGCCAGTTTGCTTTCCGTTTCGGCCGATTTCCATTGTTCCATTCATTGGCCGAAGATTGGTGGAGGAGGGCTTATTTGCATTGTTGCAAATAAGTGGTTGTGGAGGGGGTCTTTGCATTTTTGTTTTATCTTGATGGTTTCATGATGGAGCCCATCCCTTGACCTTCCATGCTTCATGATTGCTTGACTTTTTGTAGCAATCATGGTTGTTGATTACTTGTTTTGGAGTGTGGGTTATGGTTGTGATCATTGGATTCTTTCATCATCACTTGCTTGCATCATTGCATTCCACCCACCCCCTTGACCTCACTCTCTCTCTCCAATCACACTAATGGGGGGGCACTTTTTTGAGGATGAGGAAAATGCTTCTCTTTTGAGTGGGAAAAATATGATACTCTCATTCTTCTTGGTCTATCACATTTTTCCTTCACCTCTCTCCAAGTTCTTCTTCCTCCACCACAAAAGGCAACTCCATAATCCCAAATGAGACATGTAATCCACATTATATTCTACAGCAAATCTTGGGCACGTCGAGTAGCCGGCTTCGTGCCCGAGTTGCCTCGGCATTGAGGTGGGAGCCCGTAAAAGAAGTAGGCGATGTGGTGCACTTCCGGCGACGAGGAGGAGACGGGACATTCCGCAGGAGATCGGGACGATGATGAGAAGACCGGAGGACTTGGATCGTCGGTATATCTCTATTCCCTTTCTTGTAGATAGCTAGGACTAATTAATGGTTCGATCCGGGTATTAGTGCGCGGCGGTTTGCCAGTTCAAGAAAAAATTTAAAGTTTATCACCGCTTCCGCATTTGGCCGTGGGATCGACGGCCGGGGCGCCGCCGTGCACTTACAGTGGTATCAGAGCCTCGCCATTAACTTAGTCTAGCTTTGTGTAATGTGTTTGCATTTCCGATCGATCAAAAAGTTCCAAAACCCGTATTTTGATCACATCAGTTTTCTGTTGGAAATTTTTAGTGTCGAAAAATTTTTCAGGTTGTATAAAATTGATGTACTGGAAGATCTAAGAGTTCTGGAAAAATACGATACACTGATCTCCTCAGGGGAGCGCGGAACCGCGGCGAAACCCTGCTTGTTGCCGCGGTTCCGCCGCAGTATAGAGGATTCAGTGGGTCGGGTTTTTACAGTGGGCTTCTGGTTA
Organism: Agapanthus africanus; assembly: GCA_030015575.1. Lineage (NCBI taxonomy): Eukaryota > Viridiplantae > Streptophyta > Magnoliopsida > Asparagales > Amaryllidaceae > Agapanthus > Agapanthus africanus. The sequence goes on along the minus strand of CM057349.1, from coordinate 268,519,870 downwards.
GAAAATAGGGTTTTTGGAATATTAAATTTGGGCCCAGAATTTCTTTAACTGCTACAGTATTGCTTGGGGGCCCACTTGTTAAAATTTGATTGATCGGATATTTTAAACACATTTTTCACAGTATTTACATTATATCTGCGACCGTGAATGTCACTCGATCGGTAAATCCGGTCTAACTGCTATAGCCCGGTTAGACGGATTTGCGAACGTGATTTTCACGTTGATGTTCTACGTTTATGCTGTGATGTTGCAGATCGGTCGGTGGGGATAGCCTGGATGCAATGCTAGTACAGTGTTGTTGTATTATGTACATTTGATATTGCGGGGCGAGCGTCCGACATGTGGACTGCCGTCACTGCCTGTTTGTATTATTATTTTGGGGCACGACCTGGTTGCGGTCGATGTACCCGTTGTATGTATATTTTACTTTCTGTACTAGGATTACCCCGCGGAGGGGTGCACGGATAGCCGGGTTCTGGAGGGCAACAAGCCCGCATCTCATGGCATTGAGACGGAGGGGGCTTCACTCTAGGATTGGCGGGCTATTCGCTGCACTCGTAGGGGGTACAGGTTGACCCAGGAGGGGTGCCCAAGTTACCGGATTCCGTGAAGTGTTGGGTGGTCCATTCACGTTGTTGAAGGGGGCTGCCTCGCTTCAGGTTTTGGCGGGTAACTTGCCGCGCCCGTAGGGGTCTAGGTTTTCATTGCACAGGCTATCCACACGACCAGGGGAACGTCGGGTTTCAGCGGCTCTGTGAAACCCGGGGATCCCAGATATCTGTATTGTTTCTGTGATGCTGTTCATTCTCTGTGATGTTGCATTTTATTCACGCCTTGAGCGAATATAATATATTGGTATATATATTAGTAGATGTTGTATATGTTTTGCATCCGCGCTAGTCCAGTCCCCGCTCTGTCGTTAGTTAGCTAACCTAACGGGTAATGACGGGACCCAGTGGCGAATGCGGATGGCATATACGTACATCAGTATATTTTCGTTCTTTTTGGTGTGATCAATTGATGGGACTGCATTGATTCGGATCAATGCAAGTTAAAACAAACCTAATCTGATGTTGTTGGAACACTTTTCAAAAGGCTGTTATTGCAAGGACGTTCACTTTTGTTTTGCATCGTGATATTCAGTTGGAATATCCTGCTCCTCAGTCGACGAGGCAAGGGCCGAGATCCCTTCACCGGGAGTGACCCCTTGGACAGAAGTTTGCGTCAGGGCATTAACTTCACTATAGCCGATTACTTTTGCTTTGCACCGTGGTATTCATTTGGAATATCCTGTACCCCATTCTACGGGGAAAGAGCCGAGATCCCTTCACCGGGAGTGACCTCTTTAGCAACGGTTTTCGTCACTATATTTTCAAAAAGCTATCCGTTCCTTCAACGATATCAAGTTCGTTACGTTAAAGGTTTTCGCCAGAAACCATTCGTAGCCCTCCGTCGTTTCAGACGGGTAGCACGTAGTATTCATGCTATGTTTGTTGACCTTCGTCAAGGCATAGTGTATGGTAGCTGCTTGTTACCTTTCTGCTGCATAGATAGATGCGTTGGTTTGGGACAGTCGTATAGCCTTGTTGACCTTCGTCAAGGGCTTGTACGGGTGGATTCAAATTAACCTGGATAATGACGGGTAGAACTTGACATGTGACTTATGATTTGTTGACCTTCGCCAAGGTCATAAGAGCATGGGGCAGAAATCACATCGGGAGTTTCAAAAGTACTGAAACTTGCAAGATATGCGCATACCTTCTGGAGTGTGACACCGTGAGCGGATTCCGTCACGTTGTCATGCGATGAGAGTTGGATCCCGATTCCCACTGATGAGTTAGTTTACTCCTCGGGTAACCCCGACTAATTCTTCTTTCAGGTTTGGAGGAGAATTTGAGGTACAGTAGGAGGTTTCCAGATTAGATAAATTGGTGACCATTCTGATCTAGGTTAGAGTGCACGCTGAGTGTTTCTTTTCTCTCTCTCTTTGGCAGCGACCATTGACCCGACCCTAAGACTTTGACTCAGTAACCAAGTTGACCGAACCTTCTTAAACACTGGCTTTTGGATTGTCAGAGTTGCAAACCTCATTGCCACTCCTACTTTTACCCTTTTCTCTAGGACACCCCGTATTACTACGAACGTCCACTTCCATTGGACAAAACCATCGTATGGTTATATACGAACTCGAAGGGATTTATTCGAGGATGGTTTCAGGTTCTGGAGAAAACGGATAGGATTATTCAGTTGTCTTTTCCTTTTACCTTCTCTCAGGTTGCGAGTACTCCTTGGTTTAGGATATAGTACACCTATTACGCAAATTAGATAGTCTTCTTCCAAACCTTAGGCTGGTGCCGACCGGTAGGGAATGAAGAAAACCAATTAGCCTAACGATGGTGTACAGAAGGTATTAAGTTCAGACAAAGCAAGGGATTAGTAAGAGGGCAAAGTAAATTGCAACAGATATTCACGACCAAACCAAGTATTCCTTCGCCAATCCTAAAATCACCTTTGTATTTCTCGAAGACACTCCGTATCACTACGAAGATCCACAGTTTATTTGGATACTCCATCGTATGGTTATATACGAACTCGAATGGAACTTGTTCCAGTTCGGGGATGGATTCTGGTCCAGGAGAAATAGGAATAAGGTTTATTCGGTTGTCTTTTATCTTCACCCTCTCTCACTGCGAGTGTTCCTAGGATTGGGACAGTACACCCATTATGCTTATTGGATAGTCTTCTTCCAAACCATAGGCTGGTGCCGAACGGTAGGGAAGGAAGAAAACCATTTGGCCTAAAGGGGTGTACAGAAGGTAAAGACTAAAGACATAAGAAGGGATTTGGAGAGGTGGCAAAGAATTATACGGTTACAGTCGTGAATCTGGAAGAGGCATTACTAGGAATACCAGGATACCCCAATGAAACATTTCAATGTTTCAGTTTCACTGTGTACTGTTAAAGGAAAACTGATTTCCCAATTAGATACTTACTCCAGGGTATGTATTTACCAGGTACGATTCTCACATCTGTATGGTTTTACAGATGATGAGTGGGAGTAAGTTATTGGGAATTGGGTGATTATCCTCATTATATCGGGATTCGTTGTAATCGGTGATATTTGAGGAAATCACCTGGGCTGTTTGCCGGTTGGCAAATATTTGGTTTTGAATATCCGCAGTTATGCACCAATTTCAAATTGATATATCTGTACGTCTATTTTCATAGAGTGAGATATACCTTTCTGAAATTATGTCTACGACATTTACCTATATCAGTGGATGGTTAGGTAAGGAGCATTAAACAGCGGTGTAATTCTTCTTAACCATAAGTACAGTTTTCAACCTACGACACACAGTAAATGAGTTATCAGACTCAAGAGACTTATGCAGAGTATTGTATGTTGTCCAGGGTCCATCAGGACAGAGGGGTTGGTCCTCGTACTATATTCGGTTTACTTATGACTTCTCTAGTTTTTAGACAGGTGTTTCGCGGAAACACAGGGTCTGAATTTTGAGAAGTTATAGGTATTTGAATAGAGTAGAGAACCAGGTGTAGCAAGTATCGGGATTCTTCAAAGTGATCGAAGATGTAGATACTTGTCAATGGTATTCAGTTGATAGTAATGATTAAGAGAAATTGCTTCTCTTTCAGGTTACTCATAATTGGAAGCATTCCTAAGTTGGGTAACGCTGATCAGGCCTTCTTCCATTTAGTTGACATGCACTGGAGACAGCTGCATGATTTGAATCTGGTTCAATTAAATCAGTGCCTCTGGTCCTATATTGGATATAGAACAGTTCGTATCTTAACGATGTTAAGGTACGGGGAGTTGTCCGGATTATGCTTAAAACCAGACTCTGGATAACTCAAGGCACGTTTCTGTAATGGCTGTTTGTGGGTTGACCCAGGCTATGACGCGGGTTGACTTTCTACCATCTGGATGAACAATAGCAATATTGTTCTAGACTCGCCACAGTTTTATTAAAAATGGATTTTTTCAGAAAACAGTAGTGGAAGTATGGTAGAACTGGAAGTGATTCCAGAACCACAAACGATTACTGAAGATTTGATAAGGAACCTAAAGATTCAATCCGGTTTGACATTCCATTGGCCACTCCGCAGATAAGGTGGGTAACTTCAGGCACCCGAGAGGCACTACGGTAGCCTCAAGGACGGTGACAGGGAAGTTCTTGTTTACCCACAATTGCCATTGCTGTTGTTCCAGGTTACGAGACCCGGCGGGAGGATGAGTATAGCGTCGTTCTAAACCAGTTTTAGAAGTGTACGTCTATATGACTCTGCCAGAGGGTTGTCGTAGTCAGTGGGAGCAGCGGAAGCATTGGTGGACAGGTTGCTTATGTCTATTTATAGACTAGAGCAGATGTAGCGGAGATAAATCATCTATTTCTGACGTGACAGTCATGGGTTTGACTTCATCAGAATAGGGGATGGATCTGTTGAGAAGGTAGTAGGGTGTGATATCCTGGTATTTGGATGATATACACAGAGTAGGAAAAGAAACTCCTACACTACAATCGGTTATACTTTGGTCGTCACACAGTGGTTTCTCCACAAAGGAAATGGATTTTATATCTGACATACTGGTTACTAGATCTATGGTTTTAGATCTAGATTTGGGTGGTTTCCCAATCAGGGTTCTTTGACAGCATTCTAAGAGTATTTAGAATGGACGACTCCTGGCACGGTAGTGTACCTGCAGGTAATGGAGTCACCCTCTCTAAAGGTGTCTTACAGACTAAAGGGGAGAGGGACGTGCATGATTGGCAGATCACTTGCTCAGGCAATTGAGTCAATCATGAGATGTCAAGTACCACACCAGATGTTGTTCTTGCACTAGATGCAATAAGTTGACATTAATCCAATCCTGGAGAAACAGTCGGAAGCAGTTTTAGAACATAAGTGGATGTTCTAGGGATATGATAACGACAGCCTCATTCAGGAGACAGTTATCATTCCAGGCTTCCAAGGTGACATGGACGACAAGGAGGTTGTCAGAGTTATAGTTTTCCTTCTGATGAGGGGCAGTATTTTGGACAGATGGTCCAAGGCAATACTGAGGGAGGCATGGCGCAGGATACTGATTAAGTTTCAGTTGACGATACAGTCTAAGAAGTTTGGATTTGGAGTTCATTTATGAGCTATGTCCCATCAGACATCCAGACACATTCTAAGACAGGTATTGCTCTTTTCGGGAGATAGCTTTCTCCGCGAACTTGAGATATAGAGAGACATAGGAAGAAACAACTAAGCGGATCCACTCACTGAGGCTATTCCTCGAACGCAATAGTTCTGCAAACGAGCTTTGTGAGACTGACTAGTAGAGGAGTTGGATGTTCGGTATCACACGGGCTGTGAGTATGCGACATCGCAATAATTAGCCTTGAGTGCAAGTGGGAGATTGTTAGAGATAGTGCCCTCAGAGTCAATTATTAGGTCACAGGTACGTGATTTCAATGATTGATGGAGGACCTATCCCGGTAGGACAGTCTTACTCGAGATGATAGTATGCTATCTGGTTTACCTTTATCATCGTGTACTGTTTTAAGTGACCTGACACGTCGCTATTACATGTTGATAGAGCCCCTAGGATTCTTGCTTGACCACCAGCAGTATGAGGGCGATCATATAAGTGGGAGCTGGGGGTCTATAAGCATATCCTTAAAAGGTCCCTAGTCGTGAGAGTTTCGAGACAGGGCATCGATTCTCCATAGTAGACTAGTGTATACAGTCGAGACCCCGACGAGGGGCGGTGGCCGGTCTCACAAGCCACTGGTGTCAGTTGGTTCACCTAAGATGTATACAGGTGCTCATTGGGTTATGAGTACACCGGACAGGACTCGCCGGGAACATGCTAGTTGGTCATATACCAGACGTCAGATGGCAGTTCCCAGGTGACATGTGTGCAGGTTAGTTCATCGACCTGGGGATCGTCATTTGTCTCGTGTGAGTTCCCACTGTACTTTGATTACTACCCTACCACGGCTCAAAGGAGTCGTGCAAACAGGTTTTAGTTGGGTACAGTCCCGAGCCACATGGAGGCAGTGAGCGTATCTTCAGGGGTTCGTCTCTCCCGGTATTGGGGGTGAGGTCGTGCTGTGTCTAGGAGAGCCATTACACGAAGCCCTCGGCCGAGGCAAGGAGATTTACTGGTAGGTATTCCAGTAGTATCTCAGGGTGTTCTGGGCTACACTCCGACACGACTTGTACCGCTTTTGGGGGTCTGACTTTTACCAACCCCCTAGGCCCGCCATGCGATGCTCATAGACGAACGGACCGGACTGTACGGATATTGTCACTGACAGGCTCAGTAGGGAGTCAGGCTGAGTTCGCTCACAGACGTCCCTTTTGGTCAATAACTGGTAGCCCGTTATGTATTGGCTTATACCTCTGACGTGCTAGTGGTTAAATCCACAACCAAGGTGTTGACGAGTCTTTAGAGTCCCCCACATTCAGTTACTCAGCTTTCGGGCGAAAGGTTGTAGAGGCCGTATGGAGATATAGCAAGGTCCGATCAGATACGTGCGGTATTGCACGGATCAGGATCGGACAGTCTGTACTATAGGCCGTATGGTTATATGGCAGGGTTCGATCAGATACGTGCGGTATTGCACGGATCAGGATCGAACGGATATTACTAGCCGGCTTTGGTATAAGCCGGATCCTAGTATAGTACAGTGTAGATTTTGTCTCATTGCATTTGTATTTCGGTCGAAATACAGATGCGGGTGTGTATGCACAGTATCGGGGTTTTCCTGTGATTTATTACGGGACCAGTTTTCTGGAGTTGCCAGTTTGCTTTCCGTTTCGGCCGATTTCCATTGTTCCGTTCATTGGCCGAAGATTGGTGGAGGAGGGCTTATTTGCATTGTTGCAAATAAGTGGTTGTGGAGGGGGTCTTTGCATTTTTGTTTTATCATGATGGTTTCATGATGGAGCCCATCCCTTGACCTTCCATGCTTCATGATTGCTTGACTTTTTGTAGCAATCATGGTTGTTGATTACTTGTTTTGGAGTGTGGGTTATGGTTGTGATCATTGGATTCTTTCATCATCACTTGCTTGCATCATTGCATTCCACCCCCCCTTGACCTCACTCTCTCTCTCCAATCACACTAATGGGGGGGGGCCACTTTTTTGAGGATGAGGAAAATGCTTCTCTTTTGAGTGGGAAAAATATGATACTCTCATTCTTCTTGGTCTATCACATTTTTCCTTCACCTCTCTCCAAGTTCTTCTTCCTCCACCACAAAAGGCAACTCCATAATCCCAAATGAGACATGTAATCCACATTATATTCTACAGCAAATCTTGGGCACGTCGAGTAGCCAGCTTCGTGCCCGAGTTGCCTCGGCATTGAGGTGGGAGCCCGTAAAAGAAGTAGGCGATGTGGTGCACTTCCGGCGACGAGGAGGAGACGGGACATTCCGCAGGAGATCGGGACGATGATGAGAAGACCGGAGGACTTGGATCGTCGGTATATCTCTATTCCCTTTCTTGTAGATAGCTAGGACTAATTAATGGTCCGATCCGGGTATTAGTGCGCGGCGGTTTGCCAGTTCAAGAAAAAATTTAAAGTTTATCACCGCTTCCGCATTTGGCCGTGGGATCGACGGCCGGGACGCCGCCGTGCACTTACAATGACGAGGGTTGACTTTCTACCATCTGGAAGATCAATAGTGATATTGTTCTAGACTCGCCACAGTTTTAAATAAAATGGATTTTTTCAGAAAACAGTAGTGGGAGTATGGTAGAACTGGAAGTGATTCCAGAACCACAAACGATTACTGAAGATTTCATAGGAACCTAAAGATTCAATCTGGTTTGACATTCCATTGGCCACTTCGCAGATGAGGTGGGTAACTTCAGGCACCCGAGAGGTACTCCGGTAGCCTCAAGGACGGTGACAGGGAAGTTCTTGTTTACCCACACTTGCCATTGCTGTTGTTCCAGGTTGCGAGACCCGGCGGGAGGATGAGTATAGCGTCGTTCTAAACTAGCTTTAGAAGTGTACGTCTATATGACTCTGCCAGGGGGTTGTCGTAGTCAGTGGGAGCAGCGGAAGCATTGGTGGACAGGTGGCTTATGTCTATTTATAGACTAAAGCAGATATAGCGGAGATAGATCATCAATTTCTGATGTGACAGTCATAGGTTTGGCTTCATCAAAATACGGGATGGATCTGTTGAGAAGGTAGTAGGGTATGATGTCATGGTATTTGGATGACATACACAGAATAGGAAAAGAAACTCCTATACTACAATCGGTTATACTTTGGTCGTCACACAGTAGCTTCTCCACATGGGACTTGGACATTATATCAGACATACTGGTTACTAGATCTATGGTTTTAGATCTAGATTTGGGTGGTTTTCCAATCTGGGTACTTAGACAGCATTCTAAGAGTATTTAGAATGGACAACTCCTGGCATGGTGGTGTACCTGCAGGTGATGGAGTCACCCTCTCTAAAGGTGTCTTACAGACTAAAGGGGAGAGGGATGTGCATGATTGACAGATCACTTGCTCAGGCAATTGAGTCAATCATGAGATGTCAAGTACCACACCAGATGTTGTTCTTGCACTAGATGCAATAAGTTGACATTGATCCAATCCTGGAGAAGCAGTCGGAAGCAGTTTTAGAACATAAGTGGATGTTCTAGGGATATGATAACGACAGCCTCATGCAGGAGACAGTTATCATTCCAGGCTTCCAAGGTGACCTGGACGACAAGGAGGTTGTCAGAGTTATAGTTTTCCTTCTGACGAGGGACAGTATTTTGGACAGGTGGTCCAAGGAAATACTGAGGGAGGCATGGCGCAGGATACTGATTAAGTTCAGTTGACGATACAGTCTAAGAAGTTTGGATTTGGAGTTCATTTATGAGCTGGGTCCTATCAGACATCCAGACACATCCTAAGACAGGTATTGCTCATTTCGGGAGATGGCTTTCTTCGCGAACTTGAGATATAGAGATACATAGAAAGAAACATCAAAGTGGATCCACTCACTGAGGCTATTCCTCGAACGCAATAGTTTCGCAAACGAGCTTTGTGAGACTGACAAGTAGAGGAGTTGGGTGTTCGGTATCACACGGGCTGTGAGTATGCGAGATCGCAATAATTAGCCTTGAGTGCAAGTGGGAGATTGTTGGAGATAGTGCCCTCAGAGTCAATTATTGGATCACAGGCACGTGATTGCAATGATTGAGGGAGGACCTGTCCCAGTAGGACAGTCTTACTCGAGATGATAGTATGCTATCTGGTTTATCTTTATCATCGTGTACTGCTTTAGGTGACCTGACATGTCGCTATTTCACGTTGATAGAGCCCCTAGGATTCTTGCTTGACCACCAGCAGTATGAGGGCGATCATATAAGTGGGAGCTGGGGTCTATAAGCACATCCTTAAAAGGTCCCTAGTCGTGGGAGTTTCGAGACAGGGCATCGATACTCCAGAGTAGACTAGTGTGTACATTCGAGACCCCGACGAGGGGCGGTGGCCGGTCTCACAAGCCACTGGTGTCAGTTGGTTCACCTAAGATGTATACAGGTGCTCATTGGGTTATGAGTATACCGGACAGGACTCGCCGGGAACCTGCTAGTTGGGATTATACCAGACGTCAGATAGCAGTTCCCTGGTGACATGTGTACAGGTTAGTTCATCGACCTGAGGATCATCATTTGTCTCGTGTGAGTTCCCACTGTACTTTGATTACTACCCTACCACGCTCAAAGGAGACGTGCAAACAGGTTTTAGTTGGGTACAGTCCCAAGCCATATGGAGGCAGTGAGCGGATCTTCAGGGGTTCGTCTCTCCCGGTATTGGGGGTGAGGTCGCGCTGTGTCTAGAAGAGCCATTAGACAAAGCCCTCGGCCGAGGCAGGAGATTTACTGGTAGGTATTCCAGTAGTATCTCAGGGTGTTCTGGGCTACACTCCGACACGACTTGTACCGCTTTTGGGGGTCTGACTTTACCAACCCCCTAGGCCCGCCATGCGATGCTCATAGACGAACGGACCGGACTGTATGGATATTGTCACTGACAGGCTCAGTAGGGTGTCAGGATGACCTCGCTCATCGACGTCCCTTTTGGTCAATACCTGGTAGCCCGTTACGTATTGGCTTATACCTCTGACGTGCTAGTGGTTAAATCCACAACCAAGGTGTTGACGAGTCTTTAGAGTCCTCGACATTCAGTTGCTCAAGTTTTCGGGCGAAACGCTGTAGAGGCCGTATGGAGATATGGCACGGTTCGATCAGATACGTGCGGTATTGCACGGATCAGGATCGGACGGTTAGTACTAGAGGCCGTATGGAGATATGGCAGGGTTCGATCAGATACGTGCGGTATTGCACGGATCAGGATCGAACGGATAATACTAGCCGGCTTTGGTTTAAGCCGGATCCTAGTATAGTACAGTGTAGATTTTGTCTCATTGCATTTGTATTTCGGTCGGAATACAGATGCAGGTGTGTATACACAGTAGCGGGGTTTTCCTGTAATTTATTACGGGACCAGTTTTCTGGAGTTGCCAGTTTGCTTTCCGTTTCGGCCATATTTCTTTGTATCCTTCATTGGCCGAAGATTGGTGGAGGAGGGCTTATTTGCATTTGTGCAAATAAGCATTTGTGGAGGGCGTTCTTTGCATTTTATTGTATCATGATGGTGAACCATCCCTTGACCATTTGACTTCTTCATCCATCATGGCTTGACTTTTATATGACATGGTTTTTATGATGGTTGTGGTTGAGTGTGGTTTTTGTTTGGTGATCATGTTCTTTCATGATATCATTTGATTCCCTCATGCATTATTGTGTGGCCTCTCTCATTTTTCTTTGACACACACTCCATTCTCACTCTCCCAAGTGCCATGGCCGGCCATTCCCTCTTGGGGCTGTCCAAATTTTGGATGTGGGAATTGTTGTTCTTTTCATGCCATAAAATTCCCAAGTTCATCAAAAATTCCACTAGTTCAATTCCTCCACCATTATGGCAACCTCCATGAACCCCAAAATGAGACATGGTTCTACACACATTCTACAGCAAACCTTGGGCACGTCGGCTTGCCAACTTCGTGCCCGAGTTGCCTCGGTATAGAGGCGGGAGCCCGTAAAAGAAGCCGGTGACGTGGTGCCCTTTCCGGCGAGGAGGTGGAGACTGGACATTCCGCGGGAGATCGGGACGACGGCGAGAAGACCGGAGGACACGGATCGCTCGGTATATCTCTCTTCCCCATCTTGTAGTTTGCTAGGACTAGTTAATGGCCCGATCCGGGTTTTAATGCGCGGTGGTGCCGGTTTGAAAAAATTAAAGTTAACCATCGCTTCCGCATTTGGCCTCGGGATGGAGGCCGGGGCGCCGCCGTGCACTTACAAGTATGCTATCTGGTTTGTCTTTATCATCATGTACATGTTGATAGAGCCCATAGGATTCTTGCTTGACTGCCAGCATTGTGATGGCGATCACATATGTGGGAGCTGGGGTCTATAAGCACATCCTTAAATGTTCCTAGTCGTAGGAGTATCGAGATCGGGCATCGATACTCAAGTGTAGACTAGTGTATACTGATCGAGACCCCGACGAGGGGCGGTGGCCAGGTCTCACAAGCCATTGGTATTAGTTTGTTCACCTAAGATAGTATACAGGTGCTCATTGGGTTATGAGTACACTGGACGGACTCGCCGGGAACCTGATAGTTGGTATTAAACCTATTGTCAGATAGCAGTTCCCAGGTGACATGTGTACAGGTTAGTCTGTCGACCTGAGATCATCATTTGTCTCGTGTGAGTTCCCATTGTAAGTCCATGTCATGCACCCCACGAACTTGCGGGGAGGCGGAATATATGAAAAACGATTATCAAAGCTTCGTAACACGGACTTGAGTGCATGAATCGTATCTAAACTGTTACTACCAAACAACGAAAGGTTTAACTACTCGGATTCGAAGTTATACCTTACGTTACTTGTCCTTTGGGTCTTCATCGCGGTCCTCCACTCCTCGTAGGCTCCTTGGAACAACGGCACCTCAACGGCCTCCTCGAATCAAAGATGATCCACCTGAGAGCTCCTACTACAAGCTTTATCTCTAACTTGAGATAACTAGGTTGCTCAAAGTGCTAATCTAAGCTACCCAGGGGATATAGAGTAAGATTATGGATGTATTAGTCTAGCTAACCCTTGATCTCAACACATGAGAGGTTAGGGTTAGGGTTTCAAGAATGAGAGAGCTTGAGGAGAGAGAAGGTGATGATGAGAATGAATTGAAATTGTTTCTCACTTCTAATATATTATGAAGCATAAAGAATTATCAAATGAATAAATCAAATGCATTATCATCATGCTTCATTGAATATGTGCAATGAATCATCAAGTGAGTCATTAAGCAATAAATGCTTCATTAACTCACTTGAATGATTCATCTCATGAGTCACAAAATCAATTAATGCTAATGCCACCTTACCCTCCAAGTCACCATGCTTCTAGAAGCTTCCCGGAAAATTACGAGAACGCCCCTCCAATCCGTGAAAACACGGAAAAACTTTAGACTGTATAAATCCAATAACCTTATACTAGAAACTGGCTTAAACCAAAGCCGACTAGTAAAAACTGTCCGAACGTCGTACGTGCGTAAACACACGTATGCGTCCGAATCCTTGTCGTAAAACCATACGACCTCTATATCATTTCGCCTGGAGCAGGGAAATTCTCTGTGTGGGACTCTAAAGACTCGACACAATGCTGGCAGTGGGTTTAAGCACAGACCGCAAGCGGCACTAGCTGTACGTAACGGTCCCCAGGTAGATGTCGATAAGAAGGCCGATGAGGAAAACCATCCGAACTCCTACTGAGCCTGATATGACAATCTCCGTACAGTTCGGTCTGTTCGTCTAATACTATCGCATATCGAGCCTAGGGGGCGGCAAGCGTCAGTCCCCTAATAGTTGTATAAGTCGTGTCGGAGAGTAGCCCATTACACCCTGAGAAACTACTGGAACCTACCAGTAAATCTTGCTTGCCCTGGCCAGGGACTTTGCGTAATGGCTCTTTGACACAGCGCGATATCAACTCCCAATACCGGGAGAGACGAATCCTGTCTAACCGCCACTGCCTCCAAGTGCTCGGGACTGCACCCAACTGCTACCCGTTTGCACGACTCCTTTAAGCCGTGGTAGGGTAGCAATCTAAGAACAGTGGGACACACTCGAGGCGAAGTAGCAGTGTCAAGTCTGCGGACTATGCTGTACTCATGTCACCTGGGAACTGTTAACTGACGATGGGTATAATACCAACCAATCAGTTCCCCTGCGAGTCCTGTCCGGTGTACCCGTAACCTAACGAGCACCTGCATACTATCTCCAGTACGACGTACTGATGGCTGTGGGACAGACCATCTCCCTAACTGGGATGAGAAGCGTACACACTTAGTCTACTCCGGAATATCGATGCCCTGTCTCGATAATCCTACGACTAGGGACAAGTATAGGATGTTGCTTATAGACTACCCAGCCTCCACTAGTGTGACTGCCATCACAACGCTGGTAATCAAGCAAAGATCATATGGGCTCTACTAATATGTATAAGTGATACGTTACAAGAAACATATGCACATATTAAAGTAGACACAAACCAAGTAGCATACTACCATTTTTAGCAAGACTGTATATACAACTGTGAATATCCCAAGCTTCCATTAAGTAATATACATACAAGTATGATACAATAATGGCCCCTAGGGCATATACACTAACAATCTCCCACTTGCACTAGGGCCATGAGCTGGCATATCGTAGACCTATCATCTCGAATAGCCTCTCGAACTGCGTCTGAGGAAGGGCCCTTGTGAATGGATCAGCAATGTTATTCTCTGTCGCTACTCTTTTCACCTCGATCTCCCAGCGATCTACGATCTCCCTGATCAGGTGGTACCGCCTTAAGATGTGTCTGGACTTCTGATGGGACCTAGGTTCCTTCGCTAAAGCTATAGCGCCGTTGTTGTCACAATACAGAGGTATTGAATCAACACTGGTAGGAACCACCTGAAGTTTTGTGAGGAACTTCTTCATCCAGACAGCTTCTTTTGCGGCATCGCAAGCAACTATGTACTCCGCTTCCATTGTCGAGTCAGCAACGGTCTCCTGCTTGGAACTCTTCCAACAGACCGTCCCTCCATTGAGGGTAAAGACATAACCCAACATGGATTTGGAGTCATCTTTGTCACTCTGGAAGCCGGAGTCGGCAAAGGCCTCAATCTGGAGGTCTTTTCCGCTATATACTAAGAACATCTCCTTAGTCCTCCTCAGGTACTTAAGAATGTTCTTTACTGCTATCCAGTGCTTCTCCCCCGGGTTTGCTTGATACCGGCTTACTACGCTCAATGCGTATGCTATATCTGGTCTGGTACATAACATTGCATACATTATAGAGCCTACCGCAGAAGCGTAGGGTATAATTGACATGCGATCCCTTTCCAAATCAGTCTTGGGAGACATCTCTTTGGAGAGGGTGATTCCATGACAAGCCGGTAGGTTACCACGCTTAGAATCATCCATACTGAATCTCTTCACAATGGTGTGTATGTACCTGGACTGTGAAAGTCCCAACATCCTTTTTGATCTATCACGATAGATCCGGATCCACAGAATGTAGGTAGCATCACCCAGGTCTTTCATGGAGAATTTCTGTGATAAGAATTCTTTGACTGACTGTAACATAGGAATATCATTTCCTATTAGGAGAATGTCATCCACGTACAAGACGAGGAATACTACAGCTCTCCCTACAATCTTACTGTATATGCATGGTTCATCTGGATTTTTGATGAAGTCAAATTCTTTGACAGCATCATCAAAACAGATGTTCCAACTCCGCGATGCCTGCTTTAGTCCATAAATGGACTTAAGCAGCTTGCATACTTTACCGCTGCTCCCACTCTGAATGAATCCCTCTGGCTGATCCATATAGATGCTCTCTTCCAAATTACCATTTAGAAAGGTTGTCTTTACATCCATCTGCCAGATTTCATAATCGTGGAAGGCAGCAATAGCAAGAAGGACCCGAATAGATTTAAGCATAGCCACTGGAGAAAAGGTTTCGTCATAGTCCAAACCAGGTCTTTGACGGAAACCCTTTGCAACAAGTCTAGCCTTATAGGTTTCAACCTGTCTATCTACACCAATCTTCTTTTTGAAGATCCATTTGCATCCTACGGGTTTTACCCCATCTGGAGCAATGTCCAAAGTCCATACTTTGTTAGTGTACATGGACTCCATTTCGGTCCGCATTGCATCCAGCCATTTTACTGAGTCACCGCTCTGAATGGCTTGCTGGAAGCTAGTAGGCTCATCGTAGTCAATAGTGCAATCCTCTCTATCCCCGTCTATGAGAAAACCGTAGTATCTCTCGGGCGGATGAGATTGCCTACTACTCCTGCGGAGTGGCGTCGGGATGTCCTGTTCTCCTGAACCTTCTGGTTCTTCCAAGCTTTCAGTAATAGCTTGTGGTTCTGGAATTTCTTCCAGTTCTATTTCTCTCCCACTTGTATCCTTTTCTAAAACTTGCTGTTCTAAAAAATGGGCATTACGAGAAACAAAAACCTTTTGTTCCTCTGCGTAATAGAATAGATACCCCTTGGAGTTCTTTGGATATCCCACAAACTTACACTGTACTGATCGTGCCTCGAGTTTGTCCGCATACTGCTTTTTAACAAAAACCGGACATCCCCAAATCTTCAGATACTGAAGATAGGGTTTTTTCCCACTCTACATCTGATATGGGGTGGTAGGCACTGTCTTGGTAGGAACCCTGTTCAGAAGATATGTCGCTGATTCTAGCGCATATCCCCAGAATGATCGCGGTAACTCAGCGTTACTCATCATGGAACGAACCATATCCAATAGGGTTCGATTCCTCCTTTCCGATACACCGTTATGTTGTGGCGTGTATGGAGGAGTAAGCTGAGAGAGAATTCCATTCTCTTTTAAGTAACCTAGGAACTCGGCACTTAAGTATTCACCACCTCGATCAGATCTCGGTGTCTTTATACTCTTTCCTGTTTGTTTTTCCACTTCATTCTTGTATTCTTGGAATTTCTCAAAAGCCTCGAATTTATGCTTCATTAAGAAGACATATCCATACCTAGAGAAATCATCCGTAAAAGTAATGAAGTAGGAATAACCACCTCGCGCATGTGTAGACATTGGACCGCACACGTCACTGTGTACGAGTCCCAAGAGCTCGCTTGCTCTTACTCCGTGTCCAGTGAATGGAGTCTTTGTCATCTTTCCTTTGAGACAAGATTCACAAGTAGCATAAGATTGATATTCGAACGGATTCAAATATCTTTCTCTATGTAACTTAGTCAACCTTCTCTCATTGATGTGACCTAGTCTATAATGCCATAAGAAAGCCTGATTTATTTCTGGAGACTTTCTTTTAAGTGTGTTCTGGATATTGAAAACCTGAGCTTGACTTAATACGTATATACCGATATCTAATGTACCGGACCCAATCATAACTTGATTTAGGTGGATGTTAACTACATCGCTTATGAATGTAAAATCATATCCCTCTCTCGAAAGTGAGGACACTGATATGATATTACATGTCATACTAGGTACATACAAACAGTTACGTAGAATCAATATATGCCCACTTGTCAAACCTAGGCGATATTCTCCCACGGATTCAGCGTCCACGCTCATTCCGTTTGCAACTCTGAGAGACCAATCACCTACCTTTATAACTCTATGGTTTCTCAAAGCATGTATTGAATTACAGATATGAGATCCTGCTCCGGTATCTAGTACCCAGGAAGTAGAGTTAATTGACAAACAGTTCTCAATAACAAATACACTTGAGGTTGAAACCACAACATGCTCCGAATCCTGGCTACTGGCTTTGCTAGCCCTGCAATCATTCTGCCAATGTTCATTCCTGTAACAATAAGAACGTCCCTCTTTTACTATATCCAGTCCCGAAACTTTTGCCCTTCTCTTTCCTTTTACTTCCCTGGTTTCCTTCAGGATAGGAGGTAGAGACTGTAGAATCAAGTCAGTATCTGACTCATTTCCCAACGCGGTCTCCAGGTCCTGGAGCTCATCAATACAGCTAGTCATTGTAAGGACGTTGTCCCCTACAGATGACCCGTCAGCCAACCTCGCTTGAATTAATTCGTTCGAGGTCTCATATCTTGCGATATGAGATTGCTCTCCATATAAATCTTTGTAATGGAGAAAGATGGAAACTAAGTCCATCTTCTCGTGCTGCTTCTGGTATACACCATGAACTGAAGCTAAGACGAGGCACTTAGCTTTCGCTTTATCCTTTTCCCTTGTCTGGCGGATATCTATATCCGTGACGGTGGAAACTGGACCTGGGACGGCGGGATCTTGAGTAGTAATAGGGTGGTCCAGCCTGTCATAGGCAATGGACATCTGGACAGACCTTTGCCAGTCAGAATCAGTCAATTTGTTATCTAGATGTAACCTAGTCGTGGTCACATGGTCGCTGCAATTAAGAGAGAGAGAAGGAAACACTTTTAGCATGATGCTCTTGCAAGTTTAGAGTGGTTTTTAATTTATCTAAACAGGATGGCTCCCACCGTTTCTCGAATCCCTCCTCAAATCATAAAAGAAAAATTAGCCAGGACTATTCTCACCGTACAATTCTTGCTTAACCGTTCAGCCAGGTCAGTGTCGATACTTCGAGGGAGGTTTTCCAACGCTTTCGCGAAGTTCCTTAATTAAATAACCTCTTTTCTCTGGGGGCGTAACCCCGCTGACACTTTTCTTGGCACCTACTTGGTTTATAGCATTGATCGTTAAGTGACGAATCTCCTGATAAGTAGTATATACTCGCAGTAGGATCGGGATCCAAAATATCATCGTATGATAATTTTGAAGGAATCCTACCAACATTCATCAAACTCCAAAATGGTATGCTCTCTCTGCAAATTTCAGTTACTTTAGAAATTCCCGATATAGATTTTTTCCCCATGCTCTTATGACCTTGGCGTTGGTCAAAATGTCATAAGTCACATGTCAAGTTCTACCCATCATTGTCCTTGTTAATTTGAACTCATCCGTACATATCCCTGACGTTGGCCAAATGATAATACGACTGTCCCAAACTAACACATCTATCTATGCAACAAATGAAATACCCCAGCAGCTACCAAACACTATGCCCTGGCGTTGGTCAAATGCATAGCTTGAATACTACTGAATATCCAAATGAAATGACGGAGGGCTACGAATGGTTTTGGCAAAACCGTGAACGTAGTGAACTTGATATAATCGAAGGAACCTGATACCTTTTTTTAAAAGGAGTGGTTAAAACTCCGCAATTAAAAAATTCTGCTCTTTTAAAATAACCGAGTGGTTTCTTTTAAATTTGTTCCAACGATTAAACTTTGGTTTATTTTCTTTGCATTATAATAATGCGTCCCATCATTTATCCTATCATTGCAGAAAACAACGGAAATACCACGTCCTCTTATGCCATCCGCATTCGCCACGGGGTCCCGTCATCACCCGTTAGGTTACTTAACTAACGACAGAGCGGGAGCTGGGCTAGCGCGGGTGTAAAACATAAGTGACGTCTAGTAGCTATCATATATAGATATTGTACATTCGTCAGACGCAATAATAAGCATTCCAGATCACAGATGAACTTTATTGGATATACTAGCAATCCGCATTTGCTTTGAGCTTGTAATAAAAGACGGATTACACAGTTGTGATGAATAGCCATTACCCCACCCTAGACCCCTACGGGTACAGCAAACTACCCGCCAAGTACCCGAAGTGAAGCGGTCTCCCTCAACAATGTGAGTAGGCCACTAAACACTTCAACGTACCCGGTAGTTTGTGTAGCCCACCTTGGGTCTATCCTAGGAGCAAAAACAGTAAAAAGAAATAATACAACGGTGGCTACAACCGCAACCTGGATGCGCCCCGCAAAAGAATATTACTGTAGGGTTCCTAGGCACACACTAGAGGTCTCACAAGGCATCAACCATGCCAATTTCAAATTTTACGGGTGCCGAGAAACCCTAATACGGATCGTTAACTAGATGTCTAGGCGATAAATGAAACTAGTTAACAACTAAACTAAAAGAACGGAAATACAACCTTTGTAGATCCGGTGCTCCACCTCCATAGCTCCGCAATGATGTCCCTCCGCTGTCCAAATCGGATCCCGGACTCTTGCGTTGGCTTCGTCGGAGAAATGGGCGGGCTAGGTCGTCGATGTCGATGCCGAAGATGATCTACGTCGAGGCATCACTAGATCAAGCTCCACCTTCACCAAGCCATGAAAACTTGTGAAGGAAACACCCTATACTACTTGGCAAGAGGTGGAGGATGAAGAAATAGGAAGTGGGTTCACTTTAGATTTGGATTTCTCACTCTTTTTCATCAATCACCATTGATGAAGTCAAGGTTCTTCATCTTGAAGAAGAAGAAGAAGAAGATGATAATATTATGATAGAATAATATGATAAGTATATTTAAAAAGAAAAACAATATGATACTTATCATAATTCAACCATGGTTTAGTATAGAGATTTAACTAAGGTTAGATGAATGGTTAGGGTTAAACATGAGACAAGAATGGTGGACTTGTTCAAAGCTTCAAGAAGTTTCAACAAAAAACAAACTAAGCCACCATTTCTTTTTCTCTTTATCTTTTCCAAAACAATAATAAATGGATAAATAAATAAGAGAAAAGAAACCCTAACCATTCACTAAACATGGTTTAATCTTTACATAAACCCAAATGAGCAAGTATCATCAAACATGATACAATCTTGTGCACAAAAATATATCATATACACAATGTGCACTTTAAGTGAGAAAATCCTTTTAAAGTGAACCAATACTAGTTAATGCAAAGTAATATATCAAATATATAATTATGCATTAAATCATTAAATCAACACTTGATTCAATGATCCGGTCATGTCGCACACAACCGACTAGTATCCAATGTATCGGCTTATCGAATCAATCCTTGATT
Organism: Agapanthus africanus; assembly: GCA_030015575.1. Taxonomy (NCBI): domain Eukaryota; kingdom Viridiplantae; phylum Streptophyta; class Magnoliopsida; order Asparagales; family Amaryllidaceae; genus Agapanthus; species Agapanthus africanus. Next base: position 268,499,833 of record CM057349.1, on the reverse strand, counting down.
CGATAACTAGGTTATATCGCATACAACCATTCGATACATTCATCGCGAGAATAGAATACGGTATCACATACACGCATTATTCTCGGTCCCGCACATATCTCATATGCGCTCCTATTTCGTTTCGCTTGAGCCAGGAAACCTCTGTGTAGGACTCTAAAGACTCGTCAATACGCCGGCAGCAGATGATGATCATATCAAGCACCCACAAGCCGCAAGCGGTCTACTAAACGTAACGGCCACCCGGGTATTGAGCGATCAGAAGATCGACGAGCAAGCCCGCTCACACTCCTGTGAATCCAACCAGTAACACTTACCGTACAGTCCGGTCTGATCGTCTGATATGTCGCATATCTCGCCTAGGGGTGGTAAACGTCAGACCCCAATAGCTCGATAAGTCGTGTCGATATGAGGTCTATAACAATTCGAGAAACTACTGGTAACACTTACCAGTAAATCTCAGCAACCCTGGCCAAGGATTTCCGGTTATAGCCAATCGAACACAGCGCAACATCAACTCCCTATACCGGGAGAGACGAATCCCCTCCTATCGCTCATTGCCTCCATGTGATTCGGGACTGTATCCAAAAGCCACCGTTTTGCACGCCCTCTTGGACGTGGTAAGGTGGAAATCAAAGCACAGTAGGAACCACACAAGACTCTATGACGATCTCGGGTCAACAGACTACTCTGTACCAGTGTCGCCAGAGAACTGCCATCTGACGTGAGGTATAATACCATCTGGGAGTTCTCGGCGAGTCCGTCCAGTGTACCCAGTCTCTACTGAGCACCCGTATATCATCTCTGATGTCAAACACCAATGGATATGGGATCATCCATCGCCCATCTGTATGGGTCGAGAAGGTATACGCTAGTCTACTCTGGTATATCGATGCCCCGTCTCGATATACCCACGACTAGGGACTTTGAAGGATGTACTTATGGACTACCATGTCCCCACTAGTATGATCCGCATCACAGTCCAGGTAGTCAAGTACACATCCTAAGGGCTTTACCAACATGTAACAGAGAGACAAGTAGTGTACACGTTAAGGTAAAAAGTAACCAGATAGCATACTATCATGTCGAGCAAGAAAGTCCTCCCTATATATGTCCCAGCATCCACTACAATATACATCCTATGTATAGCAATGGCCTCTAGGGCATACATATAACTAACAATCTCCCACTTGCACTAGGGCCATCTCTAGCAGTGGTTGTAGTATCTCATACTCAACCATCCCATAAAAGTCTCTCTCTGGGAAAAGGCCTTTGTGAGTGGATCCGCCGTGTTGTCCTCTGAGTCTACTCTCCTAACCTCGATCCCTTAGAGATCAACCATCTCCATGATCAGGTGATACTGCCTTAGAATATGTCTGGATCACTGATGGGACCGGCGTTCCTTGGCATAAGCCACAACTCCATTGTCTCACAATGGTAGGAACGTAGTTCATCTCATGAACCAATATACACCCAAACAGCCTCTTTGGTAGCATCTTAAGTAGCGATGTATCCTGCCTTTATCGTCTAGTATGTCACGGTATCTAGCTTGGAACTCTTCCAACATACCGTCCCTTTACTGAGGGTAAAGACAATGCCTGCGACTGACTTTCAGTCGTCTTTATAACCCTGGAACCCTTCCAGTGATTCTCCCCGGGATCGATTGATACCATCTCACTACAACTAGTGAGAATCCTAACATCCAATTAGATCTATCTCATAGATCCAAAACCCAGGATTTATGAGGTATAACTTTGATCCTATATGGAGAATCATTGTGATATGCGGAGATTGATCGAGCGTAGCATAGGAAACTCCTTCCCTATCAAGAGTATGTCATCCACGTATTCTACGAGGATCGTCACCATACTCCCTACTACCTTTTTGTTTATACAAGGTTCATCTACCATTTTGATGATGTCAAACTCTTTGACTAATGCATCAAAACAGATGTTCCAACTCCGCGATGCCTGCTTTATCCTATAAAGCATCTTGCACACGTTTCCGCTGCTCCCACTGTCTACGAGGCCCTCTAGCTGTGTACTTATAGACTGCCTCTTCTAAAACTTCATTTAGAAAAGCAGTCATGGCACCCAACCGCCAGATATCGTAGTCATGGTATGTAGCCGTGGCAAGTAGGATCTGGATGGACTTAAGCATAGCCACTTGAAAAGGTTTCATCATTATCCACGCCTGGTCAATGACGAAAAGCTTTAACAAGTCTAGCTTTGAAAGTCTCAACTTTTCCATATACACCAAGTAATCTTCTCAAGATATACTTGCTCCTGATGGGGATTTAACCCTTCAGATATAGCAACCAAAGTCCATACTTTGTTGGTGTATAAGGATTCCATCTCAGATCACTAAGCATCCAGCCATTCTTACAGAGTCCTACTCTCGATGGCCTGCTCGAAACTAGTTGGGTCATCATCTCATGATGCAATCCTCGCTCCCACTGTCATAGAGAAACCAAGGTATCTCTCAGGTGGGTGAGGAACCCTACTAGATCGGCGGAGAGGCTGAGGTTCGTTGGAAACTATTGAATCCTTTGGTTCTTTCAAATCATCTGCTGTAGTTTGTATAGCTGGAACCTTTCCAGTTTTACATTACAGACCTTGCCTCGAGCTTGTCCAGATTTTGCTTTTAGACATAGGCTGGACAACCCCAAATCTTAACCATCTTAAGATATGGGCTCTTCCCTTATCATATCAAATATGAAGTGGTAGGCAACTGATTTGATTTGAACCCTATTCAATAGGTATGCAGCTTCTCAAGTGCATAACTCCCAAAAGGAAATAGACAACTCAGTAGTACTCATCATAGAGCACACCATATCAAATAGGGTGTATCTGCTCCGCCCCGATATACCATCGTGCTATGGTGTATACGGAGGAGTAATGCTGAGAGAGAATCTCATTCTCCTTTAGAATAGTCCAAGAATTCCGTGCTCAAGTATTCTCCTCCTTGATCTCATCAAAGGGCATAATACTTATACCCGTATTAGTTCTCTACTTCTAACTTATATTCTGTGAATATCTCAAAAGGTTCGGACTTGTGTTTCAACAGGAACATAGGTCTGAATCTCGAAAGATCATCAGAGAATGTAATGAAGTATAAAGAACCGGTCTTGGCAAATGTAGACAGGGGACCTACATACATCAACATGTATCATCCCAAGAGTTCACTAACTCTTTCTCTGTTTCCAGTAAACGGAGCTATGGTCATCTTATCTCTGTGACATGATTGGCGAGTTTCACAAGATGTAAATTCAAACTAATTTAAATATGCATCTTTATGTAACTCTAGCTAGTCGGGTCACATTGATCTGACCTAGTCTACAATACCTCAAGAAGGAATTGTTCAATTCTGAACTCTTCCTCTTTGGTGTGATCTATATACTAAGAACTGTAGTTTGATTTAGAACATTAATGCTTTTAGATAACGTGCCTGAACCGATCAACGTTTGATATAGGAAATGTTCAAAACATTATCCAACAATACAAAATTTTATCATTTCTTTACAAATAAAGAGACTGATATGATTTTGTATATCAGGTTCGGTATCTAATAACATTCGTTCAGAATCAATGTATTTGTAATACAAGGTGACAGTGACCAACAGACTTGGCTGCAACACTTGCCCCGTTTTCTGCCTCATGAAACTTATCACCCGTTCTCAGTTTTCTACCTGTCTGTAGTCCTATGTAACAGATTACATATCTGGGATCCTGATCCGGTATCAAATACCCAGGACGTAGAGGACATTTTAGAAACAGTTCATTGTAACGAACACACCCGAAGATGATGCATCAGCATGCACTCTCTTCGTTTGGGTGGCACGGGAATTCTGGTAATCCCCTATTTCCTGCTCTGTCTTATAACAATTATAAGTTGGAGCGGGACCAACGTTCCCCAGCTCAGTATAACAAGCGGGTTCGGTCAATAATCCGTATTATTATCTTGATTAAAGCGTGATATGGTCGCTACCTGGAGAGAGAGAGAAGAAAACACTCAGCGTGCGCTCTTTCAAGAATAGATTGGTTATTATTTTATCTAATCAGGATGGCTCCCACTGCTTTTTATCAAATCTTCCTTCAAACCCTAAAAGGAAAGACTAGCCGGGATTAATTACACACTACAAGTTCACCAATCTTTCAGCCAGGCCAGTGTCGGTATTTTGAGGGAGGTCCCCCGTGCTTTCGCACGAACCTAATTAATGTAAACCTCGTTTTCCCAGAGGCGTAACCTCGTTAACACCTTTCTAGACACCTACTTGATCGGCTAATTGTAATGTGTAAAACTCTCCCAGGAGTAACAATTACTCGCAGCGGGTATCGGGATCCAACTATCTCATAGAAGGTATGCAATCTCATTGCAAATTTCAACACTTGAAATTCCCGATAATTTTGCCCCTAGCACCCTATGACCTTGACGGAGGTCAACAAACCATAGGCTACTAGTCAAGTTAAACCCGTCATTTCTTGATCGAATTAAACCCACCCGCACGACTCTTGACGGAGGTCAACAAGGCCGCACGACTACCCTAATCCAATCTGCATCATATGCATAAGCAGATAAATACTAGTTAGCTTCCGCACACTACGCCTTGACGGGGGTCAACAAACGTAGCACGAATACTAAATAGGACTTATCTGAAATGACGGAGGGCTACGACAGATTTTTCTGAAAACCTATTGCGTAATGAACTTGATATCGTTGTAGAATCAAATGATTTTAAAATGGTGTGTTTTTGAACCTTTTCTAGTTTTGCTAAAGGAGTCACTCCCGGTGAAGGGATCGTCGGTCCTTTCCTCGTCGAATGAGGTGCGGGATATATCATATATATCACTGTGCAAAGCAAAAACTCTTAAAAGCAATCAAAAGACAAACCGAGTGTGTAGCATCTGCCAGTTATTGCTAAAGGAGTCACTCCCGGTGAAGGGATCTCGGTCCTTTCCTCATCGAATAAGGTGCAGGATATATCACATATACCGCTGTGCAAAGCAAGAACTGTAGCTACCTGTTTTATTTTGAAATTCGATTCTACAACATCTTAGGTTTCTTTTATTTCATTAATCACATTAATGAAGTCCCATCATTTAAGTACCTGAACATCACAGATAAATACGACGTACACTTATACCATCCGCATTCGCCTCGATGTCCCCTCGTGCACCGTTAGGTTAGGTAACTAACGGCAGAGCGGGGCAGGGTTAGTGCGGGTGTAAAACATAAGTAACGTCTATATAATATATCATATATACTATATATATTGTATCTATCACAGAACATCACATGATCACATCACAGATATCGCAGCAGAAGAATCATATGAAATATTGGATATACTAGGACGTCCGTGTTTTCAAAACGAGCCAGTATAAAACACGGATTCCACGGTCGTGATGAATAGCCAAACCCACACCCCTAGACCCCTACGAGAGCGGCAAGCAACCCTACCAATTCTAGAGTTAGGAGACCCGGACTCGACTCCTCGAGTTGGTCTCCCACTGGACCCCAGAACCCGGTTACTTGTGCTCCCCTCCTTGGGTCTATCCTAGTGCGGAAAAGTAAATAATATACAAAGGGTGACATCTTCTGCAACCTGGAAGTGCCCTAAATAAAAGAATATTACATACAAGTTTTTTACATGAATGAAAATGAAAACACTCATCTCACATAAAAACCCCCGGTTATTCAAACACGACGATCCAATATAACATATCCAGCAACACATAACATCACATGTCATCAACGTAAGTAAATATGCGCATCCCAATTGTCGTTGACATATAGCAACGAAACCGGCGATATCACATATTACACTTACGGTCACAGAAAAGAGAGTGTAAAACTACAACAGTTGGAATCCGCAATCTCTACATACATCGCATGCCTAATCAAATGAATTCCTTAGACATCACATGCCTAACAATTATAAACCCCGCATTTTAGTCTCAAAATCGAAAACACTTTTCAATATAAAGTCGGGCAATTCAACAAGATTCCCGACATCCTGATCGAATGCTCGTCGCAAACTTTAGTAGGCGGCCGCACCCCCGATACCGTCGACGAAGTGCACCAAGGCGGAACACCGCTACCGCGAGCACCCGAATGGATGCTTTCGGCGACGGGGTTCTCCTACAGTCACTTGGTCGGGGTTATGGAGCGAGGTTGTCTATTAAGTTTACCCGGCGAGTATCCGCGTACGTTACGTGATTGCGACGGACTTTTGATCACATCAAAATTCCGTGGCAACCGATCAAGTGAGACTAAACTGCTATGTTTATAACATTCATTCAGTTATCTCATAATTTCTTGTGAATTCCAATTGTTGTATCAAATTCCAGATAAATAGAAAATGTTAAACTTTCTGATCGAACATTCAAACACCCAAGTTTTCCCGATACTGATCAACTCATGAAATAAGTTCAAAGACATTCACTTCATGCCTCAGTACCAACGGTCCAGCCGTAGAAGGGTCAAGCCAACGCCTCACATGTGGCACGCCGTACTGCCCCAAACCCGAAGGTTCAAAGGGCAGTTCAAGACGGTCACATAATCGAGTTAAGGTTTGTTGTCTTCTAGAGGGTCCATCGCATTACTTGCACTACTTAGAACGTCTTTAAACTACGGAAAAGTTCAACACTTGGAAATTTCCCGACAGGGGAAAAGTTGGGTATTTATATCCGGTCGAACTTTTTAACATATTCTAAAATTTACCCGGAAAACATATAGACAAAGTCCGATAATCCGATCGAATAAACGAATCCCCAAAACAACTCAGAATATTCAACTCTTGAATAAATATTAAAAATTCCCAGAAAATCCAGCACCTGAAAACATGAATTACTGTACAAAAATTGTTGGATGATTTGACAATTTAGCCGCGGAACCGCCGCACAAGCCATGCTTGTGCCGCGGTTCCGCCGCGCAATGAGGGAATCATGGGTACGTGTTGCACAGTAATTCTTAGGATTCCCTGCTGATTTTTCTGCATATTTTTAATTTGGAAAAATCCCAGTTTTTAGAAAAAGTCCAGAGAGCTATTTTGGGGTTAGGGTTTTGGTTCGATTGGGTTTCAAACGTCGTCAAGGCATCGCCTAAGGCTCTAGCTAGGCTCTGATACCACTGTTGGGTTCCTAGGCACACACTAGAGGTCTCACAAGGCATCAACCATGCCAATTTCAAATTTTACGGGTGCCGAGAAACCCTAATACGGATCGTTAACTAGATGTCTAGGCGATAAATGAAACTAGTTAACAACTAAACTAAAAGAACAGAAATACAACCTTTGTAGATCCGGTGCTCCACCTCCATAGCTCCGCAATGATGTCCCTCCGCTGTCCAAATCGGATCCCGGACTCTTGCATTGGCTTCGTCGGAGAAATGGGCGGGCTAGGTCGTCGATGTCGATGCCGAAGATGATCTACGTCGAGGCATCACTAGATCAAGCTCCACCTTCACCAAGCCATGAAAACTGAAAGGTTCCTAGGCACCCTATAGAGGTCTCACAAGGCATCTAACATGCCATTTTACAAAAATTATGGTGCCGAGAAACCCTAACACGGATCTTAGACTAGAAATCTAGGCGAAAAGCTAAACTAGTTAGCAAATTAACTAAAGGTCGGAAGCTACAACCTTTGTAGATCCGGATTTCCACCTCCTTAGCTCCACGTGGTCATGCCCTCGCTGTCCATCATGAATCCTCGACTCATTCGTCGGCTTCATCGGAAAAGCGTGCGGAATAGGTCGTCGGCTTCGTGTCAAAGACGATCTACGTCGAGGTTGCACTAGTTCAAGCTCCGACTTCACAAAGTTGTGAAATTTGTGAAGAGAACACCCAAAACAACTTGGCAAGAGGTAGAGGGTGAAGAAATAGGAGATGGGTTCACTTTAGATTTGGATTTCTCTCACTAAAACTCAAGTTGCCATTGATGTAGCAAGCTTGAAGAAGAAGAAGAAGATGAAGATGAAGCAAGAATGATAAGTCTTCTCTTTTTAAAAATAAAACTAATATGAATACTTATCATATCTTGACCATGGTCAAGTGTAGAGATTAAACCAAGGTTAGTTAGAGTGGTTAGGGTTAAGGATGAGATAAGGATGGTGGACTTTGTCAAAGCTTCAAGAAGCTTCAACATAGCTCCAAAATAAGCCACCATTCTTAACTTAATCCTTTCCAAATAAATAAACAAATAAATAAATGAAAAACCCAAACCCTAATCATCACTTAACCATGGTTTAACCCTTTACACTTAACCACATTATCAAGTATCATCAAACATGATACAAAGTAGTGCACTAAAGCATATCACATATACAATGTGCATCAAGTGAGAAAAATCCGTTTAAAGTGAACCAATACTAGTTAATGCAATGCAATATATCAAATATATAATTATGCATTAAATCATTAAATCAACATTTGATTCAATGATCCGGTCATGTCGCACATAACCGACTAGAATCCAATGTATCGATTTATCGAATCAATGATTCGATAACTAGGTCATATCGAATATAACCAATCGAAACATATATCGCGAGAATGAAATGCGGTATCACATACACGCATTATTCTCGGTCCTGCACATATCTCATATGCGCTCCTATTTCGTTTCGCTTGAGCCAGGAAACCTCTGTGTAGGACTCTAAAGACTCATCAATACGCCGGTAGCAGATGATGATCATATCAAGCACCCACAAGCCGCAAGCGGTCTGCTAAACGTAACGGCCACCCGGGTATTGAGCGATCAGAAGATCGACGAGCTAGCCCGCTCACACTCCTGCGAATCCGACCAGTAACACTTACCGTACAGTCCGGTCTCTTCGTCTGATACGTCGCATATCAAGTCTAGGGGTGGTAAACGTCAGACCCCAATAACCCGATAAGTCGTGCTGATGTGAGGCTCGTAACGGGTCGAGAAACTACTGGTAACACTTACCAGCAAATCTCTGATCAGCCCTGGCCAGGGACTTCCCTGTTACGGCCAATCGAGCACAGCGCAACATCTACCCCCAATACCGGGAGAGACGAAACCCCTCCTATCGCTCATTGCCTCCATGTGACTCGGGACTGTACCCAAAGACCACCGTTTTGCATGCCCTAATGGACGTGGTAAGGTGGAGATCAAAGCACAGTGGGAATCACACAAGACTCTATGACGATCTCGGGTCTACAGACTAACCTGTACAAGTGTCACCTGAGAACTGCCATCTGACGTGAGGTATAATACCATCTGGGAGTTCTCGACGAGTCCGTCCAGTGTACCCAGTCTCCACTGAGCACCCGTATACCATCTCTGATGTCAAACACCAATGGATATGGGATCATCCATCGCCCATCACATGGGTCGAGAAGCGTATACGCTAGTCTACTCTGGTATATCGATGCCCCGTCTCGATACACCCACGACTAGGGACCTTGAAGGATGTACTTATGGACTACCATGTCCCCACTAGTATGATCTGCATCATAGTCCAGGTAGTCAAGTACAAATCCTAAGGGCTTTACCAACATGTAACTATAAGACAGTATAAAGAGACTAGTGTACATGTTAAGATAAAGAGCAACCAGATAGCATACTATCATGTCGAGCAAGAAAGTCATCTCTATATATGTCCAAGCATCCAATATAATATACATAATCTGTACAATACTGGCCTCTAGGGCATACATACAACTAACAATCTCCCACTTGCACTAGGGCCAGCTGCTGTAGTATCTCATACCGAGCATCCCGAAGAGTCTCTCAAACTGTATCTGGGGAATGGCCTTCGTGAGTGGATCCGCCGTGTTGTTCTTCGTGTCAACCCTCCTGACCTCGATCTCCCGGCGATCAACTATCTCCCGGATCAGGTGATACCGCCTCAGAATATGCCTGGATCGCTGATGGGACCTGGGTTCCTTGGCCAAAGCCACCGCTCCATTGTTATCGCAATACAAAGGTATTGGACGCTCAATGGATGGAACCACTCCAAGTTCAGTAATGAACTTTTTGATCCAGACAGCTTCTTTAGCAGCATCGTTGGCAGCGATGTATTCAGCCTCCATCGTCGAGTCTGCCACGGTTTCCTGCTTGGAACTCTTCCAGCTAACCGCCCCTCCGTAAAGGGTAAAGACAAAGCCCGACTGCGACTTAGAGTCGTCCTTATCACTCTGGAAGCTCGAATCGGTAAAGGACTCCACTTGGAGCTCTCCGTTACCATACACCAAGAACATATCTCTAGTCCTTCGCAAGTACTTGAGAATGCTCTTCACAGCTGTCCAGTGACTCTCTCCAGGATCAGCTTGATACCTGCTCACTACACTTAGTGAGTATGCTACATCGGGTCTGGTACATAGCATCGCATACATGATAGAGCCTACTGCCGAAGCATAGGGTATCCCTTGCATGCGAGCTCTCTCCAAATCAGTCTTGGGAGACATCTCTTTGGAGAGAGTGACTCCAGAGATCGTGGGCAAATTCCCACGCTTGGACTCTTCCATACTAAACCTCTTTAGTATGGTGTCAATGTACCTGGATTGGGACAATCCCAATATCCTTTTGGATCTATCTCTATAGATCCTGATTCCCAATATGCAGGAGGCATCACCAAGATCTTTCATTGAGAATCTTTGTGATAAGAAGAGCTTGACCGATTGCAGCATAGGAATATCATTTCCTATCAAGAGTATGTCGTCCACGTACAATACGAGGAAGACAACCTTACTCTCTGCCACCTTCTTGTAGATACAAGGTTCATCTGGATTTTTGACGAAATCAAACTCTTTGATAACGACGTCAAAGCAGATGTTCCAACTCCGCGATGCTTGCTTTAATCAATAAATGGATTTAAGCAGCTTGCACACCTTCCCGCTGCTCCCACTGTCTACGAAGCCCTCTGGCTGAGTCATGTACACGCACTCTTCTAAATCACCATTTAGAAAGGCGGTCTTAACATTCATTTGCCAGATTTCGTAGTCATGAAAGGTAGCAATGGCAAGCATGATTCGGATGGATTTAAGCATAGCCACTGGAGAAAAGGTTTCGTCATAGTCCACACCTGGTCTTTAACGAAAACCCTTTGCTATAAGTCTAGCTTTGAAAGTCTCCACTTTCCCATCTATACCAAGTTTCTTCTTGAAGATCCACTTGCTCCCAATGGGTTTTACCCCTTCAGGAGCAGCTTCCAAAGTCCATACTTTGTTGGTGTACATGGAATCCATCTCGGACCGCATAGCATCCAGCCATTTCACTGAATCCCCACTCGTGATGGCCTGCTCGAAGCTAGTTGGGTCATCATCCTCCATGATGCAATCCTCACTGCCACCATCAATGAGAAAACCGTAGTATCTCTCAGGTTGGCGAGGAACCCTACTAGATCGGCGGAGAGGCTGGGGTTCATCGGGAACTACGGAATCCTCTGGTTCAACCAAATCTTTTGTTGTAGTCTGTATTGCTGGAACCTCTTCCAGTTCTACCTCAATGCCACTTATTTGTTTCATAAGAAAACTTTTTTCTAAGAAAGTGGCATGTCGAGAAACAAACACTTTTTGTTTCTCGGAGTGGTAGAAGATATACCCTCGCGAATGTTTGGGATATCCAACAAACTTACATAGAACAGACCTTGCCTCGAGCTTGTCCGGATTTTGTGTTTTAACATAGGCCGGACAACCCCATATCTGAATAAAATTAAGACATGGTCTCTTGCCATTCCATATCTCATATGGAGTGGTAGGCACTGATTTGGTCGGAACTCTATTCAGTAGGTATGCAGCAGTCTCCAGTGCATATCCCCAGAAGGAAATAGGTAACTCAGCTGTACTCATCATAGAGCGCACCATATCTAATAGGGTGCGATTTCTCCGCTCCGATACACCGTTGTGCTGTGGTGTATATGGAGGAGTCAGCTGAGAGAGAATCCCATTCTCTTTTAGGAAGTCCAGGAATTCATTGCTTAAGTATTCTCCTCCTCGATCAGATCGAAGGATTTTAATACTTTTTCCGGTTTGGTTCTCAACTTCTTATTTATATTCCCTAAATTTCTCAAAAGCTTCTAATTTGTGTTTCATCAGGAACACATATCCGAATCTAGAGAGATCGTCGGTGAATGTAATGAAGTATGAAGGACCATCCCTGGCATGTGTAGATATGGGACCGCATACATCACTATGTATCAGTCCCAAGAGTTCGGTAACTCTTTCTCCGTGTCCCGTAAACGGAGTTTTGGTCATCTTGCCTTTGAGACATGACTGGCAAGTGTCATAAGATGAAAATTCGAAAGGTTTCAAATACCCATCTTTATGCAACTTAGCCAGTCGTGTCGCATTGATGTGACCTAGTCTACAATGCCACAAGAAAGAATCATTCAGTTCTGAACTCTTCCTCTTGTGTGTGTTTGTTATACTCAGAACTGTTGATTGGTTTAGAACATAAATGCCATTGCACAACGTGCCTGATCCAACCAACTTTTGGTTATGGAAAATGTTCATAACATTGTCCTGTAGTACAAAATTATATCCCTCTTTACTTAATAAAGAAACCGATATAATGTTGCATATCAGGTTCGGCATGTAATAGCATTCGTTCAGAACCAATATATTACCAGTTGGTAATACAAGGTGATATTCCCCGACAGTCTTAGCTGCAACAATTGCACCATTTCCAACTCTAATGTCTTTATCACCTTCTCCAAGTTCTCTACCTTTCCTTAGCCCATGTAACTGATTACATATATGGGATCCCGACCCGGTATCCAATACCCAGGACGTAGAGCAAATGGAGAAACAGTTCTCAGTAACGAACACACCCGAAGAAAATGCATCAACATGTACTTTCTTCAATCGGGTGGCATGGGAATCCTGGTATTCCCCTATATCCTGTTCATTCCTATAACTCTTATAGGAAAGAACGGAACCAACGTTCCCCAGCACAATATAACATGCGGGTTCGGTCAATACATCCATATTATTATCTTTGTTAGGGCATGAAATGGTCGCTACCTGGAGAGAGAGAGAAGAAAACACTTTAGCGTATGCTCGTGCAAGATCAAATTGGTTATTATCTTATCTAATCAGGATGGCTCCCACTGTTTTTTATCAAATCTTCCTCCAAACCTTAAAAGGAAAGACTAGCCGGGATTAATTACACACTACAAGTTCGTCAATCTTTCAGCCAGGCCAGTGTCGGTACTTTGAGGGAGGTCCCCCGTGCTTTCGCACGAACCTAATTAATGTAAACCTCGTTTTCCCAGAGGCGTAACCTCGTTAACACCTTTCTAGACACCTACTTGATCGGCTAATTGCAATGTGTAAAACTCTCCCAGGAGTAACTCTTACTCGCAGTGGGTATCGGGATCCAACTATCTCATAGAAGGTATGCAATCTCATTGCAAATTTCAACACTTGAAATTCCCGATAATATTTTTGCCCCTAGCGTCCTATGACCTTGACGGAGGCCAAACAACCCATAGTCCGCTAGTCAAGTTCAACCCGTCATTTCCTGATTGAATTAAACCCATCCGCACGACCCTTGACGGAGGCCAAACAACGCCGTACGAATACCCTAATCCAATCGCATCATATGCTAGCAGATAAGCACTAGTTAGCTACCGTACACTGCGCCTTGACGGAGGCCAAACTACCGCAGCACGAATACTAACTAATACTTATCTGAAATGACGGAGGGCTACGCAGGTTTTTCATAAAAACCATGAGCGTAATGAACTTGATATCGTTGTAGAATCAAATGAAGTTTTGAAATGGAGTGATTTTGAGGCTTTTCTAGTTTTGCTAAAGGAGTCACTCCCGGCGAAGGGATCTCGGTCCTTTCCTCGTCGAATGAGGTGCAGGGTATATCATATATACCGCTGTGCAAAGCAAAAACCCAAAAGCATTCAAAAGCAAACCGAGTGTGTAGCATCTGCCAGTTATTGCTAAAGGAGTCACTCCCGGTGAAGGGATCTCGGTCCTTTCCTCGTCGAATGAGGTGCAGGGTATATCATATATACCGCTGTGCAAAGCAAAAACCCAAAAGCAGTCAAAAGCAAACCGAGTGTGTAGCATCTGCCAATTATTGCTAAAGGAGTCACTCCCGGTGAAGGGATCTCGGTCCTTTCCTCATCGAATAAGGTGCAGGGTATATCATATATACCGCTATGCAAAGCAAGAACTGTAGCTACCTGTTTTGTTTAAAATCTGATTCTACAACATCTTAGGTTTCTTTTCTTTCATTAATCGCATTAATGAAGTCCCATCATTTAAGTACCTAAACATCACAGATAGATATGACGTACACTTATGCCATCCGCATTCGTCTCGATGTCCCCTCGTGCACCGTTAGGTTAGGTAACTAACGACAGAGCAGGGCAGGGCTAGCGCGGGTGTAAAACATAAGTAACGTCTATATAATATATCATATATACTATATCCATCACAGAACATCACATGATCACATCATAGATATCGCAGCAGAAGAAACATATGAAATATTGGATATACTAGGACGTCCGTGTTTTCAATACGAGCCAGTATAAAACACGGATTCCACGGTCGTGATGAATAGCCAATCCCACACCCCTAGACCCCTACGAGAGCGGCAAGCAACCCTGCCAATTCTAGGGTCAGGAGACCCGGACTCGACTCCTCGAGTTGGTCTCCCACTGGACCCCAGAACCCGATTACTTGTGCTCCCCTCCTTGGGTCTATCCTAATGCGGAAAAGTAAATAATATACAAAGGGTGACAACTTCCGCTACCTGGAAGTGCCCCAAATAAAAGAATATTACATACAAGTTTTTACATGAATGAAAATGAAAAACACTCATCTCACATAAAAACCCTCCGCTATTCGAACACGACGATCCAATATAACATATCCAGCAACACATAACATCACATGTCATCAACGTAAGTAAGTATGCATACCCCAATTGTCGTTGATGTATAGCAACGAAACCGGCGATATGAACATACTACACTTACGGTCACAGAAGAGAAAGTGTAAAACTACAACAGTTGGAATCCGCAACTACTTTAGACATCGCATGCCTAACAGATATAAATCCCGCATTTTAGTCTCATTATCGAAAACTCTTTTCAATATCATATGGGACTAAATTGCTAGATTTATAACATTCATTCAGTTATCTCATAACTACTTGTGAATTCCAATTATTGTATCACATTCCAGATAAACAGAAAATGTTAAACTTTCCGATCGAACAGCCGAATACCCAAGTTTTCCCGATACAGCTCAACACATGAAATAAGTCTAACAACATTCAGTTCGTGCCTCAGTACCGACGGTCCAGCCGTAGAAGGGTCAAGCCAACGCCTCACATGTGGCACGCCGTACTGCCCCAAACCCGAAGGTTCAAAGGGCAGTTCAAGACGGTCACATAATCGAGTTAAGGTTTGTTGTCTTCTAGAGGGTCCATCGCGTTACTTGCACTACTTAGAACGTCGTTAAACTACGGAAAAATCCAACACTTGGAAATTTCCCGACAGGGGAAAAATTGGGTATTTATATCCGGTCGAACTTTTTAACATATTCTAAAAATTATCCGGAAAAACACAAAGACGAAATTTGATACTCCCATCGAAACACCGAATCCCCAAAACAATTCCAGAAAATTCAACTCTTGAATAAATATTAAAAATTCCCAGAAAATTCAGCATAATTAAATATGAGTTACTGTGCAAACATTATTGCGCAATATGAACAGTGAGCGGCGGAAGCGCGGCAGAAGGCATGCTTCTGCCGCGTTTCAGCGGCTGTTTAGATGAATCAAGAGATCGTGTTTCACCATAACTCTTAGATATTCCTGCTGAATTTTTTAGGCATTTTTAATATGGAAAAATCCCGGTTTTTAGAAAATGTACAGAAAGCATTATAGATTTGGTGTTTCGGGTTCGTTCGGACTTCAAATCGCGTCTAGACTTCGCCTAAGGCTCTAGCTAGGCTCTGATACCACTGAAAGGTTCCTAGGCACCCTATAGAGGTCTCACAAGGCATCTAACATGCCATTTTACAAAAATTATGGTGCCGAGAAACCCTAACACGGATCTTAGACTAGAAATCTAGGCGAAAAGCTAAACTAGTTAGCAAATTAACTAAAGGTCAGAAGCTACAACCTTTGTAGATCCGGATTTCCACCTCCTTAGCTCCACGTGGTCATGCCCTCGCTGTCCATCATGAATCCTCGACTCATTCGTCGGCTTCATCGGAAAAGCGTGCGGAATAGGTCGTCGGCTTCGTGTCAAAGACGATCTACGTCGAGGTTGCACTAGTTCAAGCTCGGACTTCACAAAGTTGTGAAATTTGTGAAGAGAACACCCAAAACAACTTGGCAAGAGGTAGAGGGTGAAGAAATAGGAGATGGGTTCACTTTAGATTTGGATTTCTCTCACTAAAACTCAAGTTGCCATTGATGTAGCAAGCTTGAAGAAGAAGAAGAAGATGAAGATGAAGCAAGAATGATAAGTCTTCTCTTTTTAAAAATAAAACTAATATGAATACTTATCATATCTTGACCATGGTCAAGTGTAGAGATTAAACCAAGGTTAGTTAGAGTGGTTAGGGTTAAGGATGAGATAAGGATGGTGGACTTTGTCAAAGCTTCAAGAAGCTTCAACATAGCTCCAAAATAAGCCACCATTCTTAACTTAATCCTTTCCAAATAAATAAACAAATAAATAAATGAAAAACCCAAACCCTAATCATCACTTAACCATGGTTTAACCCTTTACACTTAACCACATTATCAAGTATCATCAAACATGATACAAAGTAGTGCACTAAAGCATATCACATATACAATGTGCATCAAGTGAGAAAAATCCGTTTAAAGTGAACCAATACTAGTTAATGCAATGCAATATATCAAATATATAATTATGCATTAAATCATTAAATCAACATTTGATTCAATGATCCGGTCATGTCGCACATAACCGACTAGAATCCAATGTATCGATTTATCGAATCAATGATTCGATAACTAGGTCATATCGAATATAACCAATCGAAACATATATCGCGAGAATGAAATGCGGTATCACATACACGCATTATTCTCGGTCCTGCACATATCTCATATGCGCTCCTATTTCATTTCGCTTGAGCCAGGAAACCTCTGTGTAGGACTCTAAAGACTCGTCAATACGCCGGTAGCAGATGATGATCATATCAAGCACCCACAAGCCGCAAGCGGTCTGCTAAACGTAACGGCCACCCGGGTATTGAGCGATCAGAAGATCGACGAGCTAGCCCGCTCACACTCCTGCGAATCCGACCAGTAACACTTACCGTACAGTCCGGTCTCTTCGTCTGATACGTCGCATATCAAGTCTAGGGGTGGTAAACGTCAGACCCCAATAACCCGATAAGTCGTGCTGATGTGAGGCTCGTAACGGGTCGAGAAACTACTGGTAACACTTACCAGCAAATCTCTGATCAGCCCTGGCCAGGGACTTCCCTGTTACGGCCAATCGAGCACAGCGCAACATCTACCCCCAATACCGGGAGAGACGAAACCCCTCCTATCGCTCATTGCCTCCATGTGACTCGGGACTGTACCCAAAGACCACCGTTTTGCATGCCCTAATGGACGTGGTAAGGTGGAGATCAAAGCACAGTGGGAATCACACAAGACTCTATGACGATCTCGGGTCTACAGACTAACCTGTACAAGTGTCACCTGAGAACTGCCATCTGACGTGAGGTATAATACCATCTGGGAGTTCTCAGCGAGTCCGTCTAGTGTACCCAGTCTCCACTAAGCACCCGTATACCATCTCTGATGTCAAACACCAATGGATATGGGATCATCCATCGCCCATCACATGGGTCGAGAAGCGTATACGCTAGTCTACTCTGGTATATCGATGCCCCGTCTCGATACACCCACGACTAGGGACCTTGAAGGATGTACTTATGGACTACCATGTCCCCACTAGTATGATCTGCATCATAGTCCAGGTAGTCAAGAACAAATCCTAAGGGCTTTACCAACATGTAACTATAAGACAGTATAAAGAGACTAGTGTACATGTTAAGATAAAGAGCAACCAGATACCATACTATCATGTCGAGCAAGAAAGTCATCTCTATATATGTCCAAGCATCCAATATAATATACATAATCTGTACAATACTGGCCTCTAGGGTATACATACAACTAACAAAAACTTGTGAAGGAAACACCCTATACTACTTGGCAAGAGGTAGAGGATGAAGAAATAGGAAGTGGGTTCACTTTAGATTTGGATTTCTCACTCTTTTTCATCAATCACCATTGATGAAGTCAATGTTCTTCATCTTGAAGAAGAAGAAGAAGAAGATGATAATATTATGATAGAATAATATGATAAGTATATTTAAAAAGAAAAACAATATGATACTTATCATAATTCAACCATGGTTTAGTGTAGAGATTTAACTAAGGTTAGATGAATGGTTAGGGTTAAACATGAGACAAGAATGGTGGACTTGTTCAAAGCTTCAAGAAGTTTCAACAAAAAACAAACTAAGCCACCATTTCTTTTTCTCTTAATCTTTTCCAAAACAATAATAAATGGATAAATAAATAAGAGAAAAGAAACCCTAACTATTCACTAAACATGGTTTAATCTTTACACAAACCCAAATGAGCAAGTATCATCAAACATGATACAATCTTGTGCACAAAAATATATCATATACACAATGTGCACTTTAAGTGAGAAAATCCTTTTAAAGTGAACCAATACTAGTTAATGCAAAGTAATATATCAAATATATAATTATGCATTAAATCATTAAATCAACACTTGATTCAATGATCCGGTCATGTCGCACACAACCGACTAGTATCCAATGTATCGGCTTATCGAATCAATCCTTGATTCGATAACTAGGTTATATCGCATACAACCATTCGATACATTCATCGCGAGAATAGAATACGGTATCACATACACGCATTATTCTCGGTCCCGCACATATCTCATATGCGCTCCTATTTCGTTTCGCTTGAGCCAGGAAACCTCTGTGTAGGACTCTAAAGACTCGTCAATACGCCGGCAGCAGATGATGATCATATCAAGCACCCACAAGCCGCAAGCGGTCTGCTAAACGTAACGGCCACCCGGGTATTGAGCGATCAGAAGATCGATGAGCAAGCCCGCTCACACTCCTGTGAATCCAACCAGTAACACTTACCGTACAGTCCGGTCTGATCGTCTGATATGTCGCATATCTCGCCTAGGGGTGGTAAACGTCAGACCCCAATAGCTCGATAAGTCGTGTCGATATGAGGTCTATAATAATTCAAGAAACTACTGGTAACACTTACCAGTAAATCTCAGCAACCCTGGCCAGGGATTTCCGGTTATAGCCAATCGAACACAGCGCAACATCAACTCCCTATACCGGGAGAGACGAATCCCCTCCTATCGCTCATTGCCTCCATGTGATTCGGGACTGTACCCAAAAGCCACCATTTTGCACGCCCTCTTGGACGTGGTAAGGTGGAAATCAAAGCACAGTGGGAACCACACAAGACTCTATGACGATCTCGGGTCAACAGACTACTCTGTACCAGTGTCACCAGAGAACTGCCATCTGACGTGAGGTATAATACCATCTGGGAGTTCTCGGCGAGTCCGTCCAGTGTACCCAGTCTCTACTGAGCACCCGTATATCATCTCTGATGTCAAATACCAATGGATATGGGATCATCCATCGCCCATCTGTATGGGTCGAGAAGGTATACGCTAGTCTACTCTGGTATATCGATGCCCCGTCTCGATATACCCACGACTAGGGACTTTGAAGGATGTACTTATGGACTACCATGTCCCCACTAGTATAATCCGCATCACAGTCCAGGTAGTCAAGTACACATCCTAAGGGCTTTACCAACATGTAACAGAGAGACAAGTAGTGTATACGTTAAGGTAAAGAGTAACCAGATAGCATACTATCATGTCGAGCAAGAAAGTCCTCCCTATATATGTCCCAGCATCCACTACAATATACATCCTATGTATAGCAATGGCCTCTAGGGCATACATATAACTAACAATTACATCATAATATATTTACATCGAATGAATGAAAATTAAACCCATCTCAAACCCCGGCTAATCATCACAACATTCCAATCAAGTCCATATACACAAACAGTAAACATTACAGAAATGTGCAACCCCCTGCCAACCGACATACTAGCAGTTAGGGGAGGTTTACGAACACATTAAACATTACAGATAATAACCCGATTAGCAATTAGTTTAGAACATCGATCGACAACCTTTATCCGTGTCTACCCCAAAAGCAAACCTGTACTGAAGTAACCTGGGTAGAAAACAGAATATACAGGAAAACAAAAAACCAGAAAACAAGAAAAACAGAGCAAATCCGAGTCAACTCGGAGTTGACTCGGCGGCGGATCCGCGGCCATAACACCGAGTTGGAACTTCGTATTTTCCCAGTATTCTTAAATTTCCCTGCTGTGAATTTTAAGGCATATCAAATAATTTTTTAGACATGTTTAAAATTAACAGAAACTTAGGGATCCCGGGGTTTCATTTTCGTGTTTTCCGTCGATCGAACTTCTAATTAGTTGCTAACAAGTTAGTAATGGTTTAGTTGGCTTTGATACCACTGTAAGTCTATGTCACGCACCCCACAAACTTGCGGGGAGGCGGAATATATGAAAAACGATTATCAAAACTTCGTAACACGGACTTGAGCGCATGAATCGTATCTAAACCGTTACTAGCAAACAACGAAAGGTTTAACTACTCGGATTCGAAGTTATACCTCACGTTACTTGTCCTTCGGGTCTTCATCGCGGTCCACCACTCCTCGTAGGCTCCTTGGAACAACGGCACCTCAACGGCCTCCTCGAATCAAAGATGATCCACCCGAGAGCTCCTACTACAAGCTTTATCTCTAACTTAAGATAACTAGGTTGCTCAAAGTGCTAATCTAAGCTACCCAGGGGATATAGAGTAAGGTTATGGATGTATTAGTCTAGCTAACCCTTGATCTCAACACATGATAGGTTAGGGTTAGGGTTTCAAGAATGAGAGAGCTTGAGGAGAGAGAAGGTGATGATGAGAATGAATTGAAATTGTTTCTCACTTCTAATATATTATGAAGCATAAAGAATTATCAAATGAATAAATCAAATGCAATATCATCATGCTTCATTGAATATGTGCAATGAATCATCAAGTGAGTCATTAAGCAATAAATGCTTCATTAACTCACTTGAATGATTCATCTCATGAGTCACAAAATCAATTAATGCTACTGCCACCTTACCCTCCAAGTCACCATGCTTCTAGAAGCTTCCCGGAAAATTACGAGAACGCCCCTCCAATCCATGAAAACACGGAAAAACTTTAGACTGTATAAATCCAATAACCTGATACTAGAAACTGGCTTAAACCAAAGCCGACTAGTAAAAACTGTCCGAACGTCGTACGTGCGTAAACACACATATGCGTCCGAATCCTTGTCGTAAAACCATACGACCTCTATATCATTTCGCCTGGAGTAGGGAAACTCTCTGTGTGGGACTCTAAAGACTCGACACTACGCTGACAGTGGGTTTAAGCACAGACCGCAAGCGGCACTAGCTGTACGTAACGGTCCCCAGGTAGATGTCGATGAAGAAAACCATCCGAACTCTTACTGAGCCTGATGTGACAATCTCCGTACAGTCCGGTCTGTTCGTCTAAGACTATCGCATATCGAGCCTAGGGGAGGCAAGTGTCAGTCCCCTAATAGCTGTATAAGTCGTGTCGGAGCGTAGCCCATTACACCCTGAGAAACTACTGGAACCTACCAGTAAATCTTGCTTGCCCTGGCCAGGGACTTTGCATAATGGCTCTCTGACACAGCGCGATATTAACTCCCAATACCCGGAGAAACGAATCCTGTCTAACCGCCACTGCCTCCAAGTGCTCGGGACTGCACCCAACTGCTACCTGTTTGCACGACTCCTTTGAGCCGTGGTAGGGTAGCAATCTAAGAACAGTGGGACACACTCGAGGCGAAGTAGCAGTGTCAAGTCTGCGGACTATGCTGTACTCATGTCACCTGGGAACTGTTAACTGACGATGGGTATAATACCAACCAATCAGTTCCCTTGCGAGTCCTGTCCGGTGTACCCATAACCTAACGAGCACCTGTATACTATCTCCAGTACGACGTACTGATGGCTGTGGGACAGACCATCTCCCTAAATGGGATGAGAAGCGTACACACTTAGTCTACTCCGGAATATCGATGCCCTGTCTTGATAATCCTATGACTAGGGACAAGTATAAGATGTTGCTTATAGACTACCCAACCTCCACTAGTGTGACTGCCATCACAACGCTGGTAATCAAGCAAAGATCCTATGGGCTCTACTAATACGTATAAGTGATACATTACAAGAAACATATGCACATATTAAAGTAGACACAAACCAAGTAGCATACTACCATTTTTAGCAAGACTGTATATACAACTGTGAATATCCCAAGCTTCCATTAAGTAATATATATACAAGTATGATACAATAATGGCCCCTAGGGCATATACACTAACACCCACTGTACTTTGATTACTACCCTACCACGGCTCAAAGGAGTCGTGCAAACAGGTTTTAGTTGGGTATAGTCCCGAGCCACATGGAGGCAGTGATCGGATCGTCGGGGATTCGTCTCTCCCGGTATTGGGGGTTGATGTCGCGTTGTGTACGGATGGCCATCACCATAAATTCGTGGCCACGGTGGACGAGAATTATCGATCCAGGATCGATAGTTTCTCAGGTGGTGATGGGGTTTCATACCGACACTAAATGTCGCGTTGTTGGGGGTCTGACTTTATCCACCCCCCTAGACACGATATGCGATACTCTTAGACGAACAGACCGGACTGTGCGGATATTGTCACTGACAGGCTCAGTAGGGGTTCAGGATGAGTTTGCTCGTCGGCCTCCCTTTCGCTCAATACCTGGGTAGCCATTACGTACAGCTAGTGCCACTGACGTGCTTATGGTTAAACCCACTGCCAGCGTATTGACGAGTCTTTAGAGTCCCACACAGAGGGTTTTCACGGTTCAGGCGATATGGTGTACACGAGGTATGTTGATACATACAGGCGTCCGATTAAATATGTGCAAGTGTTGCGCAGACTTTAATCGGACGGTTGATAATACTAGCGGCTTAAGATTAAGCCAGTTTATTAAATCAGGTTTTGATTTAATAATTCACATATGTATTTATATATATGTATTCTAGTATTATTGTTCACTATTCGTTTTCTCTCTCGGCTATTCATATTTTGGTACGAATACGCGTATGTGTATTTCGATACATGTACCGGGAAGTATTCCGTATTTTCTACGGAATAGCTTCTAGAAGAAGATGCCACCTCATTTATATGATTTTCCATTTATGGAAATTCATTTGTTTTTTTAAATGAGGTGGAAAAGGAGGTATGGCATGAACATAGAACATAGCATGGTTCAAAGTATAGTTTGCATTATTTTATTGCAATAATGGGAATTGGAAATGATATCTTTTTGTGTGGAGGAGAGTAAGGGGCCGGCCACTTTTGGAGGGGTTCATTTTTCATTTGTGATTATTACACACTCACTCTCATTCACACAAAAGAGTTAGCTATTTTCATAGTTCATCATGCCAAGATCACCTCCTCCATTCTTCTTCTATGCTTGCTCATTGAGCAAAATATTTTTGAGAGAAAAATGGTAGTGACACTTTCATACACCCCAACTCTCCATCTCTAGCGACTTTGGAGCGTCGGTTACCTCGTTCGACAAGGTTGGAGCTTGCGCCGTTTCCCTCGGGTGGATCATCGGAGATGAAGGAAGACCAGAAACCAAACCACATCAAGGATCGCTAGGAGCTTAGAATGAAGACCGAAGGACTCGGATCATCTCTGTATAACGATTCTAACCTCTTCTTAGTTTGCTAGTTTAGGGTTTAAGGTCGATCCAGAAATCGGGTAGCGGTAGCGCCGGTTTCAGAAATTTTTGTTCCGCATTTTGGCCGCGTTTCGACGGTCAGGGCACTGCCGGGACCCTTCATGGTATAAAAGCCACCCTTTAAACCCCTTACTAGTTTGTTTAGATGTGCTTAAAAGATCGATCGACGGATTTTACCGAAAACACGATTCGAATTTTCTGTTTGCTGTCGATTTTCCAATGTGGTCAAAAAATTATTTCACACATCTTAAAAATCCGTGCAGGAAAATACAAGGCTACAGAAAAAATTTGAGCCTGTGATGCCACTAAAGTGCCACGGATCCGCCGCACTAACCCCTTTTGGCAGTGGATCCGTGGCCACTTTTTGGCGACGGGCCTTCAAAATTTTACTGTAGCACAGAGACTTGGAATTGTGAATTTTTTCATATTCTGTTTTGGCCCAGGTTTCAATGAAGTGTTGTTTTGCTATTGGGGCCAATTTGGAACTTAGTCGATCGATATTTTAAGCGTGCGTTTGACAGTACATACATTATATTCTGCGACCGTGAATGTCATTTGATCGGTAAACTCGTCTAGTTGCTATATGTCTTTTAGACGGGTTTGCAAACGTGACATTCACGTTGATGTTCTGTGATGTGCTGTGATGTTGGTTGGATCGTCGTGGTGGATAGCAATGCTGCAATGATAGTACAGTTTTATTTCATTTGTACATTTGATATTGCGGGGCGAGCGTCCGACATGTGGACTGCCGTCACTGCCAGTTTGTATATTATTCTTTTGGGGCAGGACCGGGCTGAGGTCGATGTCACCCTTGTATATTATTTTATTTTCTGTACTAGGATTACCCCGAGGTGGAGTGCACGAATAGACGGATTCTAGAGGGCAACTGGTCCGCATCTCAAGGCATTCAGACAGAAGGGACCTTACTCTAGAATTGGCGGGCTATTCGCTGCACTCGTAGGGGGTATAGGTGACCCAGGAGGGGTGCTTAAGTTACCGGATTCCGTGAAGTGTTGGGTGGTCCATTCACGTTGTTGAAGGGGGCTGCCTCACTTATGGTTTTGGCGGGTAACATGCCGCGCTCGTAGGGGTCTAGGTTTCATTGCATATGCTATCCACACGACAGGGAACGTCGAGTCTCATTTGCAGCTCAAGTGAAACTCGGGGCTCCAGATAATCCACCATTCTGTATTGCTTCTGTGATATTTCTGTGATGTTTCTTTATATCATGCCTGGGACGAATGTTATATATATATATTTATATATACTATTAGATGTTGTATATGTTTTGCACCCGCGCTAGCCCAGTCCCCGCTCTGTCGTTAGTTAAGTAACCTAATGGGTGATGACGGGACCCAGTGGCGAATGCGGATGGTATATACGTACATTTTATTTTCGGTCTTTTCTGGTGTGATTAATTTATGGGACTGCATAGATTCTTATCAATGCAAGGATAAAATAAACCTATATATGATGTTGTTGGAACCAAGTTTTTAAAAATTGACATTACAGACGTTTTCTTTTTCTTTGCATCGTGGTATTCATTTGGAATATCCTGCACCTCATTCGACGAGGCAAGGGCCGAGATCCCTTCATCGGGAGTGACCCCTTGGGTAAAAGTATGCGTCAACGTAACAATTTTACTATAGTCGATTATTTTTGCTTTGCATCGTGGTATTCAGTTTGGGATATCATGCACCCCATTCGACGGGGAAAGAGCCGAGATCTCTTCACCGGAAGTGACCTCTTTAGCAAAAGTTTTCGCCACTATATATTTGTAAAAACCACTTGGATTCCTTCAACGATATCAAGTTCATTACGTTAAAGGTTTTTTGCCAAAAACCAGTCGTAGCCCTCCGTCATTTCTTACAAGTATTGCTTAGTATTCGTGCTGCGTTTGTTGACTGTGTCAAGGCGTAGTGTGCGGTATCTAAGTAGTGCTTGTTTGTGGCATATTAATGCGATTGGTTAGGACAGTCATGCGGCCTTGTTGACTGTGTCAAGGGCTCGTACGGGTGGGTTTAATGCAATCCTGGATAATGACGGGTTGAACTTGACTAGGACTCTTTAATTTGTTGACTGTGTCAAGGTCACTTGGGTCTTAGGGTAAAAACACACATCGGGAGTTTCAAACATACAGGAAACTTGCCAGGCTTGCGCATACCTTCTGGAGTGTGGTGACTTGAGTGGCTTCCATCAAGTTATTATGCGATGATAGTTGGATCCCGATTCTCACTGATGAGGAGGATTACTCATCGGGTGACACCGACTAATTCTCCTTTTAGGTTTAGAGGAGAATTCGAGGAAACAGTGGGAGCCATCCAGATTAGATAAAATGATTAACCATTCTGATCTAGGTTAGAGTACACGCTGAGTGTTTCTTTTCTCTCTCTCTCTCTGGCTGCGGCTATGACCCGACCTTTGACTAAAACTCATGAAACCAAGTTGACCGAACCTTCTTTCAACACATTGGCTTTTGGAATGTTACGGTGTCGCATACATCATTGCCACTTCTACATTCACTTTACATTTCTCCAGAACACCTCGTATCACTACGAACATCCACTTCCATTGGATAAATCCATCGTATAGTTACATACGAACTCGAAAGAACTTTTTCGAGGATGGATTCTGGTTCTGGAGAGATTGAATAGGATTATTCGGTTGTCTTTTCTCTTTACCTTCTCTCAAGTTGTGAGGGCTCCTAGGATTAGGAAAGGGTACACCTATTGAGCTTATTGGATAGTCTTCCTCCAAACCATAGGCAGGTGCCGAACGGTAGGGAAGGAAGAAAACCAACAGGCTTAACTGTGGTGTACAGAAGGTAATAAGTAAAGACAAATAAAGGGATTAGAATAATGGCGAAGAAAGTTGCGATCACCATCATTCACGACAAAGATCATGTATACCCTTGCCACTCCTACATCCACTTTGCTTTTCTCCAGAACACTCCGTATCACTACGGATATCCACTTCCATTGGATAAATCCATCTTATAGTTACATACGAACTCGAAAGAACTTTTTCAAGGATGGATTCTGGTTCAGGAGAAAAGAATAGGATTATTCAAATGTCTTTTCTCTTTACCTTCTCTCAGGTTGCGAGGGCTCCTAGGATTAGGAGAGTACACCTATTACGCTTATTGGATAGCCTTCTTCCAAACCTTAGGCTGGTGACGAAAAGTAGGGAATGAAGAAAACCAATTAGGGTAAAAGAGGTGTACAGAAGGTAATAAGTAAAGACATAATAAAGGGATTGTAGAGAGGGCAGGCAAGTATATGGTTACTGTCATGATTCAGGATAATGGAAGAGGCGTTACTAGGAATACCAGTTAACCCTTTTGAAACATTTTATGTTTCAATTTCACTGTGCAATGTTAATTGAAAACTGTTTTCCCAATTGGATTCTAACTCCAGGGTATGTATTTACCAAATCAGTTTCTCACATCTGCATGTTATTACGGATGGCGAGTGGGAGTAAGATATTGGGAATTGGGTGATTAAATCCTCATTATATCGGAATTCGTTGTAATTGGTGATATTTGAGGAAATCATCTGGATTTTGCCGGACGGCAAATATTTGGTTTTGAATATCCGTTGTTATGCACCAATTTCAAACTGATATATCTGTACATTTATTTTATAAAGTGAGAAATAACTTTTTGATATTGTGTCTATGACATTTACCTATATCGGTTGGTGATTTGGTAAGGTGCATTCAACAGCGGTGTAATTCTTCTTAACCATAGTACAGTTTTTCAATCTACAACGCACAGAGTTTGAGTTGTTGAACTCAGGGGACTTTTACAAAGTATTGTATGTTTTCCAGTGTCCATTAGGACAAAGGGGTTGGTACTCGTACTATATTCTGTTTACTTGTGACTTCTCCAGTTCTGGACAAGTATTTCGTTGAAATGCAAAGTCCAGATATTGAGAAGTTATAGGTATAAGAATGAAGTAGAGAACCATTTGTTAGAAGTATTGGGATTCTTCGAAGTATTCGAAGATGTAGATACTTGTGTTTGGTATTCCACTGATAGTAATGGTTTTGAGAACTTGCTTCTCTTTCGGGTTACTCATATATGGATGCACTCCTATATAAGTAATGTTGATTGTCCTTTTTCCATTTGGTTGATATGCACTGGAGACAGCTGCATGATTTTGAATCTGGTTCAAATTAGATTAGTGCTTTTGTTTCTATATTAAGTATATATAGAATCAATTTATATCTTAATGATGTTAAGGTATACGGAGTTGTCCGGCTGATGCTTAAAACCAGAATCCGGATAAACTCAAGGCACGTTTCAGTAATGGTTGTTTGTGGGTTATCCCGGGCTTTGACGAGGGATAGCTTTCTACCATCAGGAAGATCAATATTTATATTGTTCTTGACTCGCCACAGTTTTAATAAAATGGATTTTTTCGGAAAAACAAAAGTGGGAGTATGGTAGAACTGGAAGTGATTACAGAACCACAAACGATCACTGAAGATTTAATAGAACCTAAGGATTCAATTAGTTTCGACATTCCATTAGCCACTCCGCAGATTTGGTGGGTAACCTCAGGCACCTGAGAGGTACTTCGGTCTTCTCAGAGATGGTGACAGGGAGGTTCTTGTTTACCCAGACTTGCCATTGCTGCTATTCTAAACTATAAGACCCGGCAGGAGGATGAGTATAGCGCCGTTCTAAACTAGTTTTAGAAGTGCACGTGTATATGACTCTGCCAGAGGGTTATTGTAGTCAGTGGGAGCAGCGGAAGCATAGTAGACAAGTAGCTTATGTCTATTTATAGACTAAAGCAGGTATAGCGGAAATAGACCATCTATTTCTGATGTGATAGTCATAGGATTTGACCTCATCAGAATAGGAGATGGATCTGGTAAGAAGGTAGTAGAGAGTGATGTCCAGGTATTTGGATGACATGCACTTAATAGGAAGGGTTATTCCTATACTACGATCGGTTATACTGTGGTTGTCACAAAGTTGTTTCTCCACATAAGATATTGATATAATATCATGTTTTCTGGTTACTAGATCTATAGTTTTAGATCTAGATTTGGGAAGTATCCTAATCTAGGTACTTTGACATTAAATGGACGACTCCTGGCATGGTGGTGTACCTGCAGGTGATGGAGTCAACCTCTCTAAAGGTGTCTTAAAGACTAAAGGGGAGAGGGTTCTACATGATTAACATATCATTTGCGTAGGCAATTGAGTTAATCATGAAATGTCAAGTACCACACCAGAAATTGCTTTTGCACTAGATGCAATAAGCATATATATTAATCCAACCCTGGAGAAACATTGGGAAGCAGTTTTTGAACATAAGTGAATGTTCTTGGGAAATGATTACGGCAGCCTCCTTCGGGAGACGGTTATCATTTCAGGCTTCCAAGGTGACCTGGATGACAGAGTTACTGTCAGAGTTATAGTTTTCCCTCTTTTGAGGGACGGTATGTTGGACAGGTGGTCCAAGCGGATACCGAGGAAAGACATGGCGCAGGATACTGATTAAATTCAGTGAACGATACAGTCTAAGTAGTTTGCTAGATTTGGAGTTTATTTATGAACCGGGTCCCATCAGACATCCAGACAAATTCTAAGACAAGTATCGCTCATTTCGGGAGATAGTTTTCTCCGTGAAGTTGAGATTAAGAGAGATACAGAAAGAAACGTTGGAGCGGATCCACTCACTGAGGCTATTTTTCGAACGCAATCATTTTCGCACACGGGCTTTGCGAAACTGATTAGTAGAAAAGTTGGGTGTTCGGTATCACACGGGCTGTGAGTATGCGACATCGCAATAATTGGCCTTAAGTGCAAGTGGGAGATTGTTGGCTATAGTGCCCTCAAGGCAATTATCATAGTCGCGGACTTGTGATTATGATGATTGAGTGAGGACCTATACCGATAAAACAGTCTTACTCAAGATGGTAGTATGCTATCTGGTTTGTCTTTATCATCATGTACGTGTTGATAGAGCCCATAGGATTCTTGCTTGACTGCCAGCATTGTGATGGCGATCACATATGTGGGAGCTGGGGTCTATAAGCACATCCTTAAATGTCCCTAGTCGTAGGAGTATCGAGACCGGGCATCGATACTCCAGTGTAGACTAGTGTATACTGATCGAGACCCCGACGAGGGGCGGTGGCCAGGTCTCACAAGCCATTGGTATTAGTTTGTTCACCTAAGATAGTATACAGGTGCTCATTGGGTTATGAGTACACTGGACGGACTCACCGGGAACCTGCTAGTTGGTATTATACCAATTGTCAGATAGCAATTCCCAGGTGACATGTGTACAGGTTAGTCTGTCGACCTGAGATCGTCATTTGTCTCGTGTGAGTTCCCACTGTGCTTTGATTACTACCCTACTACGGCTCAAAGGAGTCGTGCAAACAGGTTTTAGTTGGGTATAGTCCCGAACCACATGGAGGCAGTGATCGGATCGTCGGGGATTCGTCTCTCCCGGTATTAGGGGTTGATGTCGCGTTGTGTACGGATGGTCATCACCATAAATCCGTGGCCATGGTGGACGAGAATTATCGATCCAGAATCGATAGTTTCTCAGGTGATGATGGGGTTTCATACCGACACTAAATGTCGCGTTGTTGGGGGTCTGACTTTATCCACCCCCCTAGACACGATAAGCGATACTCTTAGACGAACAGACCGGACTGTGCGGATATTGTCACTGACAGGCTCAGTATGGGTTCAGGATGAGTTTGCTCGTCGGCCTCCCTTTCGCTCAATACCTGGGTAGCCATTACGTACAGCTAGTGCCGCTGACGTGCTTGTGGTTAAACCTACAGCCAGCGTATTGACGAGTCTTTAGAGTCCCACACAGAGGGTTTTCATGGTTCAGGCGATATGGTGTACATGAGGTATGTGGATGTAAGTGCACGGCGGCGCCCCGGCCGTCAATCCGACGGCCAAATGCGGAAGTGGTGATAAACTTTAATTTTTCTTGAACTGGCAAACCGCCGCGCACTAATACCCGGATCGAACCACTAACTAGTCCTAGCTAACTACAAGATGGGGAAGAGAGATATACCGACATATCCGAGTCCTCCGGTCTTCTCGTCGTCGTCCCGATCTCCTGCGGAAGCTCCGGTCTCCACCTCGTCGCCGGAAGTGCACCACATCGCCTACTTCTTTTACGGGCTCCCACCTCAATGCCGAGGCAACTCGGGCACGAAGCTGGCTAGTCGACGTGCCCAAGGTTTGCTGTAGAATATCTAGTGAGCAAGTCTCATTTGGGGTTATGGAGTTGCCTTTTGTGGAGGAATGATACTTGGGGTTTTGGAGATTGATCTTGTGGGATTTTTGCAAAGCTAAATGAATAAAATCCCACACCCAATGAATTGGCCGCCCCTCCCCAAGCTTTGGCCGGCCATGACATCAAGAGGGAGAGAGAGTGTGTAGTGTAAAAAGAATGAGGGAGGTTCACACACAATAATACAAGTGAGAGAGGTCAAAAATGATATCATGAAAGGAAATGATTATCAACAAAGCCATACTCCACCAACCTCATCATCACAACAAAGGTCAAGCCATCATGACACTATCATGAAGCAAAGTCAAGGGATGGTGCACATCATGAAAGCCATCATGATGCAACAAGATGCAAAGAACCCCCTCCACAAATGCCTATTTGCAACAATGCAAATAAACCCTCCTCCACCAAACTTCGGCCAATGAACGATACAAAGGAAATTGGCCGAAACGAAAAGCAAACTGGCAACTCCAGAAAACTGGTCCCGTAATAAATTACAGGAAAACCCCGATACTGTGCATACACACCCGCATTTGTATTCCGACCGAAATACAAATGCAATGAGACAAAATCTGCACTGTACTATACTAGGATCCGGCTTATACAAAAGCCGGCTAGTAATATCCGTTCGATCCCGATCCGTGCAATACCGCACGTATCTGGTCGAACCCTGCCATATATCCATACGGCCTATAGTACAAACTGTCCGATCCTGATCCGTGCAATACCGCACGTATCTGATCGGACCTTGCCATATCTCCATACGGCCTCTACAACCTTTCGCCCGAAAGCTGAGTAACTGAATGTGGGGGACTCTAAAGACTCGTCAACACCTTGGTTGTGGATTTAACCACTAGCACGTTAGAGGTATAAGCCAATACATAACGGGCTACCAGGTATTGACAAAAAGGGACGTCTGTGAGCGAACTCAGCCTGACTCCCTACTGAGCCTGTCAGTGACAATATCCGTACAGTCCGGTCCGTTCGTCTATGAGCATCGCATGGCGGGCCCAGGGGGTTGGTAAAAGTCAGACCCCCAAAAGCGGTACAAGTCGTGTCGGAGTGTAGCCCAGAACACCCTGAGATACTACTGGAATACCTACCAGTAAATCTCCTTGCCTCGGCCGAGGGCTTCGTGTAATGGCTCTCCTAGACACAGCACGAGCTCACCCCCAATACCGGGAGAGACGAACCCCTGAAGATACGCTCACTGCCTCCATGTGGCTCGGGACTGTACCCAACTAAAACCTGTTTGCACGACTCCTTTGAGCCGTGGTAGGGTAGTAATCAAAGTACAGTGGGAACTCACACGAGACAAATGACGATCCCCAGGTCGATGAACTAACCTGCACACATGTCACCAGGGAACTGCCATCTGACGTCTGGTATATGACCAACTAGCATGTTCCCGGCGAGTCCTGTCCGGTGTACTCATAACCCAATGAGCACCTGTATACATCTTAGGTGATCTAACTGACACCAGTGGCTTGTGAGACCGGCCACCGCCCCTCGTCGGGGTCTCGACTGTATACACTAGTCTACTCTGGAGTATCGATGCCCTGTCTCGAAACTCACACGACTAGGGACCATTTAAGGATATGCTTATAGACCCCAGCTCCCACTTATATGATCACCCTCATACTGCTGGTGGTCAAGCAAGAATCCTAGGGGCTCTATCAACGTGTAATAGCAACTTGTCAGGTCACCTAAAACAGTACACGATGATAAAGGTAAACCAGATAGCATACTATCATCTCGAGTAAGACTGTCCTACCGGGATAGGTCCTCCATCAATCATTGCAATCACGTACCTGTGACCTAATAATTGACTCTGAGGGCACTATCTCCAACAATCTCCCACTTGCACTCAAGGCTAATTATTGTGATGTCGCATACTCACAGCCCGTGTGATACCGAACACCCAACTCCTCTACTAGTCAGTCTCACAGAGCTCGTTTGCGAAACTATTGCGTTCGAGGAATAGCCTTTGTGAGTGGATCCGCTTTGTTGTCTCTTTCCATGTCTCTCTATATCTCAAGTTCGCGGAGAAACCCATCTCCCGAAATGAGCAATACCTGTCTTAGAATGTGTCTGGATGTCTGATGGGACATAGCTCATAAATGAACTCCAAATCCAAACTTCTTAGACTGTATCGTCAACTGAACTTAATCAGTATCCTGCGCCATGCCTCGCTCAGTATTGCCTTGGACCACCTGTCCAAAATACTGCCCCTCATCAGAAGGAAAAACTATAACTCTGACAACCTCCTTGTCGTCCATGTCACCTTGGAAGCCTGGAATGATAACTGTCTCCTGAATATGGCTGTCGTTATCATATCCCTAGAACATTCACTTATGTTCTAAAACTGCTTCCGACCGTTTCTCCAGGATTGGATTAATGTCAGCTTATTGCATCTAGTGCAAGAACAATGTCTGGTGTGGTACTTGACATCTCATGATTGACTCAATTGCCTGAGCAAGTGATCTGCCAATCATGCACATCCCTCTCCCCTTTAGTCTGTAAGACACCTTTAGAGAGGGTGACTCCATCACCTGCAGGTACACTACCGTGCCAGGAGTCGTCCATTCTAAATACTCTTAGAATGCTGTCTAAATACCCTGATTGGGAGACTACCCAAATCTAGATCTAAAACCATAGATCTAGTAACCAGTATGTCTGATATAAAATCCATTTCCTTTGTGGAGAAACCACTGTGTGACGACCAAAGTATAACCGATCGTAGTATAGGAGTTTCCTTTCCTATTCTGAGTATGTCATCCAAATACCAGGATATCACACCCTACTACCTTCTCAACAGATCCATCCCCTATTCTGATGAAGTCAAACCCATGACTGTCACGTCAGAAATAGATGATCTATCTCCGCTACTGGTGCTTTAGTCTATAAATAGACATAAGCTACCTGTCCACCAATGCTTCCGCTGCTCCCACTGACTACGACAACCCTCTGGCAGAGTCATATAGACGTACACTTCTAAAACTAGTTTAGAACGACGCTATACTCATCCTCCCGCTGGGTCTCGTAACCTGGAACAACAGCAATGGCAATTGTGGGTAAACAAGAACTTCCCTGTCACCGTCCTTGAGGCTACCGTAGTACCTCTCTGGTGCCTGAAGTTACCCACCTTATCTGCGGAGTGGCCAATGGAATGTCAATCCAGATTGAATCTTTAGGTTCCTGTCAAATCTTCAGTAATCGTTTGTGGTTCTGGAATCACTTCCAGTTCTACCATACTCCCACTACTGTTTTCTGAAAAAATCCATTTTTAATAAAACTGTGGCGAGTCTAGAACCATATCGCTATTGTTCATCCAGATGGTAGAAAGTCAACCAGATGGTAGAAAGTCAACCCTCATCATAGCCTGGGTCAACCCACAAACAGCCATTACAGAAACGTGCCTTGAGTTGTCTAGTGTCTGGTTTTAATCATAAACCGGACAACTCCCCGTACCTTAACATCGCTAAGATATGAACTGTTCTATATCCAATATAGAAACAGAGGCACTGATTTAATTGAACCAGATTCAAATCATGCAGCTGTCTCCAGTGCATGTCAACTAAATGGAAGGAGGCCGATCAGCGTTACTCAACTTAGGAATGCTTCCAATTATGAGTAACCTGAAAGAGAAGCAATTTCTCTTAATCACTACTATCAACTGAATACCATATACAAGTATCTACATCTTCGATCACTTTGAAGAATCCTGATACTTGCTACACCTGGTTCTCTACTCTATTCAAATACCTATGACTTCTCCAAATTCGGACCGTGTGTTTCCACGAAACACCTGTCTAAAAACTAGAGAAGTCATAAGTAAACCGAATATAGTACGAGGACCAACCCCTCTGTCCTGATGGACCCTGGACAACATACAATACTCTGTATAAGTCCCTTGAGTCTGAAAACTCATTCACTGTGTGTCGTAGGTTGAAAACTGTACTTATGGTCAAGAAGAATTACACCGCTGCTTAATGCTCCTTACCTAACCATCCACTGATATAGGTAAATGTCGTAGACATAATTTCAGAAAGGTATATCTCACTCTATGAAAATAGACGTACAGATATATCAATTTGAAATTGGTGCATAACAGCGGATATTCAAAACCAAATATTTGCCGACCGGCAAACTACCCAGGTGATTTCCTCAAATATCACCGATTGTAACGAATCCCGATATAATGAGGATGATCACCCAATTCCCAATAACCTACTCCCACTCATCATCTGTAAAACCATACAGATGTGAGAATCATACCTGTTAAATACATACCCTGGAGCAAGTGTCTAATCGGGAAATCAGTTTTCCTTTAACAGTACACAGTGAGACTGAAACATCGAAATGTTTCGATGGGGTATCCTGGTATTCCTAGTAATGCCTCTTCCAGATTCACGACTGTAACCGTGTAATTCTTTGCCACCTCTCTAAATCCCTTCATATGTCTTCAGTCTTTACCTTCTGCACACCCCTTTAGGCCAAATGGTTTTCTTCCTTCCCTACCGTTCGGCACCAGCCTATGGTTTGGAAGAAGACTATCCAATAAGCATAATGGGTGTACTGTCCCAATCCTAGGAACACTCGCAATGCGAGAGGAGGTGAAGATAAAAGACACCTGAATAAACCTTATTCCTATTTCTCCTGAACCAGAATCCATCCCCGAACTGGAACAAGTTCCCTTCGAGTTCGTATATAACCATACGATGGAGTATCCAATAAACTGTGGATCTTCGTAGTGATACGGAGTGTCCTGGAGAAATACAAAGGTGACGTG
This sequence comes from Agapanthus africanus, assembly GCA_030015575.1. Taxonomy (NCBI): domain Eukaryota; kingdom Viridiplantae; phylum Streptophyta; class Magnoliopsida; order Asparagales; family Amaryllidaceae; genus Agapanthus; species Agapanthus africanus. The sequence continues at coordinate 268,463,789 of CM057349.1, read as the reverse complement.
GGAGTGGTAACAAAATACCTGGTTTGGTCATGAATATCAGTTGCAATTTACTTTGCCCTCTTACTAATCCCTTGCTTTGTCTGAACTTAATACCTTCTGTACACCATCGTTAGGCTAATTGGTTTTCTTCATTCCCTACCGGTCGGCACCAGCCTAAGGTTTGGAAGAAGGCTATCCAATTTGCGTAATAGGTGTACTATCTCCTAAACCAAGGAGTACTCGCAACCTGAAAGAAGGTAAAAGGAAAAGACAACTGAATAAACCTATCCGTTTTCTCCAGAACCTGAAACCATCCTCGAATAAATTCCTTCGAGTTCGTATCTAACCATACGATGGTTTTGTCCAATGGAAGTGGACGTTCGTAGTAATACGGGGTGTCCTGGAGAAAAGGGTAAAAGTAGGAGTGGCAATGAGGTTTGCAACTCTGACAATCCAAAAGCCAGTGTTTAAGAAGGTTCGGTCAACTTGGTCACTGAGTCATAGTCTTAGGGTCGGGTCAATGGTCGCTGCCAAAGAGAGAGAGAAAAGAAACACTCAGCGTGCACTCTAACCTAGATCAGAATGGTTACCAATTTATCTAATCTGGAATCCTCCCACTGTACCTCAAATTCTCCTCCAAACCTGAAAGAAGAATTAGTCGGGGTTACCCGAGGAGTAAACTAACTCATCAGTGGGAATCGGGATCCAACTATCATCGCATGACAACGTGACGGAATCCGCTCACGGTATCACACTCCAGAAGGTATGCGCATATCTGGCAAGTTTCAGTTCTTTTGAAACTCCCGATGTGATTTCTGCCCCATGCTCTTATGACCTTGACGAAGGCCAACAAATCATAAGTCACATGTCAAGTTCTACCCGTCATTATCCAGGTTAATTTGAATCCACCCGTACAAGCCCTTGACGAAGGCCAACAAGGCTATACGACTGTCCCAAACCAACGCATCTATGCAGAAAGGCAACAAGCAGCTACCATACACTATGCCTTGACGAAGGCCAACAAACATAGCATGAATACTACGTGCTACCTGTCTGAAACGACGGAGGGCTACGAATGGTTTCTGGCGAAAACCTTTAACGAAGTGAACTTGATATCGTTGAAGGAACTGATAGCATTTTTAAATATAGTAACGAAAACCTTCGCTAAAGAGGTCACTCCCGGTGAAGGGATCTCGGCTCTTTCCCCGTAGAATGGGGTGCAGGATATTCCATCTGAATACCACGGTGCAAAGCAAAAGTAATCGGCTATAGTGAATTTAATGCCCTGACGCAAACTTCTGTCCAAGGGGTCACTCCCGGTGAAGGGATCTCGGCCCTTGCCTCGTCGACTGAGGAGCAGGATATTCTAACTGAATATCACGATGCAAAACAAAAGTGAACGTCCTTGCAATAACAGCTTTTTGAAAAGTGTTCCAACAACATCAGATTAGGTTTGTTTTTAACTTGCATTGATCCGAATCAATGCAGTCCCATCAATTGATCACACCAAAAAGAACGAAAATATACTGATGTACGTATATGCCATCCGCATTCGCCACTGGGTCCCGTCATTACCCGTTAGGTTAGCTAACTAACGACAGAGCGGGGACTGGACTAGCGCGGATGCAAAACATATACAACATCTACTAATATATATACCAATATATTATATTCGCTCAAGGCGTGATAAAAATGCAACATCACAGAAATGTACAGCATCACAGAACAATACAGATATCTGGGATCCCCGGGTTTCACAGAGCCGCTGAAACCCGACGTTCCCCTGGTCGTGTGGATAGCCTATGCAATGAAATCCTAGACCCCTACGGGCGCGGCAAGTCACCCGCCAAAACCTGAAGCGAGGCAGCCCCCTTCAGCTCCGTGAATGGACCACCCAGCACTTCACGGAATCCGGTAACTTGGGCACCCCTCCTGGGTCAACCTGTACCCCCTACGAGTGCGGCGAATAGCCTGCCAATCCTAGAGTGAAGCCCCCTCCGTCCCAATGCCATGAGATGCGGGCTTGCTGCCCTCTAGAACCCGGCTATCCGTGCACCCCTCCGCGGGGCAATCCTAGTACAGAAAGTAAAATATACATACAACGGGTACATCGACCGCAACCAGGTCGTGCCCTAAAAGAATAATACAAACAGGCAGTGACGGCAGTCCACATGTCGGACGCTCGCCCCGTAATATCAAATGTACATAATACAACCACATCTGTACTAGCATTGCATCCAGGCTATCCCCCACGACCGATCCGCAACATCACAGCAAAAACAGAACATCAACATGAAAGTCACGTTCGCAAATCCGTCTAACCGGGCTATAGCAGTTAGACCGGATTTACCGATCAAGTGACATTCACGGTCGCAGATATAATGTAAATACTGTGAAATAATGTGTTTAAAATATCCGATCGATCAAACTTTAACAAGTGGGCCCCCAAGCAATACTGTAGCACTCACAGAAATTCTGGGCCCAATTTTAATATTCCAAAACCCCAATTTTCACCCCAGAAAGCCTCTGTAAAAATTTGGTGCAGTGAACCAAATAGTGTGCGGCGGAACCGCGGCCCAAGGGGGTGTTTGGCCGCGGTTCCGCGCTCCTACAGTGGAGACACTTCATCGAATTTTCACAGAACTCTTATATTTTCCAGTACATCACTTTTCTATAACCTGAAAAAAATTTCGACACCAAAAAATTTCAACAGAAAACTGATGCAAGCAAAAATGTAGATTTTGGAATTTTGGTCGATCGGAAATGCAAAACACATTAAACCAAGCTAGACTAAGTTAATGGCGAGGCTCTGATACCACTGTAAGTGCACGGCGGCGTCCCGGCCGTCAATCCGACGGCCAAATGCGGAAGCGGTGATAAACTTTAATTTTTCTTGAACTGGCAAACCGCCGCGCACTAATACCCGGATCGAACCACTAACTAGTCCTAGCTAACTACAAGATGGGGAAGAGAGATATGCCGACAGATCCGAGTCCTCCGGTCTTCTCGTCGTCGTCCCGATCTCCTGCGGAAGCTCTGGTCTCCACCTCGTCGCCGGAAGTGCACCACATCGCCTACTTCTTTTACGGGCTCCCACCTCAATGCCGAGGCAACTCGGGCACGAAGCTGGCTAGTCGACGTGCCCAAGGTTTGCTGTAGAATATCTAGTGAGCAAGTCTCATTTGGGGTTATGGAGTTGCCTTTTGTGGAGGAATGATACTTGGGGTTTTGGAGATTGATCTTGTGGGATTTTTGCAAAGCTAAATGAATAAAATCCCACACCCAATGAATTGGCAGCCCCTCCCCAAGCTTTGGCCGGCCATGACATCAAGAGGGAGAGAGAGTGTGTAGTGTAAAAAGAATGAGGGAGGTTCACACACAATAATACAAGTGAGAGAGGTCAAAAATGATATCATGAAAGGAAATGATTATCAACAAAGCCATACTCCACCAACCTCATCATCACAACAAAGGTCAAGCCATCATGACACTATCATGAAGCAAAGTCAAGGGATGGTGCACATCATGAAAGCCATCATGATGCAACAAGATGCAAAGAACCCCCTCCACAAATGCCTATTTGCAACAATGCAAATAAACCCTCCTCCACCAAACTTCGGCCAATGAACGATACAAAGAAAATTGGCCGAAATGAAAAGCAAACTGGCAACTCCAGAAAACTGGTCCCGTAATAAATTACAGGAAAACCCCGATACTGTGCATACACACCCGCATTTGTATTCCGACCGAAATACAAATGCAATGAGACAAAATCTGCACTGTACTATACTAGGATCCGGCTTATACCAAAGCCGGCTAGTAATATCCGTTCGATCCCGATCCGTGCAATACCGCACGTATCTGGTCGAACCCTGCCATATATCCATACGGCCTATAGTACAAACTGTCCGATCCTGATCCGTGCAATACCGCACGTATCTGATCGGACCTTGCCATATCTCCATACGGCCTTTACAACCTTTCGCCCGAAAGCTGAGTAACTGAATGTGGGGGACTCTAAAGACCCGTCAACACCTTGGTTGTGGATTTAACCACTAGCACGTTAGAGGTATAAGCCAATACATAACGGGCTACCAGGTATTGACAAAAAGGGACGTCTGTGAGCGAACTCAGCCTGACTCCCTACTGAGCCTGTCAGTGACAATATCCGTACAGTCCGGCCCGTTCGTCTATGAGAATCGCATGGCGGGCCTAGGGGGTTGGTAAAAGTCAGACCCCCAAAAGCGGTACAAGTCGTGTCGGAGTGTAGCCCAGAACACCCTGAGATACTACTGGAATACCTACCAGTAAATCTCCTTGCCTCGGCCGAGGGCTTCATGTAATGGCTCTCCTAGACACAGCACGACCTCACCCCCAATACCGGGAGAGACGAACCCCTGAAGATACGCTCACTGCCTCCATGTGGCTCGGGACTGTACCCAACTAAAACCTGTTTGCACGACTCCTTTGAGCCGTGGTAGGGTAGTAATCAAAGTACAGTGGGAACTCACATGAGACAAATGACGATCCCCAGGTCGATGAACTAACCTGCACACATGTCACCAGGGAACTGCCATCTGACGTCTGGTATATGACCAACTAGCATGTTCCCGGCGAGTCCTGTCCGGTGTACTCATAACCCAATGAGCACCTGTATACATCTTAGGTGATCTAACTGACACTAGTGGCTTGTGAGACCGGCCACCGCCCCTCGTCGGGGTCTCGACTGTATACACTAGTCTACTCTGGAGTATCGATGCCCTGTCTCGAAACTCACACGACTAGGGACCATTTAAGGATATGCTTATAGACCCCAGCTCCCACTTATATGATCGCCCTCATACTGCTGGTGGTCAAGCAAGAATCCTAGGGGCTCTATCAACGTGTAATAGCAACTTGTCAGGTCACCTAAAACAGTACACGATGATAAAGGTAAACCAGATAGCATACTATCATCTCGAGTAAGACTGTCCTACCGGGATAGGTCCTCCATCAATCATTGCAATCACGTACCTGTGACCTAATAATTGACTCTGAGGGCACTATCTCCAACAGTTGATACATACAGGCGTCCGATTAAATATGTGCAAGTGTTGCGCAGACTTTAATCGGACGGTTGATAATACTAGCGGCTTAGGATTAAGCCAGTTTATTAAATCAGGTTTTGATTTAATAATTCAAATATGTATTTATATATATGTATTCTAGTATTATTGTTCACTATTCGTTTTCTCTCTCGGCTATTCGTATTTTGGTACGAATACGCGTATGTGTATTTCGATACATGTACCGGGAAGTATTCCGTATTTTCTATGGAATAGCTTCTAGAAGAAGATGCCACCTCATTTATATGATTTTCCATTTATGGAAATTCATTTGTTTTTTTAAATGAGGTGGAAAAGGAGGTATGGCATGAACATGGAACATAGCATGGTTCAAAGTATAGTTTGCATTATTTTATTGCAATAATGGGAATTGGAAATGATATATTTTTGTGTGGAGGAGAGTAAGGGGCCGGCCACTTTTGGAGGGGTTCATTTTTCATCTGTGATTATTACACACTCACTCTCATTCACACAAAAGAGTTAGCTATTTTCATAGTTCATCATGCCAAGATCACCTCCTTCATTCTTCTTCTATGCTTGCTCATTGAGCAAAATATTTTTGAGAGAAAAATGGTAGTGACACTTTCATACACCCCAACTCTCCATCGCTAGCGACTTTGGAGCGTCGGTTACCTCGTTCGACGAGGTTGGAGCTTGCGTCGTTTCCCTCGGGTGGATCATCGGAGACGAAGGAAGACCGGCAACCAAACCACATCAAGGATCGCTAGGAGCTTGGAAATCGGGTTTGCTAGCTTGGAGACCGGCAACCAAACCACATCATCTCGGTATAATGATTCTAACCTCTTCTTAGTTTTCTAGTTTAGGGTTTAAGGTCGATCCGGAAATCGGGTAGCGGTAGCGCCGGTTTCAGAAATTTTTGTTCCGCATTTTGGCCGCGTTTCGACGGTCGGGGCGCTGCCGGGACCCTTCAAACTCCACTTTCTGGATACTAGATACCGGATCAGGATCTCATATCTGTAATTCATTACAGACTTTGAGAAACCGTAGAGTTATCAGGGCAGGTGATATGACTCTCATGGTTGCTAACGGAATGAGCATGGACGCTGTATCCGTAGGGTATATCACCTAGAATTGACAAGTGGGCAAATATTGATTCTTTGTAACTGTTTGTGTATACCAAGTCTAGTTTGTAAGCGATGTGGTTCACATCCACCTAAATCAAAATTTGATTGGGTCAGGTACACTAGAGGACAATATATATTGAGTCAAGCTCAGGTTTTCAAATGTCCAGAACACACTTAAAAGAAAGTCTTCAGAATTAAATAAGGCTCTCTTAAAGCATTGTAGACTGGGTCACATCAATGAAACACGGTTGACGAAGTTACATAGAGTGGGATATTTGGATCTGTTCGAATATCAATCTTATGCAACTTGTCAATCTTGTCTTATAGGAAAGATGACAAAGACTCCGTTCACTGGACACGGAGTAAGAGCGAGCGAGCTCTTGGGACTCATACACAGCGACGTGTGTAGTCCAATATCTACAGATGCACGAAATGGTTATTCCTATTTCATTACTTTTACGGATAATTTCTCTAGGTTAGGACATGTCTTCTTGTGAAAGCATAAATCCGAACTCTTTGAAAAATTCCGGGAATATAAGAATGAAGTGGAAAAACAATCAGGCAAAAGTATCAAGACACTGAGATCTGATCGACGTGGTGAATACTTAAATTGCCGAGTTCCTGGATTACCTAAAAGAGAATGGAATTTTCTCTCATCTTACTCCTCCATACACACCACAGCACAATGGTTTATAAGAAATGCGTAACAGAACCCTATTGGATATTGTTCGTTCCATGATGAGTAACGCTGAGTTGCCGCGATCCTTCTGAAGTTATGCACTAGAATAAGCTGCATATCTTTTGAATAAGGTTCCTACCAAGACTATGCCTACCACACCATATCAGATGTGGAGTGGGAAGAAACCCTATTTTCAGTATCTGAAGATATAGGGATGTCCAATTTTTGTTGAAAAGCAGTATACGGACAAGCTCGAGGCACGCTCATTACTGTGTAAGTTTGTGGGAAACCCAAAGGACTCTAGGGGGTATCTTTCCTATTACGCAGAGGTGTTGGAGATAGTGCCCTCAGAGTCAATTATTGGATCGCAGGTACGTGATTGCAATGATTGCGGAGGACCTATACCGGTAGGACAGTCTTACTCGAGATGATAGTATGCTATCTGGTTTTCCTTTATCAGTCGCGTACATGTTCAGGTGACTGATTACATGTTACACTTTGATAGAGCCCTTAGGATCTTGCTTTACTACCAACAGTATGATGGCGATCATATACGTGAGAGTTGGGTAGTTTATATGCATATCCTTAATTGTGGTCCCTAGTCGTGGGAGTTTCGAGACAGGGCATCGATACTCCGGAGTAGACTAGTGTATGCAGTCGAGACCCCGACGAGGGGCGATGGCCGGTCTCACAAGCCACTGGTGTCAGTTGGATCACCTAAGATGTATACAGGTGCTCATTGGGTTATGAGTACACCGGACAGGACTCGCCGGGAATCTGCTAGTTGGTATTATACATATCGTCAGATAGCAGTTCCCTGGTGACATATGTACAGGTTAGTTCATCGACCTGAGGTCGTCATTTGTCTCGTGTGAGTTCCCACTGTGCTTTGATTTCTACCCTACCACGGCTCAAAGGAGTCGTGCAAACAGGTAGTTTTTGGGTACAGTCCCGAGCCATATGGAGACACGTGAGCGGATCGACAGGGGATTCGTCTCTCCCGGTATTGGGGGCGAGATCGTGCTGTGTCTAGGAGAGCCATTACACATAGCCCACGGCCGTGGCAGGAGATTTACTGGTAGGTACTCCAGTAGTATCTCAGAGTGTTATTGGGCTACACTCCGACACGACTTATACTGCTATTGGGGGTCTGACGTTACTAGCCCCCTAGGCAGATATGCGATACTCATTGACGAACGGACCGTACTGTATATACATTGTCACTGTTAGGCTCAGTAGGGTTTCCGGATGAGTTCGCTCATCGGCCTCCCTTGAGGTCAGTCCATGGGCAGCCGTTATGCATAGCTAGTGCCGCTGACGATTTGTGGTTAAACCCACTGCCAGGGTACTGACGAGTCATTAGAGTCCCCCACAGACAGTTTCCCAAGTTCGGGCGAAACGTTGTAGAGGCCGTATGGTTTTATGGCAGGGTTCGGAGAATGCACGTGCGTTTACGCATGTGTCGGTTTTCGGACAGATGATACTGGTCGGCTTTGGTTTAAGCCGGATCCGAGTATTGTATTGAGTAGATATAATATCTTTGTCTCAGTTGCATTTGTATTCGGTCGTAATACAAATGCGGGTATTTTTGTACAGTTACGGGGTTATCCTGAAATTCGTTTCGGGATCACTTTTGGAAGTTGTCAGTTTCCAGTTTTCTATCAGCCGTCTTTTAACATTCGGTTAAAGACGGATTTATCTTTTCTTTGGAAGAGTGTGGATGCTTTTAGAAGGTTCTAGAAGAGGTGAGGTGTTATTGTTTCATTGGTTGCTTTCTTTGTGTTCACACTGTGTGTTCACACTAGATATTTTCTTGTGTTCACACTAGATATTTTCTTGTGTTCACACTAGATATTTTTCTTGTGTTCACGCTAGATATTTCCTTATGGTTACTCTCTTGCTCCTATACTCACCCCCCCCATTGCTATATATGGCCGGCCCCCTCCTCACTCTCACTCACTCTCTCACTTGATTTAAAAAAGAGATTATGATAGTTTTGGGGTGTATGGAAATTTCATTGCTCATTTCATTCCATCACCCGAATCAATTGGCAACTTCATTAACCGTTCGTCCATAGCTTTGGACGGAACGAGATAAAGTCTTCTACTCATTCTCTACATCAATCTTGGTCGTCTCTTTTAGCACGACCGAGTTGCCTCAAGTCAGTGGCGGGAGCCCGTTTAAAGAATCGTTGACGTGGTGCCACCTGGACGAGCAGATCGGAGATCGAAGATATCGGAGCAGCCGCAACGGAGCGTGGGATGATGGTTAAAGAACGAAGGACTCGGATCGTTCGGTATAACCTTTCTACTCTCTTTACAATTTGTTAGTTTAGCAATAATGGCAGATCCGGGTTATAGTATACGATAGCGCCAGTTAAAAAGTTTTTGTTCCGCATTTGGCGTCTGTAGACGGCCGGGGCGCTACCGTAGACTTACAATGGTATCAGAGCCTCACCATTTTGCTTTAGTAACTTGTGCTAACGTGTTTAAAACATCGATCGAACCGGAAATCAAAAACCGCATTTTACAAGTTCACAGTTTCAGTAGATTTTAAATGATGTCCTAAAATTATTCTACATATCTCAGAAATCTGTGCAGGGTTTTATAAGAACACCGTACGAATTTGGGCTCATGAATCGACAAGACTGCCGCGGAATCGCGGCCAAACCCATGGTTTGGCCACGCATCCGCGGCCATTCTGTATGATCATGCCCCCAAACTTGCACAGTGTATTCTTCTCTGGAAATTGGGGTTTTTGGTATATATCTTTTGGGCCCAGATTTTGTTACTGTTCAACAGATGTTCGTGGGGCCCACTTCGTGATATTTTGTCGATCGAAATTTAAACATGTTAGTTTACAGTGCTTACATTATATCTCCGACCGGGAATGTCATTTGATCGGTAAACCGTGTCTGATTGCTATAGTTCTTTTAGACGGGTTTGCGAACGTGACATTTGCGTTGATGTTCTGTGTTGTGCTCTGATGTTGCGAATTTGTCGTGGTGGATAGCAGTGTGCAATGATAGTGCAGTTTGGATTTATTTGTACATTTGATATTGCGGGGCGAGCGTCCAACATGTGGACTGCCGTCACTGCCTGTTGTATAATATTCTTTTGGGGCACGACCAGGTTGCGGTCGATGTACCTGTTGTACTATTTTTCATTACTGTACTAAGTTTTGCCCCGCGACGGAGTGCACGGATAGCCGGGTTCTGAGGGGCAACGGGTCCGCATCACATGACTTTGAGAGGCAGAGGGGCCTCACTCTAGAATTGGCAGACTATTCGCCGCACTCGTAGGGGGTACAGGTTGACCCAAGGAGGGGTGCCCAAGATTACAGGATTCCGTGAAGTGCTGGGTGGTCCATTCACTTTGCTGTAGGGGGATGCCTCGCTTCAGGTTTTGGCGGGAAACTTGCCGCACCCGTAGGGGTCTAGGTTTTATTGCACAGGCTATCCACACGACAGGGGAACGTCGGGTTTCATCAGCGGCTCTGTGAAACTCGGGGATCCCAGATTATCTGTATTGTTCTGTGATGCTTATTACTTTTCTGTAATGTTGCATATTATCACGCCTGGAGCGATTATTGTATATTGGTTTATATACTATTAGATGTTGTATATGTTTTACACCCGCGCTAGTCCAGTCCCCGCTCTGTCGTTAGTTAAGTAACCTAACGGGTGATGACGGGACCCGATGACGAATACGGATGGCATATACGTACATTTTATTTTCGTTCTTTTCTGGTGTGATTATTGATGGGACTGCGTTGATTCTGATCAATGCAATGTAAAACAAACCTGTTTGCAGTTGTTGGAACAAATTTAAAAAGTGTTATTGCAAAGACGTTTCCTTTTGTTTTGCATAGCGGTATTCGGTTGGAATATCCTGCACCTCATTCGACGGGGCAAGGGCCGATATCCCTTCACCGGGAATGACCCCTTGGGCAGAAGTTTGCGTCAGGGTAATAACTTCACTATAGTCGATTACAAGTTGCTTTGCATCGCGGTATTCAGTGGAATATCCTGCACCTCATTCCACGAGGAAAGAGCCGAGATCCGTTCACCAGGAGTGACCTCTTTAGCAAAAGGTTTTCGCCACTATATTTTAAAAAGCTATCAGGTTCCTTCAGCGATATCAAGTTCACTACGTTAAAGGTTTTTCGCCAAAAACCAGCCGTAGCCCTCCGTCACTTCTTTTGGGTATTCAGTAGTATTCAAGCTATGTATTTTGACCTAACACCAAGGCATAGTGTTTGGTAGCTGCTGGGTATTCATTTGTTGCATAGATAGATGAGTTGGTTTGGGACAGCCGTTCTGCCATTTTGACCTAACGCCAAGGGCATGTGCGGGTGGGTTCAAATTAAAAAGATAGTGACGGGTAGAACTTGGCATGTGACTTATGACATTTTGACCCAACGCCAAGGTTATAAGAGCATGGGCAAAAAATCTTATCGGGAGTTTCTAAAGAAACTGAAACTTGCCAAGTATGAGCATACCTTCTGGAGTATGAGTAACGTGGATGCATTCCATCACATTATCATGCGATGAGAGTTGGATCCCGATTCCCACTGATGAGTTGGTTTACTCTTCGGGTAATCCCGATTGATTCTTCTTTCAGGTTTGGAGGAGAATTTGACAGGACAGTGGGAGGTTTCCGGATTAGATAAAGTGATAACCATTCTGATCTAGGTTAGAGTGCACGCAGAGTGTTTCTTTTCTCTCTCTCTTTGGCAGCGACCTTTGACCGACCCTAGACTATGACTCAGTGACCAAGTTGACCGAACCTTCTTAAAATACTGGCTTTTGGATTGTCTAAGTTGCATAAGTCATTGCCACTCCTTCTTTTACCCTTTGCATTTCTCAGAACACCCGTATTACTACGGACATCCACTTCCATTGGATAGATCCATCGTATGGTTATATACGAACTCGAAGGGACTTCTTCGAGGATGGATCAAGGTTCAGGAGAAATAGAATTGGTTTATTCAGTTGTCTTTTATTATCACCTTCTCTCAGGTTGCGAGGGCTCCTTGATTTAGGAGAGTACACCTATTACGCTTATTGGATAGTCTTATTCCAAACCATAGGCAAGTGCCAAAAGGTAGGGAATGAAGAAAACCAATTAGCCTAAGTAGGGTGTACAGAAGGTAATATGTAAAGACAAAATAAAGGGATTAGAAAGAGGGCAAAGTAAGTTGCGACTGTTATCATTCATGACCAAACCGCGTACTTCATCGCCACTACTATTTCACCTTTAAAGGAATAAGGTATTATTCAGTTGTCTTTTATCATCACCTTCTCTCAAGATGCGAGTACTCCTTGGTTTAGGAGGGTACACCTATTATGCTTACTGGATAGTCTTCTTCCAAACCATAGACTGGTGCCGAACGGTAGGGAAGGAAGAAAACCATTTAGCCTAACGATGGTATACAGAAGGTAACGACTAAAGACAAATAAAGGGATTTGGAGAGCTGGCAATGAAATATACGGTTGAAGTCATGAATTGGATTATGGAAGAAGCATTACTATGAATACCAAGATACCCCTACGAAACATTTTCATGTTTCAGTGCATTGTTAAAGGAAAACTGTTTTCCCGATTAGATACTTACTCCAAGGGTATGTATTTACCAGGTTTCATTCTCATATCTGTATGGTTTTACAGATGATGAGTGGGAGTAAGTTATTGGGAATTTGGTAATTATCCTCATTATATCGGAATTCGTTGTAATTGGTGATATTTGAGGAAATCGCCAGGGTACAGTTTTCAACCTACGACGCACAGGTTTTGAGTTGCTCAACTCAGCGGACTTATACAGAGTATTGTATGTTGTCCAATATCCATCAGGACAAAGGGGTAGGTCCTCGTACTATGATCTGTTTACTTATAACTTCTCTAGTATTTAGACAAGTGTTTCGTAAAAATACAAGGTCTAAGTTTTGAGAAGTTGTGGGTATAAGAATAAAGTAGAGAACCAGATGTCATAAATATCGGGATTCTTCAAAGAGATCGAAGATGTAGATTCTTGTGATTGGTATTCAGATGATAGTAATGGTTTTGAGAAACTTGTTTCTCTTTCAGGTTACTTATAATTGGATGGATTCCTAAGTTGAGTAATGCTGATTAGCCTTTTTCCATTAAGTTGATTTGCACTGGAGACAGCTGCATGATTTGAATCTGGTTCCAATTAAATAAGTGCCAAAGTTTCTATATTGGATATAGAATGGTTCATACCTTAAAAGATGTTAAGGTACGGGGAGTTGTCCAGTTTATGCTTAAAACCAGACTCTGGATAACTCAGGGCACGTTTCTGTAATGGCTGTTTGTGGGTTGACCCTGGCTATGACGAGGGTTGATATTCTACCATTTGGAAGATCAATAGTGATATTGTTCTTGACTCGCCACAGTTTTAGTAAAATGGACTTTTTCAGAAAACAGTAGTGGGAGTATGGTAGAACTGGAAGTGATTCCAGAACCGCGAACGATTACGGAAAATTTAATAGGACCTATATATTCAATCAGGTTTGACATTCTAAATAGCCACTCCGCAGATATGGTGGGTAACCTCAGACACCCGAGAGGTACTCCGGTAGCCTCAAGGACGGTGACATGGAGGTTCTTGTTTACCCAGACTTGACACTACTGTTGTTCCAGACCATGAGACCCGGCAGGAGGTTGAGTATAGCGTCGTTCTAAACTAGCTTTAGAAGTGCACGTATATATTATTCTGCCAGAGGGTTGTCGTAGTCAGTGGGAGCAGCGGAAGTATAGTGGGCAAGTAGCTTATGTCTATTTATAGACTAGAGCAGTTATAGCGGAGATAGATCATCTAATTTTGATGTGACAGTCATAGGTTTGACTTCATCAGAATAGGGGATGGATCTGTTAAGAAGGTAGTAGGGTGTGATGTCATGGTATCTGGATGACATACACAGAGTAGGAAGTAAAATTCCTATACTATGATCGGTTGTACTGTGGTCGTCACACAGTTGTTTCTCCAGACAGGATATGGATATAATATTTGACATTCTGGTTTCTAGATCTATGGTTTTAGATCTGGATTTGGGTAGTTTCCCAATGTGGGTACTTTGACAGTATTCTAATGGTTTTTAGAATAGATGACTCCTGGCATGGTGGTGTACCTGCAGGTGATGGAGTCACCCTCTCTAAAGGTGTCGTATAGACTAAAGGGGAGAGGGCTGTGCATGATTGGCAGATCACTTGCTTAGGCAATTGAGTCAATCATGAAATGTCAAGTACCACACCAAATGTTGTTTTTGCACTAGATACAATAAGTTTGTACTAATCCAATCCTGGAGAAACATAAGGAAGCAGTTTTAGAACATAAGTGGATGTTCTACGGATTTGATGACGGCAGCCTCCTTCGGGAGACGATTATCATTCCAGACTTCAAAGGTGACATGGATGACAGAGAGATTGTCAGAGTTATAGTTTTCCCTCTGATGAGGGACAGTATTATGGACAGGTGGTCCAAGAGGATACTGTGGGAGGCTTGGTGCTGGATACTGATTAGGTTCAGTGATCAATACAGTCTAAGAAGTTTGGATTTAGAGTTCATTATGAACTAGGTCCCATCAGATATCCAGACATATTCTAAGACAGGTATTACTCAATTCGGGAGATGGTTTTCTCCGCGAACTTGAGATTAAGAGAGATATAGAAAGAAACTTCTAGGCGGATCCACTCACTGAGGCTATTTCTCGAACACAATAGTTTTACAAACGGGCTTTGTGAAACTGATTAGTAGAGGAGTTGGATGTTCGGTGTCACACGGGCTGTGAGTAGTCGACATCGCAATAATTAGCCTTAAGTGCAAGTGGGAGATTGTTGGAGATAGTGCCCTCAGAGTCAATTATTAGATCGCAGGTACGTGATTGCAATGATTACGGAGGACCTATACCGATAGGGCAGTCTTACTCGAGATGATAGTATACTATCTGGTTTGCCTTTATCAGTCGTGTACATGTTCAGGTGACTGATTACATGTTACACTTTGATAGAGCCCTTAGGATCTTACTTTACTACCAACAGTATGATGGCGATTATATACGTGAAAGTTGGGTAGCTTATATGCGTATCCTTAATTATGGTCCCTAGTCGTGGGAGTTTCGAGACAGGGCATCGATACTCCGGAGTAGACTAGTGTATGCAGTCCAGACCCCGATGAGGGGCGATGGCCGGTCTCACAAGCCACTGGTGTCAGTTGGATCACCTAAAATGTATACAGGTGCTCATTAGGTTATGAGTACACCGGACAGGACTCGCCGGGAATCTGCTAGTTGGTATTATACATATCGTCAGATAGCAATTCCCTGGTGACATGTGTACAGGTTAGTTCATCGACCTGAGGTCGTCATTTGTCTCGTGTGAGTTCCCACTGTGCTTTGATTTCTACCCTACCACGGCTCAAAGGAGTTGTGCAAACAGGTAGTTTTTGGGTACAGTCCCGAGCCATATGGAGGCACGTGAGCGGATCGGCAGGGGATTCGTCTCTCCCGGTATTGGGAGCGAGATCGTGCTTTGTCTAGGAGAGCCATTACACATAGCCCACGGCCGTGGCAGGAGATTTACTGGTAGGTACTCCAGTAGTATCTCAGGGTGTTATTGCGCTACACTCCGACACGACTTATACTGCTATTGGGGGTCTGACGTTACTAGCCCCCTAGGCAGATATGCGATACTCATTGACGAACGGACCGGACTGTATATACATTGTCACTGTTAGGCTCAGTAGGGTTTCCGGATGAGTTCGCTCATCGGCCTCCCTTGAGGTCAGTCCATGGGCAGCCGTTATGCATAGCTAGTGCCGCTGACGGTTTGTGGTTAAATCCACTGCCAGGGTACTGACGAGTCATTAGAGTCCCCCACAGACAGTTTCCCAAGTTCGGGCGAAACGTTGTAGAGGCCGTATGGTTTTATGGCAGGGTTCGGAGAATGCACGTGCGTTTACGCACGTGTCGGTTTTCGGACAGATGATACTGGTCGGCTTTGGTTTAAGCTGGATCCGAGTATTGTATTGAGTAGATATAATATCTTTGTCTCAGTTGCATTTGTATTCGGTCGTAATACAAATGCGGGTATTTTTGTACAGTTACGGGGTTATCCTGAAATTCGTTTCGGGATCACTTTTGGAAGTTGTCAGTTTCCAGTTTTCTATCAGCCGTATTTTAACATTCGGTTAAAGACGGATTTATCTTTTCTTTGGAAGAGTGTGGATGCTTCTAGAAGGTTCTAGAAGAGGTGAGGTGTTATTGTTTCATTGGTTGCTCTTTGTGTTCACACTAGATATTTTCTTGTATTCACACTAGATATTTTCTTGTGTTCACACTAGATATTTCCTTATGGTTACTCTCTTGCTCCTACACTCACCCCCCCATTGCTATATATGGTCGGCCCCCTCCTCACTCTCACTCACTCTCTCACTTGATTTAAAAAAGAGATTATGATAGTTTTGGGGTGTATGGAAATTTCATTGCTCATTTCATTCCATCACCCGAATCAATTGGCAACTTCATTAATCGTTCGTCCATAGCTTTGGACGGAACGAGACAAAGTCTTCTACTCATTCTCTACATCAATCTTGGTCGTCTCTTTTAGCAAACTTGATGACCGAGTTGCCTCGAGTCAGAGGCGGGAGCCCGTTTAAAGAATCGTTGACGTGGTGCCACCTGGACGAGCAGATCGGAGATCGAAGATATCGGAGCAGCCGCAACGAAGCGTGGGATGATGGTTAAAGAACGAAGGACTCGAATCGTTCGGTATAACCTTTCTACTCTCTTTACAGTTTGTTAGTTTAGCAATAATGGCAGATCCGGGTTATAGTATATGATAGCGCCAGTTAAAAAGTTTTTGTTCCGCATTTGGCGTCTGTAAACGGCCGGGGCGCTACCGTAGACTTACAAGAGGAACAAAAGGTTTTTGTTCCTCGTCATGCCCATTTTTTCGGAAAATCAATTTTTTGTAAAAGGAAATAGTGGGAGCACAATAGAACTGGAAGAAATTCCAGAACCATAAACTATTACTAAAAGTATGGTAGAACCAGAGGTTTCAAAAGAACCGGATATCCCTACGCCAATCCGCAGGACTAGTAGGCAGTCTCATCTGCCCAAAAGATACTACGGTTTTCTCATAAACGGGGATCGAGAGAATTGCATCATTGATAATGATGAGCCAACTAGCTTCCAGTAAGCCATTCAGAGCGGTGACTCGGTAAAATGGCTGGATGCAATACGGACCGAAATGAAGTCCATGTACACCAACAAAGTATGCACTTTGAACATTTCTCCAGAAGGGGTAAAACCCGAAGGATGCAAATGTATCTTCAAAAAGAAGATTGGTGTAGATGGATAGGTTGAAACCTATAAGGCTAGACTTTTTGCAAAAGGTTTTCGTCAAAGACTTGGTCTGGACCATGATGAAACCTTTTCTCCGGTGTCTACACTCAAATCCATTCGGATCCTTCTTGCCATTGCCGCCTTCCAAGATTTTGAGAACTAGCAGATGGACGTAGAGACGGCTTTTATAAATGGTAATTTGGAAGAGTGCGTCTATATGGATCAGCCAGAGGGTTTCAATCAGAGTGGGAGCAGCGGGACAATGTGCAAGTTGCTTAAGTCCATTTATGGACGAAAGTAGGCATCGCGGAGTTGGAACATCTGTTTTTATTGAGAAAGTCAAAGAATTAGACTTTATCAAAAATCCAGATAAACCATGCATTTATAGTAAGATTATAACAAGAACCATAGAATTCCTCGTTGAGTACGTGGATGGCATTCTCTTGATAGGAAATGACATTCCTATGCTACAATCAGTCAAAAGATTCTTGTCACAGAGGTTCTCCATGAAAGACTTGGGTGATACCAACTACATTCTGAGGATCCAGATCTATCGTGATAGATCAAAGATGATGATGGGACTTTTACAGTCAAGGTACAACAACACCATACTAAAAATATTTAGTATGGACGATTCTAAGTGCGGTAGTCTACCGGCTTGTTACGGAATCACCCTCTCCAAAGAGAAGTCTTCCAAGACTGATTTGGAAAGGGCTCGCATGTCGATTATACCCTACGCTTCTGCGGTAGGCTCTATAATGTATGCGATGTTGTGTACCAGACCAGATGTAGCTTACGCACTGAGCGTGGTAAGCCGGTCTTAGTCAAACCCAGGGGAGAAGCACTGGGAAGCAGTAAAGAATATTCTTAAGTACCTAAGAAGGACTAAGGAGATGTTCTTGGTGTATGGCGGAAAAAGACCTCCTGATCGAGGCCTTTGCTAACTCCAGCTTCCAGAGTGATAAGAATGGCTCTAAGTCCATGTCAGGTTATGGCTTTACCCTCAAAGCAGGGTCGGTCTGTTGGAAGAGCTCCAAGCAGGACACCGTTGCAGACTCGACGATGGAAACGGAGTAGTTCGCTGCATGAGACACCGCAAAAGAGGCAGTCTAGATAAGGAAGTTCTTAATTGAACTTCAGGTGGTTCCTTCCATTGTTGGTCCAATACTTTAGTATTGTGACAACAACAACACTATAGCTTTAGGGAAGGAACCCAGGTCCCATCAGAGATCCAAACATATCTTGAGGCGGCACCACCTGATCAGGAAGATAGTTGATCCCAGGAGATCGAGGCGAGGAGAGTAGATACGGAGAACAACACTGTAGATCCACTTACAGAGGCCATTCCTCATACAGTGTTCGGGAGGCTATTCGAGATCATCGGTCTGCAATATGCCAGTATATGGCCTTAGTGCAAGTGGGAGATTGTTAGTGATATACGCCCCAGATGCCATTATTGTATCATACTGGATTGTATATTACTTAATGGGAGCTTGGGATATACACGGATATAGTAACAGTCTTGTTCAAAATGGTAGTATGCTACCTGGTTTGTTTTTACCTCAATATGTGCATGTGTTTCTTTTAGCATATCGCTTGTACATATTGGTAGAGCCCTTAGGATCTTTACTTGATTACCAGCGTTGTGATGGCAGTCACACTAGTGGGGGCTGGGTAATTTATAAGCACATCCTATACAGGTCCCTAGTTGTAGGATTATCGAGACGGGGCATCGATACTCCACGGTAGACTAGTGTATACGCTTCTCATCCCAGCAGGGGAGATGGTCTGTCCCACAGCCATTAGTACGTCGTACCGGAAATAGTATGCAGGTGCTCATTAGGTTATGAGTACACTGGACAGGACTCGTCAGGAACTGTTGGTAGGTATTATACCAAAGCCCACTAGTATTATCCGCCCGAACATCATACGTGCACAAGTGCACGTAAGTGATCGAAGCCCTTGTAGGGTTCCTAGGCACACTATAGAGGTCTCACAAGGCATCAACCATGCCAATTTCAAATTTTATGAGTGCCGAGAAACCCTAATACGGATCGTTAACTAGAATTCTAGGCGAACAATGCAACTAGTTAACAATTTAACTAAAAGAACGGAAATACAACCTTTGTAGATCCGGTGCTCCACCTCCATAGCTCCGCGATAAAGTCTCCTCGCTGTCCAAATCAAATCCCGGGCTCTAGCGTCGGCTTCATCGGAGAAATGGGCGGGCTAGGTCGTCAATGTCGATGCCGAAGATGATCTACGTCGAGGCATCACTAGATCAAGCTCCCACTTCACCAAGTCATAAAACTTGTGAAGAAAACACCCTATACTACTTGGCAAGAGGTAGAGGATGAAGAAATAGGAAGTGGGTTCACTTTAGAATTGGATTTCTCACTTGTTTTCTCAAGTTGCCATTGTAGTAGCAAGCTTTCTTCATGTGATGAAGATGGAGAAGAAGAAAGAATGAATATGATAAGTTAATTCAAATAGAATAGAAAATGAAAACTTATCATAAACAAAACCATAGTTAGGTTTAGAGAGTGGACTATGGTTAAATGGAGTGGTTAGGGTTAAGCATGAGACAAAATGGTGACTAAGTCAAACCTTCATGAATCTTCATGAAAGAAACAAATGAAACCCACCATTTTCTCTTTATGCATTTCCTTTTCCAAAAAGAATAAATGAATAAGAAATCAAAACCCTAACCATTCATAAAACCATGGTTTATTCTTTACACAAACTCAAGTAAACATGTATCATCAATCATGATACATCCAAGTGCACAAAAGTATATCACATATACAATGTGCACATCCGAGTGAGAAAATCCATTTAAAGTGAACCGATACTAGTTAATGCAAAGTAATATATCAAATATATAATTATACATTAAATCATTAAATCAACACTTGATTTAATGATCCGGTCATATCGCATATAACCGACTAGTATCAACAGTAACAACTTATCGAATCAACACTTGATCCGATAACCCGGCTATATCGCATATAACCGATCAATGTCACAAATCGCGAGAATCGAATACAGTATCACATACTGGTATCATTCTCGGTCCCGCACATATCTCATATGCGCTCCTATTTCGTTTCGCTTGAGCTAGGAAACCTCTGTGTAGGACTCTAAAGACTCGTCAATACGCCGGCAGCAGGTGATGATCATATCAAACACCCACAAGCCGCAAGCGGTCTGCTAAACGTAACGGCCACCCGGGTATTGAGCAATCAGAAGATCGACGAGCAAGCCCGCTCATACTCCTGTGAATCCAACCAGTAACACTTACCGTACAGTCCGGTCTCGTCGTCTGATATGTCGCATATCTTGCCTAGGGGTGGTAAACGTCAGACCCCAATAGCTCGATAAGTCGTGTCTATATGAGGTCTATAACAGTTCGAGAAACTACTGGTAACACTTACCAGTAAATCTCAGCAATCCTGGCCAGGGATTTCCGGTTATAGCCAATCGAACACAGCGCAACATCAACTCCCTATACCGGGAGAGACGAATCCCCTCCTATCGCTCATTGCCTCCATGTGATTCGGGACTGTACCCAAAAGCCACCGTTTTGCACGCCCTCTTGGACGTGGTAAGGTGGAAATCAAAGCACAGTGGGAACCACACAAGACTCAATGACGATCTCGGGTCAACAGACTACTCTGTACCAGTGTCACCGGAGAACTGCCATCTGACGTAAGGTATAATACCAACTGGGAGTTCTCGGCGAGTCCGTCCAGTGTACCCAGTCTCCACTGAGCACCCGTATATCATCTCTGATGTCAAACACCAATAGATATGGGATCATCCATCGCCCATCTGTATGGGTCGAGAAGGTATACGCTAGTCTACTCTGGTATATCGACGCCCCGTCTCGATACACCCACGACTAGGGACTTTGAAGGATGTACTTATAGACTATCTGTCCCCACTAGTATGATCTGCATCATAGTCCAGGTAGTCAAGTACACATCCTAAGGGCTTTACCAACATGTAACAGAGAGACAATCAGTATACACGTTAAGGTAAAGAGCAACCAGATAGCATACTATCATGTTGAGCAAGAAAGTCCTCCCTATATATGTCCCAGCATCCACTACAATGTACATCCTATGTACAGTAATGGCCTCTAGGGCATACATATAACTAACAGCCCTGCCGTAAAACCATACGGTTTAAGCCGGATCCTAGTATTATATTGATGGATCAGTTTCGTCTCTTTGTATTCGTGTTTCTCGGAACACGGATGCGGGTATGTATATACGGATGAGAGGGGCATAGAAGGAGACACCTCATTAGGGTTTTGACCATTGACTTGATTAAAACAATTATGAGGTGTAGGAAAGTATTTGTTATTTTTGTAAATGATAATTGAGGCATGGCTACTTGTTTTGACCATTTGACTTGATTTGACCACTTGACTTGGTTTGACTCTTTGACTAGATATTTCTTATGAGATATTTTGTGGCACTAGATATTTTGGGTGAGATATTTTCTTGCCATGCTTATAGTCAAGTCAAGGGAGACATCTCATTTTATCATTATCATTATCAAAAACCATTTCTCTTTCCTAAAGCTAGCTCTCTTCTTCTTCCTCACAACTAAAACCCTTAAGGTCTCATGAGTTGAGTAAACTAGGGTTTCAAGAGACAAATAAATCCATCTTCATTCTCTTCATCACCTAGATCATCTAGTTTAGCAAACTAGTTGCCCTACTTACTTCGGATTTGAGGTTGGAGCTCGGACTATAGACTCTCGGGTGGATCATTTTTGACTCGAGGAAGCCAACGAGAAAGCTACGATCCGGATCGATCCATGGAGCCTACGATGACAAGGAGGACATCGGAGAAGACCCGAAGGACTTGTATCATGAGGTATAACATTTTTTCTGAGTAGTTAAATCTCATGTTGTTTGCTAGCTAGGGTTTATAGACGATCCTTGGTTCTAGTCGGTGTTGTGAAGCCCGTAAAAATCATTTTTTGCAAATTTAGCCTCCCCACGAACACGTGGGGTGCGCGACATCGACTTACAAGTTCCCACTGTGCTTTGATTACTACCCTACCACGGCTCAAAGGAGGCGTGCAAACAGGTTTTAGTTGGGTACAGTCCCCGAGCCACATGGAGGCAGTGAGCGGATCGTCGGGGATTCGTCTCTCCCGGTATTGGAGGTTGATGTTGCGTGGTGCACGGGTGGCCATCACCAAAAATCCTTGGCCAAGTAGTTTCACAGTTGGTGATGGGCTTCATACCGACACGAAATGTCGCGTTATTAGTGGTCTGACTGTATCCACCCCTAGACTCGATATGCGATACTCTTAGATGAACAGACCGGACTGTACAGATATTGTCACGGACAGACTCAGTAGTGGTTTGGAAGAGTTTGCTTGTCGACCTTCATTTCGCTCATTACCTGGGTAGCCGTTACGTACAACTAGTGCCGCTGACGTTCTTGAACCCACTGCCAGCGTATTGACGAGTCTTTAGAGTCCCACACAGAGGGTTTCCCTGCTTCGGGCGAAATGATGTAGAGGCCGTATGCTTTTACGGCAGGGTTCGATCATATACGTGCACTTGTGCACGTATCATGATTCGGATGGATTATACTAGTGGGGTTTGGTTTAAGCCGGATTCTAGTATTATATTGTTGGATTTTTCTTGTCTCATTGTATTCGTATTTTGTCGGAATACGGATACGGGTATGTAAATATGGATGAGGGGTATTCTTGTAATTTATTACAATATAGTTTCTAGAAGATTCCACCTCATTTAGCTTTAACCATTTAGGATTAAATGGTTAGTGAGGTGGAGAATGAGGTGTTGTGGCATTAATTCAAGCATGGGTTTGTGGTGACTCACTCTATGACTCATGTAGTGACTCATGGACACTATTCTAGAATGCTTGATATTTTATTTATGTTGTGAGATATTTTCTTTACTTGATGCATTATTTTTTTGCTCACAACACTTAGCCATTTTTCTTGAGTTGCTTTATGCTTCACACTCTCATCTCCTCATGCTTCTTCTTCCTCTACCTCCACCCTAAAAGTCTCATATGTTGAGAAACCTAGGGTGTTTAGAGACATATTAATCCATAATTAGACTTTACATCCTTTAGGCTATCTAGTTTAGCGAACTAGGTACCCTAGTTACCTCGGCTATGAGGTAGGAGCTCGGAATACAAATTCTCAGGTGGATCATCTTCGATGGAGGGAGACCGGAGATCAAGCTTAATCATGGTGGCCACTAGGAGCTTGGAAATATGGTTAAAGACCGAAGGACACGGATCATTCAGTATAACCATTTTAAACTCCTATTTAGTTTGCTTATCTAGGGCTTATGGTAGATCCGGCAGTATGGGTAACTTTAGCGCCAGTTTATTCATCCCAGAAAATTTTTTTGTTCCGCATATCGGCCACGGTAGATGGCCAGAGCGTTAGTGTAACCCAACATGAGTTACACTGGACGGACTCACCGAGAACTCCTAGATGGTTTATACCACTGTCAAATAGCAGTTCTCTGATGACGATAGTACAGGATAGTCTTTTGACCTGAGATCACCATAGTGTCTTGTATGTGTTCCCACTATACTTTGATTGCTATCCTACCATGACTCTACTGAGTCATGCAAACAGTTTTTAGTTCGGTATAATCCCGAAGTATATGGAGGCAGTAAGCGGTAGAAGGGATTCATTTTTCCCTGATATAGGGAGTTGATATCGCACTGTGAATGATTAACCATAACCAGAAATTCTCGGCCGAGCTGATTGAGATAAACTGATAAGTGTTATCAGTTGTATCTCAGGTGGTTATAAGTTTTATATCAGCACGACTTATCATGTTATTAGGGGTCTCACAATTTCCACCCCTAGATCCGATATGACGATGAGAGAAGACTATATGGCACTCGTCGCTTATAGGTTTTATTGGGTTCGGATGAGTTTGCTCTTCGACCTACCTCTCTGTTCAATACATGTGTAGCCGCTACGTACAGCTACTACCACTGACGTGCTTTTAGGTTAACCCATAAGGGGATTGAATCTGAAAGTGTTTCAGATTCAATCGGATACGATCCTATTTAACCTCATGCCAGCGTATTTTCAGGTCTTTAGAGTCTCACAACGAAAGTGCCTGCCCAAGCGAAATGATAATGTGTCGTGCGTATGGGAATACGTATGGGGGTTCGATTGAATGCGTGTATGAGATACGCATAATTTAATCGGACGGTGTATAATAATAACCGGCTTATTCCTAAGCCGGAATATTAAGTCAAGTGTTGACTTAATAACCGTATATGTGATATGGTTTCTAGTATTATGTATAAGGTACACGCTCTCTCTAAATTATTGGTATTTGATACCGATGTATTGTTATGTATACGATACGTAACAAATGTATGTATTTGATACATGCGGTTCTTCTCTTTATGATTATTATTATTATTATTATTATTATTATTATTATTATTATTATGGATACACAATACTTATATGTATATGGATACGTGTACAGTCTCTCATTTATATGTATGGGATACGTATAATACATGCTTCGTATTTTGTACAAAATGTATTCGTATTTTGATACAAATACATTTATTTTGTCAAATGGCATGTGGGTCCCACACTCTATTTGGATAGGGCTATGGATGAGAGAGTATGGATATATATCAATTAAAGAGAGAGAAAATAAGAAGAGAAGAGAAAGGGGTGTATATACACCCCCCTCTCTCTTCACTCTATACAGTTCTCTACACTCTTTTTCTTCTTCTCATTTTTTTGTAGAGAGCATACACTTCTTCTTCCACTCTATTTTTTGTATGGAGATGAAGGAAAATTCACATCATCTCTACCTCAATTTCTCTAGCAAGAATTTTAAGCTAGTTACTTCATTGGTGTAATGAAGTTGGAGTTTTGGGCACGAACTTTCAAGTGGATCTTCTTTGACAAGATGGTCAGCCACCGAGCTTGTTCGTGACATCAACGGAGTCTAGCAAGAGCCCAAGAAGAGATGGCCAATGCGCTATAAGGGTTGTAGCATTCGGTATAACACTTGAAGGAATGGAATGGAACTATGCGAATGGCTATAAAGAACAGTCCAATGGAAAGGAAAAGATATGGAGCAACTCTAATGATGCTATTGGTTATAAAGAAACTTATAATGGAAAGAATGGAACTATGCCAATGGCTATAGTCCATAGAAAACTTATAGGAATACAACCATGAACATACGAGATGGAACCATGCGAATGGCTATAGTGGATAGAAAACTTGTAGGAATAGAACCATGAATAAACGGAATGACGCTAGTCGATGTATAAGACAATGTGATGCGGAGGCTATTTCTTAGAAAGGAAAGACAAAATTAATGCACCGCTATAGATTTTGAAAGGCTTTTCCCTTGAACTCGTATCCCTCAGGTGGTGGATTTGCTTGCATATTGTTTGACTGGAATCTTATTGGATTTACAATATGAATATGGTCTTTCTATTATTTCGAAAAGGTTTGATGTTTAATCTCATGTATGACATGACATGATATAATTATGTTGTTAATCATGCTATATGATTTATAGATTATATTATAATACACCCACAAAACGACCACAACTCTAGAAAGCGTTGTTTCCTTGTTGCCAATGTAACATTCAAAATTTTGGTTGATGGCAGGACAAAAAGAGAAAGGGATGAAACACACACAAAAAAAATCGGAGACAACCAAGAAAAGACAGCTTGATGATTTTCTTATCATAATAAAAGGTAAATACGGGGGTTCATATAGCAAAGTTTGGGATAAAAATATACCATAGATGAGTTTTATAATTTTCGTTCTTCTATGTCGCATGTCAAACATTAAAAATTGAAAATCAAATTGCTGATTTTACTGTCATAAGTCGATAATACAGTGACATTTCCATTCATTAAAAGCATCACATCACTAGATATTACTGCACCACTGGAACAGATCAGAGACAGGATAATTAAGATACCTATTTACATTCAAGATTCACATATAATACATACCATACGATATAATTTACACACACATGCATAAATTAAGTTCTACGTAAGTTCTATCTCACATAGTAGAGAAATTAAAGCAGGTCATCATCGAAAACGACTCTCCTACCAATACATCGCTAGTTCCACGCATGCGTTAACCCCATGGCCTGTTCCTCCACACACAACACATCGATCATTTAAATTTAGCTGCTTCATCGGAGAACACTCTAACCATGTATTGTTATTACCGGCAGCGTCATTGACATAGACAGCAAGGGTTGGGGACACAGTCGATTCATTCAGCCATTGTTCGATGTGTTTCCGCTTGGATGGGCTGCCTTCAGGTGAATTTGGCGTCTTCATCGGTGAAAACCTTGACGAAACATAATTAGCTTCTTGGTGGGCCCTTGGTGTGGTTGAAGGTGTAATTTGTTCTGGTGCAATTTGTTCCGGTAAATATGTTGGAATAGGTATATCCTCTAATTTATTGGAATCCTTCTCTTTTTTATCTTCATAAGGTTCACACCATTCAAAATGAATGCAAGGTCCTCGCCCCTGACAATAAAAAGAATGTTAGAATACAAAAATATATCCCATGCTTCATCCTAACTTCGGAGTTTTGATGTTGGTGGGGAAGTTGAAAACGAGAAAAATAATGCTGTGCAAGTAATCAGGTTCAAGCCCACTAAAAAGGCTAACAAGTTGAGCAGACATTAAGTAAAAAAATACCAGAATGGCGGCTACTGTAAGAAAAGAAATTAACGAGAAAAGCATATAGCTAGAATAGCATGTTTACAAATACAATTAACTAGAAAAAAGATTGGTTTGTAGTCTGTATTGTCAGTAGGTGAGCCCAAAAATCCATATAACTAACCAATTTTTAATCAACTAGGCTTTAGCTCAATTGGCACCAATTTCCTCTCCAATGTGAGAGGTCGCAAGTTCGATCCCCGAAGGGGTTGCGATTTCAAAAAAAAAACCAAATTTTACACTCAAATTCTCTGATTGTATTACAGAGATGAAGTAGCCTACCTCTCCAGACAATTTAAGTGATGACATGTTATATTCCTATAAGTGCTAATTACTCCTCAATTCATATACCCACATAAGAACTTATTTATCATAGCGAGTTAACCTAATGTTTATTTCCACTTCTTTTTTTAAGGAATGAGTGTGCATACAGTCTCTCTCTCCAAACAAATATAAGAGATGATATGCTTTATTTTGTATAGGAAAGTGCTCATTACTCTTCTGAAATTCAATATCCAAAAGTTAACTTGCTCTCCAGAATGGTTCAACTTATTTTTACTTTCCTCTTACGAAATATCAAAGAAATGGGGAAACTGATGCGGAACCATCAACAAATTGTTTAGCCTAACATTCCTATCCTGTGCCAAAAATTAACCCAAGTCTTCCTCTAGCCTTTCAGTTTGGGACAGGATTTCAACTATGTCCAGTAACAACAGTCAAAAACTATGTGGCGTTTGATTATTTTATATCACCTATTTATTGGATCCAAACTTGCTTGCCAATCTATCTACTAAACCATTAACCTAAACACTTTAAAAAAATCACTAGCAAGTTCTTCAGAGTCAACCCCCCCCCCCCCCATAGAAGACTAGTAAAGCTTCAAAATATTCAAGGCAGTCCACACTGCCAAAATATTCGAGCTCGCTAGGGACCCATATATGATTTGAGAGCCACAATTTTGCATCCGGATTATAGTGCATAGACCAGCTTGAAACAAAATGACACAAGGGCTTTTAACTAAACAAATCCTCTTCAGAACACATGCTGGCATACATCATTTAATTTTTAAAAATGTGTATATTAAGTCATAATGGTAGAATTACTGACTGCTGCATGAATCATGGAACTTTTGAACAAACAAGGTTCTACGCCTACAACTATGCAGCATAGAAACTTCTACAATGATGCGGTACCGCTATAGGACATGTGGGACAATCAATGCTTGGTCACTTCATGGACACTCGAAGGCGGAGCCAAGGAGCACGTATCACGAAACCCCCTCCCGTGGCGGGTTGCTCAAAATTTCCAGAGATTTTATGCATGTTCTCCTATACTTGCTTCCATCGATTTAAGATATCAATGCTCAACTTTCCATATACATCCTTTATATTTATCAGATTGATGCTAATAAATCTCATCCAAAGTTGTCAAATTATGATACGAATCGTATATCGTTTTTGCTTCGGTATCGTATCGTATATCGTAAGATATGATAATCACTTGTGTAATAACTAAGCAAGCATATAACTATATTTTACAATTATATGATTAAATTAGTACATGCATATTAAAAGAAAAACAAAAAGTAGTATATCTTCAGTCACGCAACCAAGACAATACATGTAAAGTTCAAACAGAAAAATACGCGAAACAACACAAGTCATTTCAACAATCATAACTCTTAAGTTAATTAGATAATTACGTAAAATATTACTATAGTCGAGAAGTGTAATCCATATGGCATAGGCATAAGTTTCACAAACAGCAATATTTTCTAACTAAGTTCGCACATTATAAGATTCACACACCATAAACTAAAAACTTTAAAAAAATAACAAAACAAAACTACTAATCAAGAAATAGTCTCCAATCAATTTATCGACTATCATCATCGTTGATGAAGATGTATTCATCTTTCTCATCTTCGTTTTGTATTTTATGAACTCTTCTTTCTTTTTCTTTGTAAGTTTTTTCGGAATAGTATTTAAAATTTCGAAGTCCTATAAAAAAATTGGTTCTAAAATACTAAGAATTTTAAATTTTTTAACAAAATTAACTAGTAAATATAATATCATTATACCTCATTTATTCTTTTCATACCACTTGGTTCTCCGTCAACTTCAAAATATTCATGAACATCATTCTTAGAAGCATCTTCCGATAAGCAAGCACTTTCTTTCTCCGTAATCTATCATCGGATTCCTTATCCGATAAACAAATCGGATGGTCGTTTTGTTATCTTTTCTTTTACCTATTTATAGTTACAAGTTCTACTTTATATAAACTAAGACATCGAGCCTTTAGATGTTCTAACTTCTAACATATTCTTCTTTGTGAATGCACGTTGTTAGTGATATATGTCCTTGAGGCCATTATTGTATCATACTAGATTGTATATCACATATTGGATGCTTGGGATATTTCACAGTTATAATAACAGTCTTGCTCGATATGGTAGTATGCTACCTGGTTTGATTCTACCTCAATGTGTTCATGTGTTTCTTTTAGCATATCGCTTATACATATTGATAGAGCCCTTACGATCTTTGCTTGACTACCAGCGTTGTGATGTCAGTCACACTCGTGGGGACTGGGTAGTCTATAAGCGCATCCTTATACAGATCCCTAGTCATTGGATTATAGAGACGGGGCATCGATACTCCGGAGTAGACTAGTGTATACGCTTCTCATCCCAGCAGGGGATATGGTCTGTCCCACAGCCATTAGTACAACGTACTCGAGAAGGTATGCAGGTGCTCACTGAGTTGTTAGTTACACTGGACAGGACTCGTCGAGAACTGCTGGTTGGTATTATACATATCGTCAGGTAGCAGTTCCCAGATGGTATGAGTACAGCTTAGTCTGTTGACTTGCCATCGTTACTTAGTCTCGAGTGTGTTCCCACTCCACTTTGATTACTACCCTACCACGCTCAAAAGAGTCGTGCAAACATGCAGTAGTTGGGTGCAGTCCCGAAGCACTTGGAGACAGTAGCGATCGGATAGGATTCGCCTCTCCCGGTATTGGGGGTTAATATCGCGCAGTGCTCGGAAATCCATTACACAAAGTCCCTGGCCAAGGCAGTCGATAAATACTGGTAAGGTACTCCAGTAGTTTCTCATGGTATATTGGGCTCTCCTCCGGCACGACTTATCATGTTGTTAAGGGTCTGACGTTTATCATCTCCCCAGACGGATATGCGAGTATCTCAGACGAACAGACCGGACTATACGGAGATTGTCACCGATAGGCTCTGTAAGAGTCCGGGTGAGTTTGCTCATCGGTCTTCTTATCGACAGATACCTGAGTAGCCGTTACGTGCAGCTAGTACCGCTGACGGCTTATGGTTAAACCCACTGCCAGCGTACTGTCGAATCTTTAGAGTCCTACACAGAGGGTTTCCCTGCTTCAGGCAATTGATATAGACGTCGTATGGTTTTACGACTGGGCTTCGATCACGTACGTGTACTTGTACACGGATGCTGAT
This sequence comes from Agapanthus africanus, assembly GCA_030015575.1. Classification (NCBI taxonomy): domain Eukaryota; kingdom Viridiplantae; phylum Streptophyta; class Magnoliopsida; order Asparagales; family Amaryllidaceae; genus Agapanthus; species Agapanthus africanus. The sequence continues at coordinate 268,433,331 of CM057349.1, read as the reverse complement.
TAGGCGGACATACTAGTGGGTTTTGGTTTAAACCGGATCCTAATATTGTATTATTGGATTGTTATCGTCTCAGTGTATCCGTATTTTTCGGAATACGGATATGTATATACGGTGAGAAGGGCATTCTTGTAATTTGGCAAGACATGCTTTTAGAAGGAGCCACCTCATTATTGGTTTTATCCATTTACTTAAATGGATTAATGAGATGGAAATGGTGTAGACTTTGGATGCATGGTGTAGAATATGGCCATGGATTATTTTATTTGGTCTCGACTCACTATTCAAGCATGGGTGCTTTCTTCTATTATTTTATATTGCATGCTTGAATTATTGAGTCGAGTTATTAGCCATTCTCTACACAATGTTTCACACTTAACCATTTTTATTTCTTAAGCTCATTTCTTGAGTTGCTCTCCTCTTGCTCTCTTTAGATTTTTCCATCTCCTTCTTCCTCTTAACTAAACCATACTCCTTCACATGTGTTGTGAGCCATAAGGTTTAGCGAGACAAACAATTCTTTAGACTTTCTACATCTCCTAGGCTAGTTGGTTTAGCGAACCATCTACCTTAGTTACCTCATTTAGAAGTTGAAGCTGTTAGTTATGTATATGCCTTAGAGGCCATTGTTGTACATATGATGTATATTATAGTGGATGCTTGGATATATATAGAAAGGACTTTCTTGCTCGATATGATAGTATGCTATCTGGTTTCACTTTGTCTTAACATGTTGACTTATATTGGTTTACTGTCATGCTCTCACATGTTGACAAAGCCCTTAGGATATGTATTCGACCGCTAGGACTATGATGCAGATCATACTAGTGGGGCTAGGGTAGTCCAAGAGTACATCCTATAACTGTTCCTAGTCGAGAGAATATCGAGACAGGACATCGATACTCCAGAGTAGACTAGCGTATACGCTTCTCGACCCATATGATGGACGATGGATGATCCCATATCCATTGGTGTTTGACATCAGAGAAAGTATACGGGTGCTCAGTGAAGACTGGGTACACTGAACGGACTCGTCGAGAACTCCTAGATGGTATTATACCTATCATCAGATCGCAGTTCTCTGGTGATACTGGTACAGCTTAGTCTGTAGACCCGAGATTGTCATAGTCTTGTGTGATTCTAACTGTGCTTTGATTTCCACCTTACAACGTTCAAGAGGACGTGCAAAACGGTGGCTTTTGGGTACAGTCCCGAATCACATGGAGGCAATGAGCGATAGGAAGGGTTTCGTCTTTCCCAGTATTGGGGGTTGATATTGTGCTGTGTTCGATTGGTTATAACTGGAAGTCCCTGGCCAGAGCTGTTATGAAGACCTACTGGTAAGTGTTATCGGAGTTTCTCGACCCGTTATGAGTTTCACATCGACACGACTTATCGGTTACTGGGGTCTGACGTTTACCACCCCTAGACTGGATATGCGACATATCCGACGAAAAGACCGGACTGTACGGGAGTGTTACTGATTGGATTCACTGGAGTGTGTACATGCTTGCTTGTTGATTTTCTGATGGCTCAATACCCGGATGGCTGTTACGTTTAGCTGACCGCTTGCAGCTTGTGGGTGTTTGATATGATCATCACCTACTGCCGGCGTATTGACGAGTCTTTAGAGTCCTACACAGAGGTTTCCCGGCTCAGGCGTAACGGAGGAGCACATATGTGATATGTGCGGGACCGAGATTAATACGATATGTGATACCGTATTCTATTCACGACATATGTGATATCGGCTGGTTATATATTACGATTATCCATTCATAGTGTTCCCGAAATATCTTGTATAAAATTAAATGGGAAAAATCCTCCCAATATAGTTTGATCCAAAAAATAATTCATCTTTTTTCCGAACTCTTAATTTGCTTTGTTCAAAATTCATTATGAAGCAAAAAATAATAAAATTAAAGTGCGATTTCTATCGAGATTTTTTCCAAGCTTGCTTAATATGAGATCTTTCTAGGATTTTATAAATGTTGAGGATGAAGAGAAACGAATGACTTGCAAGTGAATCTAGAGAATAAGAAGATATAGCTAATTAAATACGACGAAAGAGAGAAAAGATAGTTTAAAAATAATTAATTAAATAAAGGGCATTTTGAGAACAAATTAAATTGACAAGATAAAGTGATGGATTTTGAAAGTTAGGAGTATTTCCTGATATGGGTGTAAAAGTTAGGGGTATTTCCTACAACTTAGCCTAAATTCTATACTCTTATAATTCTTTTTCATAATTATCATTATTGATTTAGATGTGACTTTCTTTCATTTATGAACTAAAGGCTATAATTATGGAAAAGGGAGTCAAAATTCAACCAATACACATGGTTTTATAACTCTAGTTTAATGTTTTGGCAAAATAAGCGGGACAAAAGACGCCTATTCCTCATGCAAAACTAAATATACTTAAAAAAATGTATGACTGATTAATTTTAGCATATACATAAACTTTATATGTTATTACATTATAAGAAATATGAGGGTGCATTTTCATGTATGCAAGTGTATATATGCATATTGTTAGGATAATATATAATCAGTGCTTATATAACTTTCCCCCCTTTCCTACTTTCTAAGAAATTGATTTATGCAACTCTTCTTAGAAGTCAACAATGAGTTTGACACTTCACAAGCAATTGGATAAAAAGATATCAGGTAGAAGATAGGGCACAATAATCAGTTAGATTAATCAGCAAATTTACTCGTATATGCAAGACAACTGTTCCAACACAAATCCTACTTTTAATTAAATAAATTCCTTTTCACCATTGTAAAAGTTAAAATCTTTATTCCGTATACAAACCAGTTTTCAAGGAAATCAAAGATCATTCATCACAGTATCTATATGTGGGAAAATGCATTTGTAGAAAATCCGCAGCTAGGGGAAATTTCAGTAACTTCAACATTACGGAGACATACAATAGATCTCATCTCATATATTTCACTTTCCATGGAATTCTCCATGAAAAATATCACAACTATAAATGTCGTCCAAACATGGCATCCTTTTCATGTAGAAGATCCAAAAAGATCCATTGCAATCTAAAAGGTAATAATACGAGTTCATCAATGGTTCCAATATTGAAAGTCTAATAGGTGCAGACAGTTGTCTAGATCTGTGAGAAGAAGAAACAATATTGTAACCTAGATTTTTATTTTCCCCTGTTACCACTTCAATTAGTCTCCATAATGCAACCACTCGCATAAATAATTCAATGGAAAGAACAATGTAAACAACAATACCTTCTTCAGATGGCAAGCAAAGTATTTACGCCCTTTAAACGGTCCACCTTGCTTCGTCTCAACTCTACATGGTCCCGCAGTACAAATGCATATCGGATTCTTAGACACGGTCGCACCATGCTGCTGATCCGGTTTCGGTGGACTGTAGTGCTTTACAGGGCTGTTGATACCATGCGGCTTAGTTTTGCCGAGCTCATCGCACCATTGAAACATTTGCTTACTGCCCTTTTCGCTTCTCTACAATTATTAATAAAACTAAGCAGTAGTCTTCGACAAATCTCAAGTTAAAATATCCACTTGTCAAAATTACCAAGGAAGACACCAATCTTAAAAATATAACTTGAAATAGCATACATGAAGTCCCCCCGGGGGGGGGGGGGGTAATTCAAGTAATACAAGATCCAAAACAATAAGACGATGCAGAGTATAACGAGGCACGGTAGGTAATTTCCCACACCTATCATATTATTCTCCGTGTCCTAAACTATGTGTACACCAATTTTCAAATTGTTTGGATACCCTTTGCCCATTCATTTAGTATCGTAGAGGATCGTAAAATGTTCTATTGTCGGGTGAAAATCGTCAATTTTGCAATAATCCCATGCAAGGACAAACAAAATCCAATTCATATGAAAATCGACATACACATATTTAAGAATATGATGATCAAGACGGCTTGTGTCGATCATCGGAAAAAATCAAGATATATTTCAAACAGGGTTAAGAATAGCATATGCCAACAATTCTGAAAGCTACTATTTAATTAATCTCTTATCCAGCTTAAATGCCAAACCAAAATTAAAACCGAAGATGCTACTGCTTAACTGTAAATATATTCCCGAAAATTTAACCAAACATACCAAGTTAACAATGTTTCACTTAAAGAACAAACTAAAATTAATATCTAAAACGTCAGAACAAAAATAAAATTAAAAAAACAAAAAAAAAAAAAGCAATTTACAAATATCTCAAACTAGCAATCTTTCAGAGGAATGCACAACTTGCTTTTAATTCTTAACCAACAGAATTATTTCTACTGCTTCACGCTGTAGCTGAAGTAAGATTACAGGACCAAAATCCCGTCTTTTTCACTTCCAAAGCGAAGAAATCCAAACATGAGCAAAACCCATATCATGAAATTAACAACCAAATCTAAATCGAGATAAGTAATCATAAAAAAAGGAGGAAATAAGAGAAACTCGAACCAAAATCCAAGCTTTCAAAAGTCCCCCATCTCACCCTGCAGTCGCAAGTGTAGAAATCTCTGTTAGGGTTGTTGTCAGTCCTCGAGGTCCTCACAACGCAGGGATGCCCACAAAATGTGCAGGTGAGCTCAGGGTACTGATGTGGGTGATTTGGCAACAGCACATTGGCAGCAGGGCTCTTCATCGTCTTGTGAGGGCAATCTACGGACCAATGCCCTTCTTGATTGCAGCTGTAGCAGAAGGATCGAGATCGATCGGGGGTATTTGGGGAAACAAACCTCTTCTCTTCCCAAACTGGGCTCTTCGGCGATTGAGGCTGCTGAAAGGGTGAGGCGATGGCGCATGATCCCACGCTCTCTGAGGCCATCCCTGCTTCGATTTAAACGAGAGCGGCAACAATTGGAGAGAGCGAGGGGTTTAAAGAGTCGGAGAGAGGAAAGAGGAGAGGTGGGATGTGAAAGGACGAAGATGCCCTTGACTGGACGGAACTGAAGGGGGTATTTGGCGTGTCGCGGGAAAGAAGGCTGCTGACTGACGCACGGGCCCGCAGGGCCATGTGAACTAGGGCCCGCTTGTTGTTTATTTAAAAGGGCGGATTGCACAGGGGGAAACCGTACGGCTTGAAAGAAAAACAAAATTAATTTTCTAAATTTAAATTAGCCAATTGTTTTAAGAGTCCTTCGGGTCATTTTATGCATATTCTTTTGTGGAGAAATTATTCAGGGTGTCAGATATAATACATCCGGACATGGGTGAGAGAGAGGGAGCTTGGTCAGCATGTGGGACCTACCTTTCTATTTCTTCTCTCTCTTATCCGGATGTATACGGCCAGACGTATGGAATAATTTTTCCACTTCATCACCTTAGCCTACTACTGATATCTCTCTCTCTCTCTCTCTCTTCCAAATTAATTCCTCCAATTTCCTATAAATCCCTGGTATCCACTAATACTCACTGTCTAATTAGCATCCCGATCCTCAAAAAATTAAAAGATGTTTTTATGGTTAAAAAGGAGGAGAGCACTCCGGCTGGTGAAACGACCAAGGATATGAGGAGGAAGATGATGAAGCCTTGTCTTTCCACTCTGCTGCTGAGATCGTGTTTTATTAATTTAATCTCTGCCAGTTAAATCAATTTTTGAGCTTGAAGGACATTACTCTAAAATTTTCTGACCATGTAACCCACCTACTAAGCAAATCAACCAAAGGAGAACGTGCCGGCAAGCCGCTACTGATCCGAGCGATCGGACCTACAAGAAATCTATATCACAATGGAAGTGAGTTGCCAACTCGTGAGTAGAAAATATGATCAGGTAGAAATCGAATGCATAACGATCTACCTAAGTCATACTGTAATAATAATATCATATCGTGTGGTAACGAAGTGAACGTGTGTGTGTAACATCGTGCTTGTATCAATACATGGTAATATGTCATCCATAGCATGTGTATATATATATATATATATATATATATATATATATATATATATATATATATATATATATATATATATATATATATATATATATATATATATATATATATATCATCCGATGAGTGTCCATCAAAGACAGTCGAAATCATCATAAATCCCGTATCCAGTATCGACACGTAAATCCTCATATCTCAGGCGCCGTCTCATCGGATCGGTCCCCATATCCATCTGTCTTATATCACTTCGGTTGGTATCCTCCGGACATCCGCCGAGTCCAATACCGTCACCGGTAGGTAGTGTTCCCAGCTAGGCTCAACGTCTTTCTATACGATATTTTTACCCCTGGGTACCGTATCGGATCCACCATATATCCACAGACGGTGACTCCTCACTCCGCGAATCGGGTAGTAATCATAGCTCAGAATCGAGAAATCTCATGGTGGACGTCGAAATATCATATCAAGATAAAACCGCGTTTTTAAAACATTCACAAGTTTTTTAAACCATATCCGCGGTTTCTTAAATCCAGAAATCTCATAGAAGCAGAATCTCATAAGAATATGACAATATTGAAATAATATGTACAGGCACAGAACAACACTGTAATGCATAGCAAGTGTGTTCATATAGGCTTGTCGTATAGCAATATAAAGAAAGTGCACTATCAGAAACAGTACGTGGTGCTAGGTACTAAAAAGTAATTTATATATGTACGCGGTTTGGCAATTACCGATAATGTGTGTATGAGCATACGAGTATGTGTACGTGCAACATATAAGTCATCGGTAATAGTGCGTGTGTCCTAACAACGAAGTCACGTAAGCTAAACGTATAAACGTATTATGTATCGTAGATGACTAAAGCGCAAGCGCATACAGAAATAAGAAATCAAAATTTTCACGACCCGAAATTGGCACGTGACGGCCCTTAAACTACGTAATGTCTCCAGGCGTAACGCAATTCAAGTAAGCGAAAAACCCAGCAATCTAAACCATTAAAAGTAGTAAGTGATAATAATATTGTTAAAACTTTTGAATCTCTATCAAATTCTTAAAGTCCAAATTTTATTTCCTTTAAAATTTGGCAGCACCTCCATTGTAAAACAAGCCCCGAAAAATGGTACAACAAAAGATATAATTAAAGCATCCCCAAACGAGAGCAAATCCATACCCAAAGGCGGAAAACAACCACCACAACAGATATACGACGTTGTTCCCCTCCGAACGGCGGGCGACGACGTTAGGACGTCTAGCCTGAGATTCGGGGCAGATACTATTTGGTTTTATCCGTCTACCTCTCCGAAGATGCCAAGTTGATTTATGGCACCGTGTATCGGAGGTTTAGACGGATGCAGCCGATGTAGCAGACTTCGTCAGATTCCCCCTCGCTTGAGGGGTTTTTGATTATGGGGACGCTCTTCCCTGCAGGCGTAAGCCTCTGCAGTTAATTACGCTACCGCATCGCGGTAACAACTTTCTCCTTCTCCAGAATTTCACTTCGTGTCGTATGTGTTTGTTCTGTTTGTGGTTGCCCATGGATTGTATACGGAGACTAAGCGATATCGTCGCCCGTAGGACGTGGATTAGTCCAAATCCGTATTTACTTAGATTTGGGTTTGATGTTTTGGTTTAAGGATACGTTAGCCGTATTTAGGCTAAGATTGACTTAAACGTTTGTTAAGGATATGTTAGTCTGATTTGAGACTAAGATCAACTTAACAGGATCGTTTGGATCCGACAAAAGAGCATTTGGGGGCTCTATTGTTCCAGTTTAGGGACATAGTGGTCCATATTCCAGTTTAGGGACGTGGTGGTCCATCGCCAGTTTAGGGACGTGGTGGTCCATATTCCAGTTTAGGGACGTGGTGGTCCATCGCCGGTTTAGGGACGTGGTGGTCCATGTTCCAGTTTAGGGACGTGGTGGTCCATCGCCGGTTTAGGGACGTGGTGGTCCATGTTCCAGTTTAGGGACGTGGTGGTCCATCGCCAGTTTAGGGACGTGGGGGTCCATGTTCCAATTTAGGGACGTGGTGGTCCATCGCCAGTTTAGGGACGTGGTGGTCCATGTTCCAGTTTAGGGACGTGGTGGTCCATCATTAGTTTAGGGACGTTTCGGTCCAACATTAGTTTAAGGACGTTTCGGTCCACGAGTTTAAGGACCCTGCAGTCCGTATACGTATGTGGTCGTCGGGACCCGTCACCTCTCTGACGTCGTTGAAGGATTACAACGACAGGTGTCAGAGGAGTTCGGAGATGTACCCTCGAACCGGAGGTAAATTGATTTAAGAGAGCAATCTTGCTCAGTCAATTTAATTTGAGAACTTACGGCCAAAATTGGGCTAAGTCCAGTTGAAAATGTTCAACATTTTATCTGCTTTTGCATTGCATTTCTTTTTTTTTATTTGGGCTCTACCCATAAAAGATGCAGAGCATCAATTTGTTTTGGGCTCTGCCCTTTTTAAAATGCATAGCATTTTTTATTATTTCGTTTGGGCTCTGTGTAAGTGCACGGCGGCGCCCCGGCCGTCAATCCGACGCCGGAATGCGGAAGCGGTGAAAAACTTTAATTTTGCGGACTTTGCAAACCGGCACCACCGCGCACTAAACTCCGGATCGTAACCATTAACAAGTCTAACTAACTACAAGTAAGGGAATAGAGATATACCGACGGATCCGAGTCCTCCGGTCTTCATCTCCACTCCGATCTCCTCGCGGGATCTCCGTCCGTCTCCTCCTCGTCGGAAAGGGCACCACATCGCCTGCGTCTTTTACGGGCTCCCGCCTCAATACCGAGGCAACTCGAGCATGAAGCCGGCAACTCGACATGCTCAAGATGTGCTGTAGGAAGTGTAGTGCTTTGTCTCTTTGGGGTAGTGTTGCCATGATGGAGGAAACAAGATAATATGAAGAGAGGTTGTGAACTTTGATACAAAATGAGAAATGAGAATAATTTCCATACAACCAAAGAAACACATCTCTCATTTTTCCCTCATCTTCAAGTGTGGCCGGCCAATCCCCTTAGAATGGTGAAGAGAATAACAATATGTATCATATGAGGGAGGTGAGTGTAGGAGAAGAAGGAGGTGACCACATCCAAGGGACAAAGAAACATACACCATACTTCATGCATTAATCAAACCCATACCCTCATTAATGCAAGTAATGGTGCAAAGATAATGAAGCCATCATAATCAATCTATTTGCAATAAAACCCTTCACAAAGAGTTATTTGCAAACTTGCAAATAACCCCCTCCATCAGAAAAGTCCGGCCGGGAAAGAACAAAGGAAAACCGGCCGGAACGGAATGCAAACTGGCAACTCCAGAAAACTGGTCCCGTAATAAATTACAGGAAAACCCCGATACTGTGCATACACACCCGCATCTGTATTCCGTCCGGATACAAATGCAAAGAGACAAAATCTACACTGTACTAAACTAGGACCGGCTTAAACCAAAGCCGGCTAGTAATATCCGTTCGATCCTGATCCGTGCAATACCGCACGTATCTGATCGAACCCTGCCATATTGCTATACGGCTACTAGCACAAAACCGTCCGATCCTGATCCGTGCAATACCGCACGTATCTGATCGGACCCTGCCATATCTCCATACGGCCTCTACAGCGTTTCGCCCGAAACCTGAGTAACTGAAAGTGTGGTGGACTCTAAAGACTCGTCAATACTATGGCTGTGGATTTAACCACTAGCACGTCAGAGGTATAAGCCAATACGTAACGGGCCACCAGCTATTGACTAAAAGGGACGTCGATGAGCGAACTCATCCTGACACCCTACTGAGCCTGTCAGTGATAATATCCGTACAGTCCGGTCCGTTCGTCTATGAGCATCGCATGGCGGGCCTAGGGGGTTGGTAAAAGTCAGACCCCCAAAAGCGGTACAAGTCGTGTCGGAGTGTAGCCCAGAACACCCTGAGATACTACTGGAATACCTACCAGTAAATCTCCTGCCTTGGCCAAGGACTTTGTGTAATGGCTCTCCTAGACACAGCGCGACCTCACCCCCAATACCGGGAGAGACGAAATCCCCAAAGATCCGCTCACTGCCTCCATGTGGCTCGGGACTGTACCCAACTAAAACCTGTTTGCACGACTCCTTTGAGCCGTGGTAGGGTAGTGATCAAAGCACAGTGGGAACTCACACGAGACAAATGACGATCCCCAGGTCGATGAACTAACCTGTACACATGTCACCTGGGAACTGCTATCTGACGTCAGGTATAAGACCAACTAGCATGTTCCCGGCGAGTCCTGTCCGGTGTACTCATAACCCAATGAGCACCTGTATACATCTTAGGTGAACCAACTGACACCAGTGGCTTGTGAGACCGGCCACCGCCCCTCGTCGGGGTCTCGACTGTATACACTAGTCTACTCTGGAGTATCGATGCCCTATCTCGAAACTCCCACGACTAGGGACCTTTTAAGGATGTGCTTGTAGACTCCAGCTCTCACTTATATGATCGCCCTCATACTGCTGGCAGTCAAGCATGAATCCTAGGGCTCTATCAACGTGCAATAGCGACCTGTCAGGTCACCTAAAGCAGTACACGATGATAAAGGTAAACCTGATAGCATACTATCATCTCGAGTAAGACTGTCGTACCGGGATAGGTCCTCCCTCAATCATTGCAATCACGTGCCTGTGATCCAATAATTGTCTCTGAGGGCACTATCTCCAACAATCTCCCACTTGCACTCAAGGCTAATTATTGCGATGTCGCATACTCACAGCCCGTGTGATACCGAACACCCAACTCCTCTACTAGTCAGTCTCACAAAGCATGTTTGCGAAACTCTTGCGTTCAAGGAATAGCCTCAGCGAGTGGATCCGCTCTGATGTTTCTTTCTATGTCTCTCTATATCTCAAGTTCGCGGAGAAAACCATCTCCCGAAATGAGCAATACCTGTCTTAGACTGTCTGGATGTCTGATGGGACCGAGCTCATAAATGAACTCCAAATCCAAACTTCTTAGACTGTATCGTCAACAGAACTTAATCAGTATCAAGCGCCATGCCTCCCTCAGTATTTCCTTGGACCACCTGTCCAAAATACTGCCCCTCGTCAGAAGGAAAAACTATAACTCTGACAACCTGCTTGTCGTCCATGTCACCTTGGAAGCTTGGAATGACAACTGTCTCCGAAATGAGGCTGTCGTTATCATATCCCTAGAACATCCACTTATGTTCTAAAACTGCTTCCGACTGTTTCTCCAGGATTGGATCAATATCAACTTATTTCATCTAGTGCAAGAACAACATCTGGTGTGGTACTTGACATCTCATGATTGACTCAATTGCCTAAGCAAGTGATCTGCCAATCATGCACATTCCTCTCTACTTTAGTCTATAAGACACCTTTAGAGAGGGTGACTCCATCACCTGCAGGTACACTACCGTGCCAGGAGTCGTCCATTCTAAATACTCTTAGAATGCTGTCAAGGTACCCTGATTGGGAAACCACCCAAATCTAGATCTAAAACCATAGATCTAGTAACCAGTATGTCTGATATTATGTCCAAGTCCCATGTGGAGAAAACACTGTGTGACGACCAAAGTATAACCGATCGTAGCATAGGAATATCACTTCCTACTCTGTGTATGTCATCCAAATCCAGGATATCACACCCTACTACCTTCTCAACAGATCCATCCCTTATTCTGACGACGTCAAACCGATGACTGTCACATCAGAAATAGATGATCTATCTCCGCTATATCTGCTTTAGTCTATGAATAGACATAAGCCTGATGTCCACCAATGCTTCCGCTGCTCCCACTGACTACGACAACCCTCTGGCAAAGTCATATAGACGTGCACTTCTAAAGCTAGTTTAGAACGACGCTATACTCATCCTCCTGCCGGGTCTCGCAGCCTGGAACAACAACAATGGCAAGTGTGGGTAAACAAGAACTTCCCTGTCACCGTCCTTGAGGCTACCGGAGTACCTCTCGGGTGCCTGAAGTTACCCACCTTATCTGCGGAGTGGCCAATGGAATGTCAAATCAGATTGAATCTTTAGGTTCCTATCAAATCTTCAGTAATCGTTTGTGGTTCTGGAATCACTTCCAGTTCTACCATACTCCCACTAATGTTTTCTGAAAAAATCGATTTTTAATAAAACTGTGGCGAGTCAAGAACAATATCACTATTGATCTTCCATATGGTAGAAAGTCAACCCTCGTCATAGCCTGGGTCAACCCACAAACAGCCATTACAGAAACGTGCCTTGAGTTATCCAGAGTCTGGTTTTAATCATAAGCCAGACAACTCCCCGTACCTTAACAACGTTAAGATATGAACTGTTCTATATCCAATGTAGAACCAGAGGCACTGATTTAATTGAACCAGATTCAAATCACGCAGCTGTCTCCAGTGCATGTCAACTAAATGGAGAGAGGCCGATCAGCGTTACTCAACTTAGGAATGCTTCCAATTATGAGTAACCTGAAAGAGAAGCAATTTCTCTTTATCATTACTATCAACTGAATACCATACACAAGTATCTACATCTTCGATCACTTGAAGAATCCCGATACTTGCTACACCTGGTTCTCTACTGTATTCAAATACCTATAACTCCTCAAAACTCAGACCCTGTGTTTCTACGAAACACATGTCTAAGAACTAGAGAAGTTAAAAGTAAACAGAATATAGTATGAGGACCAACCCCTCTGTCCTAATGGACACTGGACAACATACAATACTCTGTATAAGTCCGCTGAGTCTAACAACTCTTTCACTGTGCGTCGTAGGGTGAAAACTGTACTTATGGTTAAGAAGAATTACACCGCTGTTTGATGCTCCTTACCTAACCATCCACTGATATAGGTAAATGTCATCGACATAATATCAAAAGGTATATCTCACTCTATAAAAATAGACGTACAGATATATCAATTTGAAATTGGTGCACAACAGCGGATATTCAAAACCAAATATTTGCCGACCGGCAAACAGCCCAGGTGATCTCCTCAAATATCATCGATTACAACGAATCCCGATATAATGAGGATGATCACCCAATTCCCAATAACTTACTCCCACTCATCATCTGTAAAACCATACAGATGTGAGAATCAAACCTGGTAAATACATACCCTGGAGCAAGTGTCTAATCGGGAAATCAGTTCTCTTTTAACAGTACACAGTTGAACTGAAACATTGAAATGTTTCGATGGGGTATCCTGGTATTCCTAGTAATGCCTCTACCATTATCCAGATTCACAACTATAACCGCATAATTCTTTGCCACCTCTCCAAATCCCTTTATATGTCTTTAGTCATTACCTTCTGCACACCCCTTTAAGCCAATTGGTTTTCTTCCTTCCCTACCGTTCGGCACCAGCCTATGGTTTGGAAGAAGACTATCCAATAGGCATAATGGGTGTACTGTCCTAGTCCTAGGAGCACTCGCAATGCGAGAGAAGGTGAAGATAAAAGACAACCGAATAAACCTTATTCCTATTTCTCCTGGACCATAATCCATCCCCGAACTGGAACAAGTTCCTTTCGAGTTCGTATATAACCATACGATGGAGTATCCAATAAACTGTGGATCTTCGTAGTGATACGGAGTGTCCTGGAGAAATACAAAGGTGATTTAGGATTGGCGAAGAAAAACTTAGTTTGGTCGTGAATATTAGTCGCAATTTACTTTGCCCTCTTACTAATCCCTTGCTTTGTCTTAATCTTAATACCTTCTGCACACCGTTTAGGCTAATTGGTTTTCTTCATTCCCTACCGGTCGGCACCAGCCTAAGGTTTGGAAGAAGACTATCCAATCTGCATAATAGGTGTACTATCTCCTAAACCAAGGAGTACTCATAACTTGAGAAAAGGTAAAAGGGAAAAGACAACTGAATAATCCTATCCGTTTTCTCCAGTACCGGAAACCATCCTCGAATCCCTTCGAGTTCGTATCTAACCATACGATGGTTTTGTCCAATGGAAGTGGACGTTCGCAGTAATACGGGGTGTCCTGGAGAAAAGGGTAAAAGTAGGAGTGGCAATGAGGTCTGCAACTCTGACAATCCAAAAGCCTGTGTTAAGAAGGTTCGGTCAACTTGGTCACTGAGTCATAGTCTTAGGGTCGGGTCAATGGTCGCTGCCAGAGAGAGAGAGAAAAGAAACACTCAGCGTGCACTCTAACCAAGATCAGAATGGTTACCAATTTATCTAATCTGGAAACCTCCCACTGTACCTCAAATTCTCCTCCAAACCTGAAAGAAGAATTAGTCGGGGTCACCCGAGGAGTAAACCAACTCATCAGTGGGAATCGGGATCCAACTCTCATCGCATGATAACGTGACGTAATCCGCTCACGTCATCATACTCCAGAAGGTATGCGCATATCTGGCAAGTTTCAGTTCTTTTGAAACTCCCGATGTGATTTCTACCCCATGCTCTTATGACCTTGACTAAGGCCAACAAATCATAAGTCACATGTCAAGTTCTACCCGTCATTGTCCAGGTTGATTTGAACCCACCCGTACAAGCCCTTGACTAAGGCCAACAAGGCTATACGACTGTCCCAAACCAACGCATCTATCTATGCAGCATATGAATACCCAATAGCTACCAAACACTGTGCCTTGACTAAGGCCAACAAACACAGCTTGAATACTATTGACTACCCATATGAAACGACGGAGGGCTACGAATGGTTTCTGGCGAAAACCTTTAACGTAGTGAACTTGATATCGTTGAAGGAACGGATAGCTTTTTAGAAAATATAGTGACGAAGACTTTTACTAAAGAGGTCACTCCCGGTGAAGGGATCTCGGCTCTTTCCCCGTAGAATGGGGTGCTGGATATTCATAACCGAATATCACTGTGCAAAGCAAAAGTAATCGGCTATAGTGAAGTTAATGCCCTGACGCAAACTTCTGTCCAAGGGGTCACTCCCGGTGAAGGGATCTCGGCCCTTGCCTCGTCGACTGAGGAGCAGGATATTCCAAATGAATACCACGATGCAAAACAAAAGTGAACGTCCTTGCAATAACAGCTTTTTGAAAAGTGTTCCAACAACATCAGATTAGGTTTGTTAAACTTGCATTGATCCGAATCAATGCAGTCCCATCAATTAATCACACCACAAAGAACGAAAATATACTGACATACGTATATGCCATCCGCAATCGCCACTGGGTCCCGTCATCACCCGTTAGGTTAGCTAACTAACGGCAGAGCGGGGACTGGACTAGCGCGGATGAAAAACATATACAACATCTACTAATATATATACCAATATATAGTATTTCGCTCAAGGCGTGAATAAAATGCAGCATCACAGAAATGTACAGCATCACAGAACAATACAGATATCTGGGATCCCCGGGTTTCACAGAGCCACTACTGAAACCCGACGTTCCCCTGGTCGTGTGGATAGCCTGTGCAAAGAAATCCTAGACCCCTACGGGTGCTGCAAGTCACCCGCCAAAACCTGAAGCGAGGCAGCCCCCTTCAGCCCCGTGAATGGACCACCCAGCACTTCACGGAATCCGGTAACTTGGGCACCCCTCCTGGGTCAACCTGTACCCCCTACGAGTGCGGCGAATAGCCAGCCAATCCTGGAGTGAAGCCCCTTCCGTCCCAATGCCATGAGATGCGAGCTTGTTGCCTTCTAGAACCCGGCTATCCGTGCACCCCTCCGCGGGGTAACCCTAGTACAGAAAGTAAAATATACATACACCGGGTACATCGACCGCAACCAGGTCGTGCCCCAAAAGAATAATACAAACAGGCAGTGACGGCAGTCCACATGTCGGACGCTCGCCCCGCAATATCAAATGTACATAATACAACAACACTGTACTAGCATTGCATCCAGGCTATCCCCACGACCGATCCGCAACAACACAGCAAATACATAGAACATCAACGTGAAAATCACGTTCGCAAATCCGTCTAACCGGGCTATAGCAGTTAGACCGGATTTACCGATCAAGTGACATTCACGGTCGCAGATATAATGTAAATACTGTGAAAAATGTGTTTAAAATTTTCCGATTGATCAAACAATTAACAAGTGGGCCCCCAATCAAAACTGTAGCACTCACAGAAATCCAGGGCCCAATTTTAATATTCCAAAACCCATATTTTAAGCCCAGAAGACCTCTGTAAAAAATTGGTGAAGTGATGTGAATAGTGCGCGGCAGAAGGGCCGCACAAATGGGGTTTTCGCGGCGGTTCCGCGCTCCAACATTGGAGTCACTTCATCGAATTTTTACAGAGCTCTTAGATTTTCCAGTACATCAATATTTTACAACCTGAAAAATTTTTCGAGACCAAAATATTTCAACAGAAACTGATGTGAACAAAAAATACGGTTTTTGGAAATTTTGGTCGATCGGAAATGCAAACACACCAAACGAAGCTAGACGAAGTTAATGGCGAGGCTCTGATACCACTGTAAGTGCACGGCGGCGCCCCGGCCGTCAATCCGACGCCGGAATGCGGAAGCGGTGAAAAACTTTAATTTTGCGGACTTTGCAAACCGGCACCACCGCGCACTAAACTCCGGATCGTAACCATTAACAAGTCTAACTAACTACAAGTAAGGGAATAGAGATATACCGACGGATCCGAGTCCTCCGGTCTTCATCTCCACTCCGATCTCCTCGCGGGATCTCCGTCCGTCTCCTCCTCGTCGGAAAGGGCACCACATCGCCTGCGTCTTTTACGGGCTCCCGCCTCAATACCGAGGCAACTCGAGCATGAAGCCGGCAACTCGACATGCTCAAGATGTGCTGTAGGAAGTGTAGTGCTTTGTCTCTTTGGGGTAGTGTTGCCATGATGGAGGAAACAAGATGATATGAAGAGAGGTTGTGAACTTTGATACAAAATGAGAAATGAGAATAATTTCCATACAACCAAAGAAACACATCTCTCATTTTTCCCTCATCTTCAAGTGTGGCCGGCCAATCCCCTTAGAATGGTGAAGAGAATAACAATATGTATCATATGAGGGAGGTGAGTGTAGGAGAAGAAGGAGGTGACCACATCCAAGGGACAAAGAAACATACACCATACTTCATGCATTAATCAAACCCATACCCTCATTAATGCAAGTAATGGTGCAAAGATAATGAAGCCATCATAATCAATCTATTTGCAATAAAACCCTTCACAAAGAGTTATTTGCAAACTTGCAAATAACCCCCTCCATCAGAAAAGTCCGGCCGGGAAAGAACAAAGGAAAACCGGCCGGAACGGAATGCAAACTGGCAACTCCAGAAAACTGGTCCCGTAATAAATTACAGGAAAACCCCGATACTGTGCATACACACCCGCATCTGTATTCCGTCCGGATACAAATGCAAAGAGACAAAATCTACACTGTACTAAACTAGGACCGGCTTAAACCAAAGCCGGCTAGTAATATCCGTTCGATCCTGATCCGTGCAATACCGCACGTATCTGATCGAACCCTGCCATATTGCTATACGGCTACTAGCACAAAACCGTCCGATCCTGATCCGTGCAATACCGCACGTATCTGATCGGACCCTGCCATATCTCCATACGGCCTCTACAGCGTTTCGCCCGAAACCTGAGTAACTGAAAGTGTGGTGGACTCTAAAGACTCGTCAATACTATGGCTGTGGATTTAACCACTAGCACGTCAGAGGTATAAGCCAATACGTAACGGGCCACCAGCTATTGACTAAAAGGGACGTCGATGAGCGAACTCATCCTGACACCCTACTGAGCCTGTCAGTGATAATATCCGTACAGTCCGGTCCGTTCGTCTATGAGCATCGCATGGCGGGCCTAGGGGGTTGGTAAAAGTCAGACCCCCAAAAGCGGTACAAGTCGTGTCGGAGTGTAGCCCAGAACACCCTGAGATACTACTGGAATACCTACCAGTAAATCTCCTGCCTTGGCCAAGGACTTTGTGTAATGGCTCTCCTAGACACAGCGCGACCTCACCCCCAATACCGGGAGAGACGAAACCCCCAAAGATCCGCTCACTGCCTCCATGTGGCTCGGGACTGTACCCAACTAAAACCTGTTTGCACGACTCCTTTGAGCCGTGGTAGGGTAGTGATCAAAGCACAGTGGGAACTCACACGAGACAAATGACGATCCCCAGGTCGATGAACTAACCTGTACACATGTCACCTGGGAACTGCTATCTGACGTCAGGTATAAGACCAACTAGCATGTTCCCGGCGAGTCCTGTCCGGTGTACTCATAACCCAATGAGCACCTGTATACATCTTAGGTGAACCAACTGACACCAGTGGCTTGTGAGACCGGCCACCGCCCCTCGTCGGGGTCTCGACTGTATACACTAGTCTACTCTGGAGTATCGATGCCCTATCTCGAAACTCCCACGACTAGGGACCTTTTAAGGATGTGCTTGTAGACTCCAGCTCTCACTTATATGATCGCCCTCATACTGCTGGCAGTCAAGCATGAATCCTAGGGCTCTATCAACGTGCAATAGCGACCTGTCAGGTCACCTAAAGCAGTACACGATGATAAAGGTAAACCTGATAGCATACTATCATCTCGAGTAAGACTGTCGTACCGGGATAGGTCCTCCCTCAATCATTGCAATCACGTGCCTGTGATCCAATAATTGTCTCTGAGGGCACTATCTCCAACACTCTGCCCATTTATAAATGATGCAAATCATCAATTCTGTTTGGGCTCTCTCCTTTTTATTGTGTTACAATTTAATTAGGCCTGCTTGGTGATTGGTTGTGTCAAAAATATGAGTTTACCGCAATCAGAAACGGCGTCGCTTCGCAGCTAGCCGGTGAGTGCGGGTCGATCCACAGAGACGGGTAAATTCCTTTAGTGTGTTTTAACGAGTTGATTCTATTTGTCGTTCTGATTGGTTTATAAAAATCTAGAAAAACTAGATCTAATTAATCTAATTAAGATTCTTGCTAGGGTTAGGCTTAGGGGAAGTTTTGGAGATTAATGTTTCCTTCACCGCTTTCAATGCTTTCTTTTTTAGATCTATTAGGTGTTACGTTAATTATCAATAAAGTGGATACGAATCTTTTGGGAAGATGTTTCTTCCTCTAGATTTGTATCCTTCCTTTGTTGATAATTACCCTAACCCCCATGGAAAACGCGCGCAACCGGCCCTTTATAATACGGTTCACCGTTACCTCGAGGGGTAGGGTGCCGTAGGGAGCGGATGTGTGCGTATGCATGGAGTTCTAACTCTAAAGTGAAGATGGCATTGAAAGGGGTGAGAGATCTCATCTCTCAACCCTTTCGCTAAGGCTAACCCTAACAAGCGAGGAGACTACTCGCTCATTAGGGGATGATAAATTATACTAGAAAATAAAAGCAAGGAAATAAATTACCTACAGATTTGATGGCTCCCTCCAAGTAGAAGACAGAATAGATCTGAATGTCACTTCCAGAAATTCTGAATTTTATTTATTGAAAAGAGGCATAGGGTTTTACAATTTTGAGATTACAATTTATAAGTAAACAGGAGAATTAGGGTTTCAGAGTCTCGCACATGCGCAATTACTGATTTGCCCTCTAAAAATCCCAACACCCACACCGACACGGCAACAGAAGAAAAATCCACCGACACGTGTATTAGACGGCCGCGGATCCGCGACATTGGTAGGCTTGGGCCGCGGATCCGCGGCCCTTTTGTGGTCTTGGGCTGCCAAACTTTCTGGGGTCCTTTATGGTTGTCTGGGCTTCTTAGTTTTATACTTCTTTTTCTCTGTTGGCTTCTTACTCTTCTCCAGATCTTCAGTGAAGACTTGTATTGGTCTTTTTAACCGTTTCACCTTGACATTCGCTGCCTTGCACCTATGTGAACTGGGCTTGACTAGGATCCGTCTATTTGTTGGTCAAAAGTCCCTTTTTCTGTTGTTTTGTGTCTTTTTCACTGTATTTGCTCCAGAAACCTGTATCCTGTAATATGCAACAAACGTGCGTCAAGAGTACCTGTTTATTTATAAAACGGATAAGAATAGGGAAATGAAAGATGCAAATTTATGGTCTAAACAAATACCCCCAAACTTACCTTTTGCTCGTCCTCGAGCAAACTTATTATTTTATTCTCTAAAATCCTAACCACACTTTCGCAGGGAAACGCGATTGCACTGAGCACGTGCAACAAGCCGTTAAACCTCTAGGTGTCCCTAGTAGGAGGAGTGTTGTCTCCTGAGGGTTTTCAGCGGATTACACCCACAAAATCCTATCAACTCGGCCCATTGACTTTTGTTTTCCAATTAAGTTTTCTAACAAGGAATTCTATTATCTTTTGACTCGCAAATTATCCACCCACATTCTTCACACTCCTCATTATTTAACTTAAGATTATATATGTTATGTAGACCTACTTAGCTTTCGGCATCTCTTACGTCTTCCTTTTAGGGTTTGATCTCTACTTAGGAATTTTCTATCAACTCCATTAAAGATACAAATTTTATCTTTCATTCCTCTCTCTTATCTAAATTCCAATCACATACCCCTACGTGTGTGTATAGATCACCCCTACACTTGGAAATTCAATTCAAGCAATCATGCCCTTGTCCGTTGTCCAAAGTACTAATTAGTTGGTGAATGAAATTTGCTTACACATCCTTCATGCGACCGTTAATACTTCTTGAGGTACCAAACGACCGATTACAAAATGCGTTTGCACTTTAAAGCGTACTTCCTAGTCTTTGCAACACCCAAGGCTTTAGCAGTGACTCCCAAACCAGTTGGTCTAAGGCACTAGGTGATGAGGCACCCTCGCTAAATATTTTTCTATTTTTACAGCCTTAAGTAACCACAAAAACCAGTGTCCATTTTTTTTTTCTTTATTCACTTTTTTTTTCTTTTTATTTTCATTGTACTAAGGACTTTAGACAAGAGCATTTCAAGGTCTCTTCTACTATTCCAAGTTTCAAGGTGCGTGAATGTGCAAATTGTAGGGTATACATTTTCAGAATTTAGACTTAAGGTAGGAACTATTTTTCAAACTTATACTCTAATAAGAACATCAATACTCTTCCCTTTGTTTCGACTTAGCCCAAGAAGTGAACCCAAAATTTGCCTATTTCTAAATAAACTACAAGGCATATATTTTCTACCGTTAAACTTTAAGGAATGTTATTTTTAGGGTTTTTAATTCACTAAGTCTAAGATCTAGTTGTTCCTAACCAGTTAACTTATTTGTCAAACTCTAGTCAATTAGCCAAAATTGAATACATTAATTTTTATAATTTTAAATTTTTTCAAATTTTTATGGGTTTTCAAATAAATATACAAATGCAAAAATATATACAAATGAATGCGAAGGAAGAAGACGTACCGAGCATACCCCCAAACTTGAACTTGACAGTGTCCTCACTGTCATGCTAAACTAAGAGGGTCAAAATACCGATACTCCCCTGTTTATTTATTTACAATAAATTTTTTTTTTATGTTTTGAAATTTTTTTTTTATATAGAAAAAGAAAACAAAAGGATATATACATATATACAACAAGATTCCCCCCAAAGTTAAGCTTGGCCTTACACAAGCCAAATGTTAGCACCAACCATTCAAAAATCTTATCATGGTAATGGTAGAGTTGGTGCAAGAGTGGGGTGTGGAGGAAAGAAATGAGAAACACGCGAGACCGTGTGGAAAGAAGAATGGTAGAATATGGTCTCGGTGGGGGAGAAGAAAGACGGAAAGAAGAAAATGTAGAGTGCGATCTTGAGGGTGTAAATTGAGTGAATAAATTAGCGCAATTTGTGATGACCGATGTGTTAAAAGCGATTGCGCTAACCTACCAACTCGTCGTGCAATGGGGTCAAATCCCTCAAGATTCGCAAGACAACATGGGTACGCCGAACTTGGTATAGGAGATGAAAGCGTAACGGTCATTTGTTCGGTCGGAACAATAGGAAGGAGGGAGGGTGATATAACAGTCAAAGGTTCAGGAGACTGAATTGGAAAATCCGACACATCAATTAAAAATGGTTCAACCTCGATATTATCCTCAAGACTTTCCTCAATATTTAATCCATCTATGCCATTATCATCAAAATCTAGACGCATATGAGATTCGGGGGAAACATTTAATAACTCAGGATGATGATTTGAACATAAAATTTCTATTAAATCGACAGGTTCATCATCCGAAATATTCCCGGCGTCTATATCCTCAATCAAGTGAAAATCAATTTCTTTAGACACTTCATCCACAGCATGGATATTTATCAATGTAGGTTCTAGAGTGGAGGTGTAAAGATCGAAAGGATTAGGTGCGGTTTCACTCGAAAGGGGTTCCTCACAATTTGGCAAATCAAACACTACAAAATCGCACAACTCATTTTTATTTTCAACTGGTGAATCATTTGGAACAATCGATGGAAAACCGGAGTTGTGGGCTTCAATTGGGTAAGGGTAGGTTTGATTTGAAAATCCTCTCTCATTCTCACTCTGTCCAACTGCCGTCTTATACATTGAAAAATTCGGAGCTAGCGGGACACTAGCTACCGGTTCACTAGGCTGCATAAGGGCGGCCATAGATGCTTCCATATTCCTCATCATTTTATTTGTTGCAGCAATATATGCTTCCAACGACTCTTCCAAACTAGACTTAGGTGGTGAGGGGGTTTCAGTAAAAGATTCAAAATTAGTTGGGTATGTGAAACTCCCTAATGGCTGTGTCGAAACAGCGTCTAGTGAAGGTGGGAAGGTCGGGTATGACTGGTAGGAAGTGGGTGGTAAGACAGGAGTAGGGTCAACATATGGATAAGAAGGTGAATAATCGTGCGGATCCTTAAAACTAGATGAGTAGAGAGGGGTGAAAGATCGACTGCGAGATTGAGCAATATGCTCAGCAATGGACATCGGCCTAGGAGTGACAGAAGGACTTGAAGAAGTGGTATTAACATATGTAGGTTGTAAAGGTTGACTCGGTTGACACGAAGTGGGTTGAAAAGTCAAACTATTTCTCCTAGACGCCTCTATTTGATCTTTCAACGAAATTTTTGGCAAGGAGGGATCGCTTTTAAATTGACCGAAACAATTGACGAACGACGCAAAGTTAGGTTCGGGATACCAAAATTCGGCAAGAGATTTATGATGTGGGGTACCCATGATAGAAGAGTGCAAGGATTTCTTAGCGACAAAATTTTTGCAAGTTTTTAAAAGATTTTTCTTTATTTTTTTTTTATTGGAGAGTTTTGCAATAAGGTTTTAGAAAATGGACTCGTGACACAACTGAATCAACCACACATGCACAATCAGGCCTAGATCTAGGGTCGCCTAGGTCTACTAGACAGCTCCTAACTAGGGCTAGAAATAGACCTCAAACCGCCTCTTCACGGACAAATACGGCCAGGTAAGTGGGAAGGAACCACCACTACAGTGGGCCTAATTAATAACCACTAGCCTAGACACCGCAATGTCGGTTAGGATAAACGGCTGATGCCTACCCTAGTCCTTTTCCTATTGAGCTCGCTGTCCTTAGGTCTGAGTCTAATCTTTTTTTAATTAATTGTGGTCGATGCAAAATCCTTTAGGTGTTTTCTGGGGTCCTGGGAAGGGTGATGAAATCCCCACCCAATCTGAGTTTGGTCAAATAGCCCCTTAAGTCCAATTAAATTATGCAAAACAAAAATTCACTTGCATTCAATTTTAGCGCGGCGCAAAGAAACCTGCAGAAAATCTGTTATAGAGAAAGGGGAGAAAGACTCTTTACGCAAAGAATTCCTGCAGAAAACTTTTTACAGAGAGATATATTGTAGGTTGCAGAGGGGAAGAAAAGAGAAATCAAACCAGCAAAATTGATGCGCTGACGTGGGAGGAAGAGCGCGGATCCGCGGCGGGAGGCCCCTAATGCGGCGGAAACGCGGTCGTCTGGTGGGATTGCGCTCTGGAAAAATTTGTGCTGCTCTGTACTGATAGTTCCTCCCTGTTCTTATGTACCAATTTTTGTTTTGCCCTCTGTAAATTTCCAGATCCTCAATTCTTCGCTGTTCCTGCAAGATTCAAAAGATACACCCTTCAAACAGATCAAAGTTGATAATTTTTTTTTAATTTTTTTTTTATATTTTCCAGATTTTTATAATTTTTTTATAAAATTTATATCAACCCGAAAATTCACAAAAAAGAAATATTACGCCGTCCCCGGCAACGGCGCCATTTGATTGGTTGTGTCAAAAATATGAGTTTACCGCAATCAGAAACGGCGTCGCTTCGCAGCTAGCCGGTGAGTGCGGGTCGATCCACAGAGACGGGTAAATTCCTTTAGTGTGTTTTAACGAGTTGATTCTATTTGTCGTTTTGATTGGTTTATAAAAATCTAGAAAAACTAGATCTAATTAATCTAATTAAGATTCTTGCTAGGGTTAGGCTTAGGGGAAGTTTTGGAGATTAATGTTTCCTTCACCGCTTTCAATGCCTTCTTTTTTAGATCTATTAGGTGTTACGTTAATTATCAATAAAGTGGATACGAATCTTTTGGGAAGATGTTTCTTCCTCTAGATTTGTATCCTTCCTTTGTTGATAATTACCCTAACCCCCATGGAAAACGCGCGCAACCGGCCCTTTATACTACGGTTCACCGTTACCTCGAGGGGTAGGGTGCCGTAGGGAGCGGATGTGTGCTTATGCATGGAGTTCTAACTCTAAAGTGAAGATGGCATTGAAAGGGGTGAGAGATCTCATCTCTCAACCCTTTCGCTAAGGCTAACCCTAACAAGCGAGGAGACTACTCGCTCATTAGGGGATGATAAATTATACTAGAAAATAAAAGCAAGGAAATAAATTACCTACAGATTTGATGGCTCCCTCCAAGTAGAAGACAGAATAGATCTGAATGTCACTTCCAGAAATTCTGAATTTTATTTATTGAAAAGAGGCATAGGGTTTTACAATTTTGAGATTACAATTTATAAGTAAACAGGAGAATTAGGGTTTCAGAGTCTCGCACATGCGCAATTACTGATTTGCCCTCTAAAAATCCCAACACCCACACTGACACGGCAACAGAAGAAAAATCCACCGACACGTGTATTAGACGGCCGCGGATCCGCGGCATTGGTAGGCTTGGGCCGCGGATCCGCGGCCCTTTTGTGGTCTTGGGCTGCCAAACTTTCTGGGGTCCTTTGTGGTTGTCTGGGCTTCTTAGTTTTATACTTCTTTTTCTCTGTTGGCTTCTTACTCTTCTCCAGATCTTCAGTGAAGACTTGTATTGGTCTTTTTAACCGTTTCACCTTGACATTCGCTGCCTTGCACCTATGTGAACTGGGCTTGACTAGGATCCGTCTATTTGTTGGTCAAAAGTCCCTTTTTCTGTTGTTTTGTGTCTTTTTCACTGTATTTGCTCCAGAAACCTGTATCCTGTAATATGCAACAAACGTGCGTCAAGAGTACCTGTTTATTTATAAAACGGATAAGAATAGGGGAATGAAAGATGCAAATTTATGGTCTAAACACTTGGTCTTTTTGATTTGGGCCTGGCCCTTTAGGAAATGCATTGCATTTGTTAGGCGCTTTGCGCCTATCAGAGAGCGCAAGCGCTTGTGATGTTGACACGTGTCACGCAAGCGCAGTGCGCTGCGCTGCGCTAATGCGCTGCGCTGCGCCTGCGCTGCTGACACGTGGCGCGCTCTGGGGGCTTGCGCCAATCCAGGAGCGCAACAGCGCAGTTTGCAACTGCAAGGCACTATGATTTGAGAATCTTTTAGAACCAATGGTTCATGATAAAGTGAAAAGCACTGTTTGTTTTCTTCGATCTAATGAGAATCAAAGAAAACAAGTATTTCTTGTTTTAAAGAACCAGTGGTTCATGAGAAGTGCAAAGCACTGTTTATTATGTGAAGATCATTGATCTTGTTCTTAGATCAATGATCTATTAGAAGAAATTTCTTCTATTTTATGAAGGTTTTTTTTACCTTTTTCTTGAGACTTTTTCAGAGTTCTCTCTGTTTGAAGCTCTTGATTTCTCAAAAAAAATAAATTTCCTTTTTTTTTGAGGTCTAGGGTTCTTTTTATAGTGCCCATAAATTAGTTAAAGAGATCTTTCTCTGAGTGATTTGGGGAATTTTCCCCACCGTTGGATCTTTGATCCACGGGCTTCTGTTTTAGAGAAGAAAATCTTCTTGTTTTAATAAGAACAGAAAGATCTTATTGGAATTTTAATTCTGTTTGGCGTAAATGCCCCAGCGCTTGACACGTGTCGTGCAGCGCAGCGCTTGCGCAGTTGTGCTTGCGCAACTGCGCAGACACGTGTCGTGCAGCGCAATGCTTGCGCGGCTGTGCTTGTGCAGCCGTGCTTGCGCAACTGTGCAGACACCCGTCGTGCAGCGCTGTGCTTGTGCAGCTGTGCCTGCGCAACTGCGCAGACACGTGTCGCGCAGCTGTGCCTGCGCACCTGCACAGACACGTGTCGCGCAGCGCAGCGCTTGCACAACTGAAGCGTTGCTTCCTTTACTTTTATTTTTAAAAAGCCTTGCTCTGATTGGACGCACTGCCTTGGGCGCTGTGCTGACGCATCGACTTCTGACACGTGGCATCCTGCGCATAGCGCAGGGGATCTGAAGTGTTGCTTCATTTATTAAAATTTAGATTTTCAAGGTAGAGCTTTGCTCTGATTGGGGGAATCGGAAGCGTTGCTTCACCTGAGATATCTTTTCATCTCCTCTTTTCAAGTCAAACTTGTATTTCCCCGAAATTTTGATTTCCCGGGTCTTGGAAATAATTCCATTGTGCACAGAATTTTCTGTGCTTGGGTCTATATATAACTCAAGACTGAACCTTTTCTTTTCTTATCTTCAGAGAACTTCTTCGATCATGGCTTGCAACCGCCCTCATGCCCGCCGACAACCATGGGAAGTGCCGATCCGAGACATCGTTCCCCGTTTTGCTGCGCGCTTGGTGGGCCCTTCTTTTACGGACGAGCAGTACGATGCTGCAATGTACGAGCTTTTGACTCGTGTGGGGTCTCCTCTTCCTCCGCACTCCATTTGGCTCCGGATGATCCTTGCCTCGGTGCTCGCCGATCTTCCCCCTCCTCCAGTAGAGATGTCCTCGGCAATGCTTAACGCCGTCGAGGATAAGATCGAGTGCTTCTTTGAAGCGCACTTGATCACCAAAGCCCTGAGGGACTGTTCTTTCCATTTGCTGAGCCAGATACGGGCTCGCCGGGTCGTCATCGCCACCTTTTCTGACGAATGTGGCGATGATCGTTGGGCTTCTACTTCTCGGGAGGACCGCCGCTTCAACATGGTGGAGAAGACAGAGAGGGAACTGGAGAATTTTCTTCTTATCTTTGCGAACCCTTGTCTTTCCGATCCCATATTTGGTGATCTTTTTTAAATTTAATAACAATAATAATGATGAACAAGTATTTTTCTTTTTAATCAAGTATTTCATTAGATTTGTTAAGGGTTCTTTTATTTTAGCTCTCTGTTGTGCTTGTGCATCGTATAATTTAATTTGCTATTATTAAGTGCATGTGATTCTTGCAAGGATAAATCGCCTTTGGTGTTTAGCCTCTTTCATGAAGCGGTGCTTTACTTTTCAGTGTTAGAATTAGAGTTTCGTTCTAATTGGGGGAAACAAATGCCCCCCCACCGTTGCACTTGTATGGTTCCAAATGTGAGTGCAACGGTGGCAGAATTCCAACCGTTATGGCAACCTTTGGAAGTTGAAAGGGCATTTGATGCCTATAAATAGGACCTTTGGTCCTCAACAGATGATCATCATTTTTTAAGAATTTTACTTTGAGAACTCAGAGCCCTGCTCTTTATTTTCAAGAACTTCAAGAGTTAAACTCTTAAAACTTTTAGGTGAAAATTTTACTTTGAATTAAATTAAGTTAAATTAATTTTCCTTAACAGAACCTTGCTTTCAATAGATCCCTGATCTAAAGGAAACCCATTTAGGGTTTCACTTAGTAGAGCTTTGCTCTATAGGTCTAAAGGGATCTAAAGAGAACTAAAGGGGACCCTATTAGGGTTCCATTAATAGAGCTCTGCTCTCTGAAAGATTTTCCTTGGATTTTCTTAATTCATTAATGGGGCTTTGCTCTTTCCAAATCATATAGAAGAACTCTTAAGAGTGTTTCATTGATCTTGGAGTTTAAAAATGGCATTTTATTCCTCAGTGCATTATATCGTTTTGCTTAATCAGTCCTTCTGATAATTTTGTTGATTTTCTTTCACAGAAACAATGGACGCCCACATGTACAATCTTGACGAGATCGTCTCTTACGGGGACATCCGCCGACTTGGCCGTTCTCAAAATCGAGAGTTCACAAACGCGGAGTGTGCTGAAATCATGAGCCGCTTCGACGCATATAATGGTCCACTGCTTCCCCGACGATCTGTCACGTCCCGAAAGTACGGAACATGACCGGCACTTAAACTACGAAACGTCTCGAGGCGTACGTAATCTAAGTAAACCGAAAACCCAGAAATCCAAACCAAGAAAAGAAGTAGAGTGAAGGAAAACCAATTTAAAACAAGTAGTTTTAATAGCATAAGCCGAATTATGCGGTTTTTAAGAACATCAAAATTTACTGAAAATTTCGGCAGAATCTCCTTTGTAAAAACTGGCTCCCAAACGGGATACAACATGAAAAGTATACGAAATCAATAAAAAGGCATCCCCAAGCGGGAGCTAGCTCTTCGTCAATCGACGGTCACAACCACACAAGCAATATAATATACAACGCCAACAGCGAGGATCAAAATTCAAAAGGAAACTCAAATCCACAAGAAAACCGCAGAAAAATAACGCACGACTCTAAGGTCGAAGGAATAACATCACTGGTCTCTATCTCAAAATAAATACATGTTTGGTTGATGGAATTTACTAGATACAACGGAATAATATTATACAAGGTAATAGGATGGGTACGATACAAGAAAAACCCACCTACTGGCAAGTCACCCGAATGAAACTGAGCCCGCAAAGCCGTAATGAAACCTGTACGGCAAACCTGCAAGAAACTGGGGCACAACGGGGGTGAGTTGCCAACCCGTGAATAGAAAAACATCTACGCACAGAAATCGCATGTATGACGCAATCCTAGGTTATACGATCATAATATATCCTCAAAAAAGTATATAACATGCAGCCTATAACAAGGCTAGGGTAAATATCTAACCCGAGTGTAATCTCATGTGCCCGTGTCAGTGCCTCAGGTAGCAATATATCATATGAATGAGGTATGAATGCATGAAAACAGAATACATGTAAATGAAGAACTGTTTTCATAATTTAGTGAGATTTCCTTTGTATTTTTAAAATGAGGTATCATAATGAAATCAGCATAAAACAGTGCCTAGCATCGGCACAAAACATAATCCCAATATCTCGATATCTCTGTATCACAGTCTCTGTATCTCAATATCTCGAAATCTCAATGTCTCAATCACAATATCTAGGGCGCCGTCAGTCCAGACCGGCCCCTACCATCCATCTCAAGACCACGACGGTATCCTCCGGATATCCGACGCGTCGGGTAAAATCACCGGTAGGTAGTGCTCCCCTGCCAGGCTCACATCGTCATCATCACGTGCTTCTTGGCCCGGGGTACCTTACCGGGTCCACCATGTACCCGAAACGGTTCATCCGCCTCCTCGAATCGGGTCTCGAAATCCATCAGCAAACTCATGGTGGACGACTCATACATCATGGGAAAACCGCACTTTTTATTTTAAAGAGAGAAAGAAGCTTATATAAGTTTTGCGGTTTTCCCCCAAAACCAGAAAATCTCATAGAAATCCGAATCCAATCCTCAATAGCATGTAAACAGTGCATATCGGCATAAAAATCCATGAATGCGGCATAACAATGAATATTAACATGCATGAAGTAACAAGTAATATCTACAATGTCTAATCTAGCATATAAGGCGAGAGTACACTAATGTCATGTCTAAATTATTAGCTAACCTATGTCAATGCAATAGTATTTCTAAAGTGTACGTGGCATGACAATTACCGATGAAGATGTGTGTGAGCCGGCAAGTAAGTGTACGTGGTACATACGCATCATCGGTAATGGTGCTGGTATCCTAACAGCATGATATCAATAATGGAGTATGAAACATAATATAAGCATGCGATGCGAAGCGAACCACAATAAAGAGCGGGAGCTGAATACTAGACGCAACTATAACTAATCTGCATTAACCTAATATAAGTCCTACAAATGGTGCCTTTTGAAATAACATGAATCATGGGGTTTTGAAAATAGGGGCTACGGTGTTTTTATGAAAAGATACGTCTTTTGAAATATCCGTAGGATCCCTTGGGCTGTCTTTTAAAATACCCACGATTCGTTAGTTTTTGAAATAGGTAAGAATCGAATCTAATCTAACAACTAAACTAAACTAAAGGGCTAAGCTAACCAGCTGGACTACAGGTAAGGAAACCGCCTAACATCTGAGTCGATGTATATACATACCTGTATATATATTAATCGGTGATCCCGCCTCAATAATATCATATCCGATACCATATCTATAATCAGACATCCCAAGTCAAGAGTGCGGATCAATCATCAATATATAGCTCGTACGTAAATCCGTCGTACGGCATCCCCAAATCTGGGTACGGGTCAAAGTCACATCATTCACACTATTCATTTGGTATCTTCTTTATCAAATATCATGATCCGGAATAATGTCCTACGTCTAGTACAATATTGATGCCATCTATGTATGCATACGGGTGTAAGAATTACTACGTCAGAAGACCCGCTAAAACATCTTGTCGTATCTCAATACGAACCAAATCACGTCACCGATCTCCTGGCCTCAAGCCCAATCTCATCGACTCATCTCAAATTCCAAATACTATCCTCAAATCCAGTATATGAACACATAGTCCCATACCCATGTGAACACATAAATATATATTCCCATACACGCACATATGAAATAAGGAATGTATGCAAGTACGTATATGTGTGTATGTGTAAGTGTAGTGCATCCACTACCTAAGGTTTCGTAACCATGCACCAATCCAACACCAATATCCATCTAAAATCATCAATAATAAATCCTAACAACATATCATAAATTGTTGGTGTGTATACGCATCCGTATACATCACTACGGACTGCGGGGGTGCTATACGCCATCCACCCGACTTCTCCCCGTAGATATAAATCTACTCACCTGGTCCTCGCTAGCCGGTGCCGACGTCGCCACGTGCTTGCTTGTCGTCTCGAAGTCCACATGGGGTACCTACATATCATAACGCACCGTATCGCATTAAAACTAAATTCGAAATCGAAACGGCATACGAAAATCAAATCGGCACGCGTATCACGCGTAGGTCCAAACCTATCGCCTACGCATGCAAGAATAGTCAAACCAACCCTCGATGTCGATGTACAAACGTCAAACCATCGAGAAAAATCCAATCACACTCATTTGCACAATTACAAGCACTAATTATAATATAAAATAGCTTACAATTCCCAAAAACCCCAATTTCACTTAAAAAGTCGTTTTTCCGAAAATCTAGCAAGCACAATTCGCCGTTTTTGTACAAAACATGATGTTTAAATGAATGTAGCGGCCAATATACTTATTAAATATCTTAAATAAGTCATAGAAACAATTCCCGGAATTTAATCTCATTAAATTCCAAAAACCCTAATATTCTAGTTTACAAAATACCCTTTTTAACAATTTCATAGCAAAAATGCACAACTACAATTTAGGTTGGATTTCCATGAACTAAAGTGTTAAACTACACTTAATAAAGTTAATAATATGATAAAAACCCTAACCATATTTTTAATCTCATATTTCGAATTAAATCAAAAAAACTAGTTTGCAACAAAAAGCTTAATTTGGACATTTTTCAAGTAACAACTTGTAATTAACAACTAGATTAGTTTTCTACAAAACTAAATATGTTAATCCACCTCACTAAACCATACACAATCAAACACAACTCATTTCCACAACAAACCCTAACTTGAAATCTTTAATCATGCAATTAAACTCACATAACCCAAATTAACACTTAATTAACTTAGCTTTAAGAAATTAAGTAACAAACTAAGCAAAAAGTTTAGAATTATACCCAAAAACATTTGAAGATCCACAAGCATCCATGGCCCTCAAAAATGCTCTCTTTTCATAAGGATCCATGCTATACGGGCTAAGCTAAAATGGGTAGGAGTCGGATTTGGGTTTTGGGATTTTTTTGATGGATTTTGGGGCAATTTTTGATGAAGTTTTGAAGAGAAAAGAGAAGGGAAATGGGGGGGGGCTGTTGCTGCAGTAGGAGAGGGGGGGTCGGCTGGAATGGGAGGGGGAGAGGAGAGAGAGGGAGGTAGAGAAAGTGGGGGGAGAAAGTCAAGGTCAAAGCAAAGTCAAAAGTATAACTAATTTATCCATTTTCTTTTCTTTTCTTTCATTTCATTTCCTTTGAAATTCAAGTGGGGAAAAAGATGGTGGCTGCTGAATTCAGCCATGGGGAGAAGTGAATGGGGGTGTGTGGGTGTGGGTACGGGTGTGGGGTGATGAAAAATGATAAATACAATACCCCAAACATCCATTTACGCTAAAAAAAAGCCTTTTTTCTTCAATAATTTCTAAACCGTTTTGGCAAATAATTTCGTTCCAAAAACCACATGATAAAATTTTATTTAATGTTTTATGAAGCACAAAATTTGTTTCAACTCATTCCAATTTATAATTTTCCCTAATTAAATGTATTAGTGACGGCTTAAAATAATAATAAAATAATATTTTTTTCAGAAAATTTGAAATTTCACCAGCGGCTCAATAAACACCAAATAATAGCAATTACATAGCTAGAATATGTATATTTAATTTTTATAATAAGATATTTCTATTTTGACTTTTTACAGAAAACCCCCTTATTTTTCCGATTTTTTCGAAATTTCACCGAAACGATTTTCAAAACGTTACAATCTTCCCCCCTTAAAGAAATTCGGTCCCCGAATTTAAATTCAAACTCCCCCAAATATTAAAACATCTAAGAAAACCCATCAAGTCGTCGGGGCTCCGAAATTGTAAATACATAAAACAAATCGTAGCGCAGCGCATGCGCTTGAAAAATGAGCATATAACTCAAATCAAAACTCCGTCAAGCATCCCGCAATCATCGGAGTCATGGAGAAGACATCAATGCCAAATCCAAATCAAAACCAATATGATATAACTCGAAACTATACATGTAAATATCGAATCTATATCTGTAAGTATCTGAAGGAAATGCATGCCAAATCTCTTTAAGTCGCTGTGCAACGCGTATAACACTACACAGTGGCGGACGTCTATCATAAGAAAATAACTATATACATATATACCTTTGTTTGAAATGTACGTTCCGCCATTTTGAAAACAATTTAGAAGGGTCTCCTTGTCTTAAACATTTCGTGTCATATCAGACACGTAGGTAAATACTGAGGCTATAGCTCGCTTTTTGGAAATCCCTTCAATAACTATCAATGCATGCAAAAATATATTCAGGTACTGTCCTCTGACTAGTCCTGCTCAGTACGAAAACACATAGCAATATCATAAAAACGTACTGCTCTATACGAAGTCAATCCCAAAATATGCACATGAATGCTACGTGCGTCTGGTGCGCACGGAAATCAAAATCCATGAATGTGCCATACATGCGCACAGAAACAACATCTAAGTGCATCGGGTGTGCACAAAACATCTGTCGTAGGCAACATGTGTGCCTGACAGCAAAATCAGGTGCACCTGACATGCACGAAAAATTCTCAATTAAGTGCCTCTGGTGTGCACCAAAATCACCCTTCAAAACATGCGCCCAACATGCGCGAAAATCCAAATCAGGTGCATCCATCGTGCACGAAATCATGAAATCCAATATCAAGCACCGAACGTGCGCAAAATCAATCAGGTGCACAAGGTGCACAAAACAAATATCGAGTATCACAATCGAAATCGAAGTCCAGTGCACACTGCAAGCATATAATAACTATACAGAGTGCAGGAACCAATTCGTGTGCATGCATACGCACAAAACCAACTCAACTGTTTAAAACCGTAAAATCATAAACATGTGAAACTAAAGCACGAAAACGATATCAAGTGCAACACTGTGCAAAGATCGTAAATCCTCAATCATCAAAATCAAATCATACGAATAAATCACCCAAAACATCGAAATCAATAATGGCGGAACAGTACCGCTCAAGTGCATCCTCTAAGAATCTCGGGCCAACTGTCGCGGTCACTAGTGGGACGTCTCGTCGATGATCATGAACTCTGGCCTGCTGGTGTGCGTAACATGACCACTCCTGGGTCCAAGTCTTCTCCGTGGATTACCAATCTCACAATCCATCGGCTCATCGGCCCTGTCAAGACAGCATATCACTGGCGTCGGCCTCTGGCTCTCTGAATGCACGTGACACATCTGATCCTGGGTGCAAATATCATTGCATCAGTGGCCTGGAAGGAATCCTGCTCATGGTCTATTCCATGCCTCGTCTCTGCCAACTGTCCGGAAGTCGTTGTCCTTTCCTATATCTGCATCTTGCTCTGGAACGACTGCATACTCATCGCGACTCCTTCTGGAAGGTAAGTCCAAGTACCATGCCTCGGCATGCGCATCGCATCTCTGATGTCGGCGGAGTGGAACGTCATCTCATCTAGATCTGGTACGAACCTCTTACTCCACTTTTCTCTAATGTCGTATGCTTTGGACTCGTCTCGTCGCGGCCGCATGGACTGAGCTCCAACGACTATCCTCGTATCTGGAGTCTCCCAAGAATGCATCTCACCACCTAGCATCCGAATTAAGTCGAGCCATCCAATCGATTCGTCAAAACCTCATAATCCCCCAAGAGCTCAACATCTTGGGTACAGTTTAATAGTATCGAGTACATACCACAGTATCGGTGGTCCAGCTGTAGAAGGGCAAACCCAAGCCTCACTAATGGCGCCGCAGAACTGCCGCAAACCCTAAGGTTCAAAGGCTTTCACACGGTCATTAAGTCGAGTTAGGGTTTCATTCTTCTAGAGGGACCATAGAATTGCCTGCATGTCTTTCCGACTATCTTAAACTTGGAATAATAGGTTTCTGACATTCGATCGTCTCTGTCGACTCCCAACGTATCCGCGTGAAGTCGTCTTTAGCTGGAATCAATCTATCTGATGACCTCGCATCGGGGTAGGCGAACGATCCACATGTCCTAGTCATTCATCCTCGATGACTAGCGACCTTCTATCATCTCTTAGTACAACTTATACTGCAATAGCTCCAACATCGGGGGCGATATCTCGTCGTTCGCAGCAATAACTGGCTCACTCGTCTGCATGCTGAACCGTGCCTCAATCATCAGGAGTAAGCAACACACCAACGGTCATCAAAATCTGGCTGGCCTCCATCATTAGCTCAATTCTCTAGTGTCGATCAGCACCTCCGAGTAACCTCATAAAGGCGATCCGCCAAACGCTCGTGGCGCGGAAACACAGTAAAAAGACACATCTCTGCAATCGTGTGTCGCCGGAATTTCGCCCTGGTCAGTCCTCGTTTGTGACGAGCTTGTGCTGACCGCAACTCTAGCCGTAGCTCTCCCTGCCCGTAACCGTAGCAGCAAAACCAAACTGGTACCGATGAGGCTAGATCAGGAAGGAATATAATACTGAACAAGGAAATATACATCCTAAGGCTTCATAAGTGGAGTGGCGTGTCGTAAATATGCCGCGGAACATACCAACGGTACATCACTCTACTTTAGTCACCTATTCCATCAACCAAGGGTCATCCTATGCTCCGAAGGTTAAAACCTAACGCTCTGATACCAACTTTGTCACGTCCCGAATGTACGGAACATGACCGGCACTTAAACTACGAAACGTCTCGAGGCGTACGTAATCTAAGTAAACCGAAAACCCAGAAATCCAAACCAAGAAAAGAAGTAGAGTGAAGGAAAACCAATTTAAAACAAGTAGTTTTAATAGCATAAGCCGAATTATGCGGTTTTTAAGAACATCAAAATTTACTGAAAATTTCGGCAGAATCTCCTTTGTAAAAACTGGCTCCCAAACGGGATACAACATGAAAAGTATACGAAATCAATAAAAAGGCATCCCCAAGCGGGAGCTAGCTCTTCGTCAATCGACGGTCACAACCGCACAAGCAATATAATATACAACGCCAACGGCGAGGATCAAAATTCAAAAGGAAACTCAAATCCACAAGAAAACCGCAGAAAAATAACGCGCGACTCTAAGGTCGAAGGAATAACATCACTGGTCTCTATCTCAAAATAAATACATGTTTGGTTGATAGAATTTACTAGATACAACGGAATAATATTATACAAGGTAATAGGATGGGTACGATACAAGAAAAACCCACCTACTGGCAAGTCACCCGAATGAAACTGAGCCCGCAAAGCCGTAATGAAACCTGTACGGCAAACCTGCAAGAAACTGGGGCACAACGGGGGTGAGTTGCCAACCCGTGAATAGAAAAACATCTACGCACAGAAATCGCATGTATGACGCAATCCTAGGTCATACGATCATAATATATCCTCAAAAAAGTATATAACATGCAGCCTATAACAAGGCTAGGGTAAATATCTAACCCGAGTGTAATCTCATGTGCCCGTGTCAGTGCCTCAGGTAGCAATATATCATATGAATGAGGTATGAATGCATGAAAACAGAATACATGTAAATGAAGAACTGTTTTCATAATTTAGTGAGATTTCCTTTGTATTTTTAAAATGAGGTATCATAATGAAATCAGCATAAAACAGTGCCTAGCATCGGCACAAAACATAATCCCAATATCTCGATATCTCTGTATCACAGTCTCTGTATCTCAATATCTCGAAATCTCAATGTCTCAATCACAATATCTAGGGCGCCGTCAGTCCAGACCGGCCCCTACCATCCATCTCAAGACCACGACGGTATCCTCCGGATATCCGACGCGTCGGGTAAAATCACCGGTAGGTAGTGCTCCCCTGCCAGGCTCACATCGTCATCATCACGCGCTTCTTGCCCCGGGGTACCTTACCGGGTCCACCATGTACCCGAAACGGTTCATCCGCCTCCTCGAATCGGGTCTCGAAATCCATCTGCAAACTCATGGTGGACGACTCATACATCATGGGAAAACCGCACTTTTTATTTTAAAGAGAGAAAGAAGCTTATATAAGTTTTGCGGTTTTCCCCCAAAACCAGAAAATCTCATAGAAATCCGAATCCAATCCTCAATAGCATGTAAACAGTGCATATCGGCATAAAAATCCATGAATGCGGCATAACAATGAATATTAACATGCATGAAGTAACAAGTAATATCTACAATGTCTAATCTAGCATATAAGGCGAGAGTACACTAATGTCATGTCTAAATTATTAGCTAACCTATGTCAATGCAATAGTATTTCTAAAGTGTACGTGGCATGACAATTACCGATGAAGATGTGTGTGAGCCGGCAAGTAAGTGTACGTGGTACATACGCATCATCGGTAATGGTGCTGGTATCCTAACAGCATGATATCAATAATGGAGTATGAAACATAATATAAGCATGCGATGCGAAGCGAACCACAATAAAGAGCGGAAGCTGAATACTAGACGCAACTATAACTAATCTGCATTAACCTAATATAAGTCCTACAAATGGTGCCTTTTGAAATAACATGAATCATGGGGTTTTGAAAATAGGGGCTACGGTGTTTTTATGAAAAGATACGTCTTTTGAAATATCCGTAGGATCCCTTGGGCTGTCTTTTAAAATACCCACGATTCGTTAGTTTTTGAAATAGGTAAGAATTGAATCTAATCTAACAACTAAACAAAACTAAAGGGCTAAGCTAACCAGCTGGACTACAGGTAAGGAAACCGCCTAACATCTGAGTCGATGTATATACATACCTGTATATATATTAGTCGGTGATCCCGCCTCAATAATATCATATCCGATACCATATCTATAATCAGACATCCCAAGTCAAGAGTGCGGATCAATCATCAATTTATAGCTCGTACGTAAATCCGTTGTACGGCATCCCCAAATCTGGGTACGGGTCAAAGTCACATCAATCACACTATTCATTTGGTATCTTCTTTATCAAATATCATGATCTGGAATAATGTCCTACGTCTAGTAAAATATTGATGCCATCTATGTATGCATGCGGGTGTAAGAATTACTACGTCAGAAGACCCGCTAAAACATCATGTCGTATCTCAATACGAACCAAATCACGTCACCGATCTCCTGGCCTCAAGCCCAATCTCATCGACTCATCTCAAATTCCAAATACTATCCTTAAATCCAGTATATGAACACATAGTCCCATACCCATGTGAACACATAAATATATATTCCCATACACGCACATATGAAATAAGGAATGTATGCAAGTATGTATATGTGTGTATGTGTAAGTGTAGTGCATCCACTACCTAAGGTTTCGTAACCATGCACCAATCCAACACCAATATCCATCTAAAATCATCAATAATAAATCCTAACAACATATCATAAATTGTTGGTGTGTATACGCATCCGTATACATCACTACGGACTGCGGGGGTGCTATACGCCATCCACCTGACTTCTTCCCGTAGATATAAATCTACTCACCTGGTCCTCGCTAGCCGGTGCCGACGTCGCCACGCGCTTGCTTGTCGTCTCGAAGTCCACATGGGGTACCTACATATCATAACGCACCGTATCGCATTAAAACTAAATTCGAAATCGAAACGGCATACGAAAATCAAATCGGCACGCGTATCACGCGTAGGTCCAAACCTATCGCCTACGCATGCAAGAATAGTCAAACCAACCCTCGATGTCGATGTACAAACGTCAAACCATCGAGAAAAATCCAATCACACTCATTTGCACAATTACAAGCACTAATTATAATATAAAATAGCTTACAATTCCCAAAAACCCCAATTTCACTTAAAAAGTCGTTTTTCCGAAAATCTAGCAAGCACAATTCGCCGTTTTTGTACAAAACATGATGTTTAAATGAATGTAGCGGCCAATATACTTATTAAATATCTTAAATAAGTCATAGAAACAATTCCCGGAATTTAATCTCATTAAATTCCAAAAACCCTAATATTCTAGTTTACAAAATACCCTTTTTAACAATTTCATAGCAAAAATGCACAACTACAATTTAGGTTGGATTTCCATGAACTAAAGTGTTAAACTACACTTAATAAAGTTAATAATATGATAAAAACCCTAACCATATTTTTAATCTCATATTTCGAATTAAATCAAAAAAACTAGTTTGCAACAAAAAGCTTAATTTGGACATTTTTCAAGTAATAACTTGTAATTAACAACTAGATTAGTTTTCTACAAAACTAAATATGTTAATCCACCTCACTAAACCATACACAATCAAACACAACTCATTTCCACAACAAACCCTAACTTGAAATCTTTAATCATGCAATTAAACTCACATAACCCAAATTAACACTTAATTAACTTAGCTTTAAGAAATTAAGTAACAAACTAAGCAAAAAGTTTAGAATTATACCCAAAAACATTTGAAGATCCACAAGCATCCATGGCCCTCAAAAATGCTATCTTTTCATAAGGATCCATGCTATACGGGCTAAGCTAAAATGGGTAGGAGTCGGATTTGGGTTTTGGGATTTTTTTGATGGATTTTGGGGCAATTTTTGATGAAGTTTTGAAGAGAAAAGAGAAGGGAAATGGGGGGGGGGGCTGTTGCTGCAGTAGGAGAGGGGGGGGTCGGCTGGAATGGGAGGGGGAGAGGAGAGAGAGGGAGGTAGAGAAAGTGGGGGGAGAAAGTCAAGGTCAAAGCAAAGTCAAAAGTCTAACTAATTTATCCATTTTCTTTTCTTTTCTTTCATTTCATTTCCTTTGAAATTCAAGTGGGGAAAAAGATGGTGGCTGCTGAATTCAGCCATGGGGAGAAGTGAATGGGGGTGTGTGGGTGTGGGTACGGGTGTGGGGTGATGAAAAATGATAAATACAATACCCCAAACATCCATTTACGCTAAAAAAAAGCCTTTTTTCTTCAATAATTTCTAAACCGTTTTGGCAAATAATTTCGTTCCAAAAACCACATGATAAAATTTTATTTAATGTTTTATGATGCACAAAATTTATTTCAACTCATTCCAATTTATAATTTTCCCTAATTAAATGTATTAGTGACGGCTTAAAATAATAATAAAATAATATTTTTTTCAGAAAATTTGAAATTTCACCAGTGGCTCAATAAACACCAAATAATAGCAATTACATAGCTAGAATATGTATATTTAATTTTTATAATAAGATATTTCTATTTTGACTTTTTACAGAAAACCCCCTTATTTTACCGATTTTTTCGAAATTTCACTGAAACGATTTTCAAAACGTTACACGTTCCTCCCTCCTTAAGCTCATCGTGGGAGCCATCTGGGAAGCGCTTCCCCTATTCTATTCCGGTGTGCCGCTTAGGGCGTTGGATGCCGCCGAAGATAAGGTGCACTCGGTGTACCTGATGAACTTAATCTCGAAGAGACGGCGAAACAATCTCGTCGATCTCTTGCACGAGGTCCTTCAACAGTCCACCATACTCGCTGCTTATCGAAGGGTGGAGGACATCAGGGGGGACCCTGACGCTTGTGCTCGCGAAAGAAAGCACACCAGGATGGTCCATGAGGCTTGGAAAGTCATAGATAGGGTCACCTTCGAGTTCCTCAATCCATGTCCTGGGTTCGAGGTTATACCTTTGTAAACATTTTAATAATGTTATTATCTATTTCTCCGTGATTGTAAGAACCCATTTTTATGATATGAATAGAAAATTTCCATTTCAGCTTGTCTTATCCCTTGTTCTGAATCTTTTGCACATGCATGAATGAGTGTGTCTCGATCGCTTGATCAAATGTAAATCGGATGTTCTTCCTGTCACTTCCTTCTTTCTTTTATTGTGCGCATGCTGTCTTGATAAACATAATTGGAAGATAACTTAGTTTTTCCAAAAGATAGCGATGCCTTAGGCCGCAGGTTCGGATCTGCTGCCTAAGACTTTTCAAATTTATGAGCCGTGAGGGTCTCATAGAGACTTTTCTCCCTACGGATCGAGAGGGTCTCGTAGGTGGGTTTTCTCCTTAGGAATCGTGAGGATTCCTAAGTGTATTTTCTCTTGTAAGTCGTAAGGATCCTATAAGAGAATTTTTCCCTCTTACGAGTCGAGAGGACCCGTAAGCGGTTGTTTCCCTCCTTTTTGAAACCCGACTTTGGAGAGTGAGACCCGTGAATAGTATGCAAGAGACCGTTTTAGATCGACTTGCAGGGTCCCAGTGTTCAGGAAGAAAGTTTTTTAGTCCCTGCTGCCTGAGGCTTTATCTTGCAAGTTGAGACGAATCGGGAATTTTCCCGCGGAGACACTGGTTTCTCTGCGAGCCGACGCGAATCAGGAGACTCTCGTCTAGGATGTTTGTTTCCCTGAGTTGAGGTATTTGCCAAGAATTATTTGTTTCCCTGGTGTTGAAACGAATCGAGAATTTCCCACGGAGACACTGGTTTCTTTGCGAGTCGATGCGAATCAGGAGGCTCTCGTCAAGAATTGTTTGTTTCCTTGAGTTGAGGTATTTGCCAAGGATTATTTGTTTCCGTGGTGTTGAAACGAATCGAAAATTTCCCACGGAGGCACTGGTTGCTCTGCGAGTCGACGCGAATCAGGAGGCTCTCATCAAGGATTGTTTGTTTCCCTGAGTTGAGGTATTTGCCAAGGATTATTTGTTTCCCTGGTGCCAAGGATTATTTGTTTCCTGTTAGTTATATGTATGCCCTAGAGGCCATTACTATACATAGGATGTATATTGTAGTGGATGCTTGGACATATATAGGGAGGACTTTCTTGCTCGACATGATAGTATGCTATCTGGTTGATCTTTACCTTAACGTGTACACTGATAGTCTCTCTGTTACATGTTGGTAAAGCCCTTAGGAAGTGTACTTGACTACCTGGACTGTGATGCGGATCATACTAGTGGGGACATGGTAGTCTATAAGTGCATCCTTCAAAGTCCCTAGTCGTGGGTGTATCGAGACGGGGCATCGATATACCAGAGTAGACCAGCGTATACCTTCTCGACCCATACAGATGGGCGATGGATGATCCCATATCCATTGGTGTTTGACATCAGAGATGATATACGGGTGCTCAGTAGAGACTGGGTACACTGGACGGACTCACCGAGAACTCCCAGATGGTATTATACCTTACGTCAGATGGCAGTTCTCTGGTGACACTGGTACAGAGTAGTCTGTTGACCCGAGATCGTCATAGAGTCTTGTGTGGTTCCCACTGTGCTTTGATTTCCACCTTACCACGTCCAAGAGGGCGTGCAAAACGGTGGCTTTTGGGTACAGTCCCGAATCACATGGAGGCAATGAGCGATAGGAGGGGATTCGTCTCTCCCGGTATAGGGAGTTGATGTTGCGCTGTGTTCGATTGGCTATAACAGGAAATCCCTGGCCAGGGTTGCTGAGATTTACTGGTAAGTGTTACCAGTAGTTTCTCGAAATGTTATAGACCTCGTATCGACACGACTTATCAAGCTATTGGGGTCTGACGTTTAACACCCCTAGGCGAGATATGCGACATATCAGACGATCAGACCGGACTGTACGGTAAGTGTTACTGGTTGGATTCACAGGAGTGTGAGCGGGCTTGCTCGTCGATCTTCTGATCGCTCAATACCCGGGTGGCCGTTACGTTTAGCAGACTGCTTGCGGCTTGTGGGTGTTTGATATGATCATCATCTGCTGCCGGCGTATTGACGAGTCTTTAGAGTCCTACACAGAGGTTTCCTGGCTCAAGCGAAACGAAATAGGAGCGCATATGAGATATGTGCGGGACCGAGAATAATGCGTGTATGTGATACCGTATTTCATTCTCGCGATGAGTGTGTCGAATGGTTGTATGCGATATAACCTAGTTATCGAATCAAGGATTGATTCGATAAATCGATACATTGAATACTAGTCGGTTGTGTGCGACATGACCGGATCATTGAATCAAGTGTTGATTTAATGATTTAATGCATAATTATATATTTGATATATTACTTTGCATTAACTAGTATTGGTTCACTTTAAATGAATTTTCTCACTTGTTTGTGCACATTGTATATGTGATATGTTTTTGTACATAAGTTTGTATCATGTTTGATGATGCATGCTAACTTGGGTTTGTGTGAAGATTAAACCATGGTTATATGAATGGTTAGGGTTTTGATTATTTACTTAGTTATTTATTTATTTATTCATTTTGGATATTATTAAGAATGGTGGCTTATTTTGTTTCTATGTTGAAGCTTCTTGAAGCTTTGACAAAGTCCACCATTCTTATCTCATCCTTAACCCTAACCATTCCAACTAACCTTAGTTTAATCTCTACACTTGACCATGGTTAGTATATGATAAGTATTCATATTAGTTTCATTTTTAAATAAAAAAAACTTATCATAATATCATTATCTTCTTCTTCTTCTTCACATGAAGAAAGCTTGCCTCATCAATGGCAAGTGAAGAAATCAAGTGAGAAATCCAATTCTAAAGTGAACCCACCTCCTATTTCTTCATCCTCTACCTCTTGCCAAGTAGTATAGGGTGTTTTCTTCACAAGTTTCTTGACTTGGTGAAGTTGGAGCTTGATCTAGCGATGCCTCGACGTAGATCATCTTCGGCATCGTAGTCGATGACCTAGCCCGCCCATTTCTCCGATGAAGCCGACGCTAGAGCCCAGGATTTGATTTGGACAGCGAGGAGACTTCATCGCGGAGCTATGGAGGTGGAGCACCGGATCTACAAAGGTTGTATTTCCGTTCTTTTAGTTAAGTAGTTAACTAGTTGCTTGTTTCGCCTAAACTCTAGTTAACGATCCGTATTAGGTTTTCTCGTCACCCCTAAAATTAGAAATTGGCATGGTTGATGCCTTGTGAGACCTCTTGAGAGTGCCTAGGAACCCTACAGTGGTATCAGAGCCTAGCTAGAGCCTTAGGCGACGCGTAGACGGAGTTAGAAGTCCGATCGAACCAAAACTCTAACCCGAGATTTCTCTCTGTACATTTTTCCAAAACTGGCATTTTCCAGAATTAAAAATATGCAGAAAATTCAGCAGGCTTTTTCATGAATTACTGTGAAGCACGTGCGAACGATTCCTCTAAAGCGTGGCGGAACTGCGGCACGAGCATGGCTCGTGCGGCGGTTCCGCGGCCATCTAGTCACTTCTTCAATTGATTTCTGCACAGTAATTCCTATTTTGCAGTGCTGGTTTTTCTGGGAATTTTTAATTTGACTCAAGAGTTGAGTGTTCTGGGGTTGTATTGGAAATCGTAGTTTCGATCGGATTGTCGGACTTTGTCTATGTGCTTTTCCGGGTAATTTTAGAATATGTTAAAATGTTCGACCGGATATAAATACCCACCTTTTCCCCTGTCGGGAAATTTCCAAGTGTTGGATTTTTCCGTGGTTTAATAACGTTCTAAGTAGTGCAAGTAACGCGATGGACCCTCTAGAAGACAACAAACCTTAACTCGATTATGTGACCGTCTTGAACTGCCCTTTGAACCTTCGGGTTTGGGGCAGTACGGCGTGCCACATGTGAGGCGTTGGCTTGACCCTTCTACGGCTGGACCGTTGGTACTGAGGCACGA
This sequence comes from Agapanthus africanus, assembly GCA_030015575.1. Classification (NCBI taxonomy): domain Eukaryota; kingdom Viridiplantae; phylum Streptophyta; class Magnoliopsida; order Asparagales; family Amaryllidaceae; genus Agapanthus; species Agapanthus africanus. The sequence goes on along the minus strand of CM057349.1, from coordinate 268,388,779 downwards.
ACTGAATGTTTTTAGACTTGTTTCATGTGTTAATCTGTTTTGGGAAAACTTGGGTGTTCGACTGTTCGATCGGAAAGTTTAACATTTTCTAATTATCTGGAAAGTGATACAATAATTGGAATTCACAATTAGTTATGAGATAACTGAATGAATGTTATAAATCTAGCGGTTTAGTCTCACTTGATCGGTTGCCACGGAATTTTGATGAGATCAAAAGTCCATCGCAATCACGTAGCGTACGCGGATACTCGCCGGGTAAACTTTATAGACAGCCTCGCTCCATAGCCCGACCAAGTGACTGTAGGAGAACCCCGTCGCCGAAAGCATCCGTTCGGGTGCTCGCGGTAGCGGTGTTCCGCCTTGGTGCACTTCGTCGACGGCATCGGGGGTGCGACCGTCTACTGAAGTTTGCGACGAGCATTCGATCAATATATCGGGAATCCTGTTGAATTGCCCGACTTGGTATTGAAAAGTGTTTTCGATTTTGAGACTAAAATGCGGGGTTTATAATTGTTAGGCATGTGATGTCTAAGTAATTCATTTGGTCAGGCATGCGATGTCTGAGGTGGTTGCGGATTCCAACTGTTGTAGTTTTACACTTTCTTTTCTGTGACCGTAAGTGTAATATGTGATATCGCCGGTTTCGTTGCTATATGTCAACGACAATTGGGATGCGCATATTTACTTACGTTGATGACATGTGATGTTATGTGTTGCTGGATATGTTATACTGGATCGTTGTGTTTGAATAGCCGGGGTTTTTTTTATGTGAGATGAGTGTTTTTCATTTTCATTCATGTAAAAACTTGTATGTAATATTCTTTTATTGGGGCACTTCCAGGTTGCGGAAGATGTCACCTTTTGTATATTATTTACTTTTCCGCACTAGGATAGAACCAAGGAGGGGAGCACAAGTAACCGGGTTCTGGAGTCCAGTGGGAGACCAACTCGAGGAGTCGAGTCCGGGTCACCTAACTCTAGAATTGGTAGGGTTGCTTGCCGCTCTCGTAGGGGTCTAGGGGTGTGGGTTTGGCTATTCATCACGACCGTGGAATCCATGTTTTATACTGGCTCGTATTGAAAACACGGACGTCCTAGTATATCCAATATTTCATATGATTCTTCTGCTGCGATATCTGTGATGTGATCATGTGATGTTCTGTGATAGATACAGTATACAGTATATATGATATATTATATAGACGTTACTTATGTTTTACACCTGCGCTAGCCCTGCCCCGCTCTGCCGTTAGTTACCTAACCTAACGGTGCACGAGGGGACATCGAGGTGAATGTGGATGGCATAAGTGTACGTCGTATTTATCTGTGATGTTTAGATACTTAAATGATGGGACTTCATTAATGTGATTAATGAAAGAAAAGAAACCTAAGATGTTGTAGAGTCGAATTTCAAAAATAAAACAGGTAGTTACAGTTCTTGCTTTGCACAGCGGTATATGTGATATATCCTGCACCTTATTCGATGAGGAAAAGACCGAGATCCCTTTACCGGGAGTGACTCCTTTAGCAATAACTGGCAGATGCTACACACTCGGTTTGTCTTTTGATTGCTTTTAAGAGTTTTTGCTTTGCACAGTGATATATATGATATATCCCGCACCTCATTCTACGAGGAAAGGACCGACGATCCCTTCACCGGGAGTGACTCCTTTAGCAAAACTAGAAAAGCCTCAAAAGCACTCCATTTTAAAATCATTTGATTCTACAACGATATCAAGTTCATTACGCAATAGGTTTTCAGAAAAACCTGTCGTAGCCCTCCGTCATTTCAGATAAGTAGTAGTTAGTATTCGTGCTGCGTTTGTTGGCCTTTGTCAAGGCGCAGTGTGCGGTAGCTGACTGGTGTTTATCTGCTTATGCATATGATGCAGATTGGGTTAGGGTACTCGTGCGACCTTGTTGGCCTTTGTCAAGGGTCGTGCGGGTGGGTTTAATTCAATCAAGAAATGACGGGTTGAACTTGACTAGCAGCCTATGGTTTGTTGGCCTTTGTCAAGGTCATAGGAGGCTAGGGGCAAAATTATCGGGAATTTCAAGTGTTGAAATTTGCAATGAGATTGCATACCTTCTATGAGATAGTTGGATCCCGATACCCGCTGCGAGTAATTGTTACTCCTGGGAGAGTTTTACACATTACAATTAGCCGATCAAGTAGGTGTCTAGAAAGGTGTTAACGAGGTTACGCCTCTGGGAAAACGAGGTTTACATTAATTAGGTTCGTGCGAAAGCACGGGGGACCTCCCTCAAAGTACCGACACTGGCCTGGCTGAAAGATTGGCGAACTTGTAGTGTGTAATTAATCCCGGCTAGTCTTTCCTTTTAGGGTTTGAAGGAAGATTTGATAAAAAGCAGTGGGAGCCATCCTGATTAGATAAATCATAACCAATCTATTCTTGCAAGAGCGCACGCTGAGTGTTTTCTTCTCTCTCTCTCCAGGTAGCGACCATATCACGCCTTAATCAAGATAATAATACGGAATATTGACCGAACCCGCTTGTTATACTGAGCTGGGGAACGTTGGTCCCGCTCCAACTTATAATTGTTATAAGACAGAGCAGAAAATAGGGGAATACCAGAATTCTTTTGCCGCCCAAACGAAGAGAGTGCATGATGATGCATCATCTTCGGGTGTGTTCATTACAGAGAACTGTTTCTCAGTATCCTTTATGTCCTGGGTATGTGATACCAGATCAGGATCCCAGATATGTAATCTGTTACATAGGGCTACAGAAAGGTAGAGAACTGAGAACGGGTGATAAGTTTCATGAGGCAGAAAACGGGGCAAGAGTTGCAGCCAAGTCTGTTGGTCACTGTCATCCTGTATTACCAATACATTGATTCTGAACGAATGTTATTAGATACCGAACCTGATATACAAAATCATATCAGTCTCTTTATCAGTAAAGAAATGATAAAATTTTGTATTGTTGGATAATGTTTTGAACATTTCCTATATCAAAAGTTGATCGGTTCAGGCACGTTATCTAAAAGCATTGATGTTCTAAATCAAACAACAGTTCTTTAGTATACGGAACACACACAAGAGGAAGAGTTCAGAAATGAACGAATACTTCTTGAGGTATTGTAGACTAGGTCATATCTGTTAGTTGTATGTATGCCCTAGAGGCCAGTATTGTACAGATGATGTATATTATATTGGATGCTTGGACATATATAGAGATGACTTTCTTGCTTGATATGATAGTATGCTATCTGGTTACTCTTTATCTTAACATGTACACTAGTCTCTTTATACTGTCTTATAGTTACATGTTGGTAAAGCCCTTAGGATATGTACTTGACTACCTGGACTGTGATGCAGATCATACTAGTGGGGACATGGTAGTCCATAAGTACATCCTTCAAGGTCCCTAGTCGTGGGTGTATCGAGACGGGGCATCGATATACCAGAGTAGACTAGCGTATACGCTTCTCGACCCGTGAGATGGGCGATGGATGATCCCACATCCATTGGTGTTTGACATCAGAGATGGTATACGGGTGCTCAGTGGAGACTGGGTACACTGGACGGACTCGCCGAGAACTCCCAGATGGTATTATACCTCACGTCAGATGGCAGTTCTCAGGTGACACTTGTACAGGTTAGTCTGTAGACCCGAGATCGTCATAGAGTCTTGTGTGATTCCCACCGTGCTTTGATCTCCACCTTACCACGTCCATGAGGGCGTGCAAAACGGTGGTCTTTGGGTACAGTCCCGAGTCACATGGAGGCAATGAGCGATAGGAGGGGTTTCGTCTCTCCCGGTATTGGGGGTTGATATTGCGCAGTGCTCGATTGGCCGTAGCAGGGAAGTCCCTGGCCAGGGCTGATCAGAGATTTGCTGGTAAGTGTTACCAGTAGTTTCTCGACCCGTTACGAGCCTCACATCGGCACGACTTATCGGGTTATTGGGGTCTGACGTTTACCACCCCTAGACTTGATATGCGACATATCAGACGAAGAGACCGGACTGTACGGTAAGTGTTACTGGTCGGATTCGTAGGAGTGTGAGCGGGCTAGCTCGTCAATCTTTCGATCGCTCAATACCCGGGTGGCCGTTACGTTTAGCAGACCGCTTGCGGCTTGTGGGTGCTTGATATGATCATCATCTGCTACCGGCGTATTGACGAGTCTTTAGAGTCCTACACAGAGGTTTCCTGGTTCAAGCGAAACGAAATAGGAGCGCATATGAGATATGTGCGGGACCGAGAATAATACCAGTATGTGATACTGTATTCGATTCTCGCGATTTGTAACATTGATCGGTTATATGCATTATAGCCGGGTTATCGGATCAAGTGTTGATTCGATAAGTTGTTACTATTGATATTAGTCGGTTATATGCGATATGACCGGGTCGTTAAATCAAGTGTTGATTTAATGATTTAATGTATAATTATATATTTGATATATTACTTTACATTAACTAATATGGGTTCACTTTAAATGGATTTTCTCACTTAATGTGCATGATGTATATGTGATATACTTTTGTACACTTGTTTGTATCATATTAGATGATGCATGTTTATTTGGTTAAGTATAAAGAATAAACCCATGGTTAAGAGGATAATTAGGGTTTTGATTTTATCACCATTTATTTATCCATTCCTTTTTATTTAAATTGTTTTATAAAAACAATGGTTTTCTTTTGTCATGAAGCTTAATGTAGCTTCATGAAGGTTTGACTCAAAGACCATTTTGTCTTTATGCTAAACCCTAACTATTCCCACTTACCATGGTTTGCTCTCTACACTTAACCCATGTTAGATTATGATAAGTATCAATTTTATTTCATTATTCAAAAAAAATACTTATCATAATACTAGCTCATCTTCTTCTTCATCTTCAAGTTAAAAACCTTGAGGCCATTAATGGCAATTTGAGCTTGAGAGTGAGAAATCCAATTCTAAAGAGAACCCACCTCCTATTTCTTCACCCTCTACCTCTAGCCAAGTTGTAGAGTGTGTTTTCTTCACAAATTTCATCACTTTGTGAAGTCGGAGCTTGAACTTGCGATGCCTCGACGTAGATCGTCTTTGACACGAAGCCGGCGACCTAGCTCACCCGTTTCTCCGACGAAGTCGACGCTTGAGCCCGGGGTTCGACTTGGACAGCGAGGAGACTTCGTTGCGGAGCCGTGGAGGTGGACATCCGAATCTACAAAGGTTGTATTTCCGTTTAAACTATAGTTAAGTGTTAACTAGTTTAGTTTTTCGCCTAGAATTCTAGCAAAGATCCGTTAACTAGGGTTTCTCGGCACCATATTTTTGTAAAATGGCATGGTTGATGCCTTGTGAGACCTCTATAGGGTGCCTAGGAACCCTACACTGGTATCAGAGCCTAACTAGAGCCTTAGGCGAAGTCTAGACGGCGTTTGCAATCCGAACGAACCGAAAACCTAACTAACAAAGTGCTCTCTGTCCATTTTTTAAAATTCTTGATTTTTGTCAATTAAAAATATGCAGAAAATCATGCAGGGTCTTATATGAAATACTGTGAAATTCGAGGGTCTGAATCAACTTTTCCACCGCGGAAACGCGGCACGTGCTGTGCATGGTGCGGCGGTTCCGCGGCCTTACTGTTCCCTTATTTAATATTTTCTGCACAGTAACTCATATAATATAATGCTGTATTTTCTGGGGTATTTTTATTGTGACTCTACAGAAGAGTATTCTGGGGTTGTATAGGGATTCGGTATTTCGATCGGATTATCAAATTCCGTCTTTTGTGTATTTCCGGATAATTTCCAGAATATGTTAAAAAGTTCGACCGGATATAAATACCCAATTTTTCCCCTGTCGGGAAATTTCCAAGTGTTGGATTTTTCCGTAGTTTAACGACGTTCTAAGTAGTGCAAGTAACGCGATGGACCCTCTAGAAGACAACAAACCTTAACTCGATTATGTGACCGTCTTGAACTGCCCTTTGAACCTTTGGGTTTGGGGCAGTACGGCGTGCCACATGTGAGGCGTTGGCTTGACCCTTCTACGGCTGGACCGTCGGTACTGAGGCACGAACTGAATGTTGTTAGACTTATTTCATGTATTGAGCTGTATCGGGAAAACTTGGGTATTCGACTGTTCGATCGGAAATTTTAACATTTTCTGTTTATCTGGAATGTGATACAATAATTGGAATTCGCAAACAGTTATGTGATAACTGAATGAATGTTATAAATCTAGCAGTTTAGTTTCACTTGATATTGAAAAGAGTTTTCGATAATGAGACTAAAATGCGGGATTTATAACTGTTAGGCATGTGATGTCTAAAGAAGTTGCGGATTCCAATTGTTGTAGTTTTACACTTTCTTTTCTGTGACCGTAAGTGTAGTATGTTCATATCGCCGGTTTCGTTGCTATACGTCAACGACAATTGGGGTATGCATACTTACTTACGTTGATGACATGTGATGTTATGTGTTGCTGGATATGTTATATTGGATCGTCGTATTCGAATAGCCGGGTTTTTTTTATGTGAGATGAGTGTTTTTCATTTTCATTCATGTAAAAACTTGTATGTAATATTCTTTTATTTGGGGCACTTCCAGGTAGCGGAAGTTGTCACCCTTTGTATATTATTTACTTTTCCGCATTAGGATAGACCCAAGGAGGGGAGCACAAGTAACCGGGTTCTGGGGTCCAGTGGGAGACCAGCTCGAGGAGTTGAGTCCGGGTCTCCTAACCCTAGAATTGGCAGGGTTGCTTGCCGCTCTCGTAGGGGTCTAGGAGTGTGGGATTGGCTATTCATCACGACCGTGGAATCCGTGTTTTATACTGGCTCGTATTGAAAACACGGACGTCCTAGTATATCCAATATTTCATATGTTTCTGCTGCTGCGATTTCTGTGTTGTGATTCTGTGATGGATATAGTATATAGTATATATGATATATTATATAGACGTTACTTATGTTTTACACCCGCGCTAGCCCTGCCCTGCTCTATCGTTAGTTACCTAACCTAACGGTGCACGAGGGGACATCGAGGCGAATGCGGATGGCATAAGTGTACGTCATATCTATCTGTGATGTTTAGGTATTTAAATGATGGGACTTCATTAATGTGATTAATGAAAGATAAGAAACCTAAGATGTTGTAGAATCAAATTTTAAAATAAAACAGGTAGCTACAGTTCTTGCTTTGCACAGCGGTATATATGATATACCCTGCACCTTATTCGATGAGGAAAGGACCGAGATCCCTTCACCGGGAGTGACTCCTTTAGCAGTAACTGGCAGATGCTACACACTCGGTTTGGCTTTGATTGCTTTTAAGAGTTTTTGCTTTGCACAGTGATATATATGATATATCCTGCACCTCATTCAACGAGGAAAGGGCCGACGATCCCTTCACCGGGAGTGACCCCTTTAGCAAAACTGGAAAAGCCTCAAAATCACTCCATTTCAAAACTTCATTTGATTCTACAACGATATCAAGTTCATTACGCTCATGGTTTTTATGAAAAACCTGCGTAGCCCTCCATCATTTCAGATAAGTATTAGTTAATATTCGTGCTGCGGTAGTTTGGCCTCCGTCAAGGCGCAGTGTACGGTAGCTAACTAGTGCTTATCTGCTAGCATATGATGCGATTGGATTAGGGTATTCGTACGGCGTTGTTTGGCCTCCGTCAAGGGTCGTGCGGGTGGGTTTAATTCAATCAGGAAATGACGGGTTGAACTTGACTAGCGGACTATGGGTTGTTTGGCCTCCGTCAAGGTCATAGGACGCTAGGGGCAAAACATTATCAGGAATTTCAAGTGTTGAAATTTGCAATGAGATTGCATACCTTCTATGAGATAGTTGGATCCCGATACCCACTGCGAGTAAGAGTTACTCCTGGGAGAGTTTTACACATTGCAATTAGCTGATCAAGTAGGTGTCTAGAAAGGTGTTAACGAGGTTACGCCTCTGGGAAAACGAGGTTTACATTAATTAGGTTCGTGCGAAAGCACGGGGGACCTCCCTCAAAGTACCGACACTGGCCTGGCTGAAAGATTGGCGAACTTGTAGTGTGTAATTAATCCCGGCTAGTCTTTCCTTTTAGGGTTTGGAGGAAGATTTGATAAAAAGCAGTGGGAGCCATCCTGATTAGATAAGATAATAACCAATCTGATCTTGCACGAGCATACGCTAAAGTGTTTTCTTCTCTCTCTCTCCAGGTAGCGACCATTTCATGCCCTAATAAAGATAATAATATGGATGTATTGACCGAACCCGCATGTTATACTGTGCTGGGGAACGTTGGTTCCGTTCCTTCTTATAAGAGTTATAGGAATGAACAGGAAATAGGGGAATACCAGGATTCCCATGCCACCCGAATGAAGAAAGTACATGTTGATGCATTTTCTTCGGGTGTGTTCGTTACAGAGAACTGTTTCTCCATTTGCTCCACGTCCTGGGTATTAGATACCGGGTCAGGATCCCATATATGTAATCAGTTACATGGGCTTAGGAAAGGTAGAGAACTTGGAGAAGGTGATAAAGACATTAGAGTTGGAAATGGTGCAATTGTTGCAGCTAAGACTGTCGGGGAATATCACCTTGTATTACCAACTGGTAATACATTGGTTCTGAACGAATGCTATTACATGCCGAACCTGATATGCAACATTATATCGGTTTCTTTATTAAGTAAAGAGGGATATAATTTTGTATTACAGGACAATGTTATGAACATTTTCCATAACCTAAAGTTGGTTGGATCAGGCACGTTATGCAATGGCATTTATGTTCTAAATCAATCAACAGTTCTGAGCATAACAAACACACATAAGAGGAAGAGTTCTGAACTCAACGAATCCTTCTTGTGGCATTGTAGACTGGGTCACATCAATGCGACACGACTGGCTAAGTTGCATAAGGATGGGTATTTGAAACCATTCGAATTTTCATCTTATGACACTTGCCAGTCATGTCTCAAAGGCAAGATGACCAAAACTCCGTTTACGGGACACGGAGAAAGAGTTACCGAACTCTTGGGACTAATACATAGTGATGTATGCGGTCCCATGTCTACACATGCCAGGGATGGTTCTTCGTACTTCATTACATTCACTGACGATCTCTCTAGATTCGGATATGTGTTCCTGATGAAACACAAATCAGAAGCTTTTGAGAAATTTAGGGAATATAAACAAGAAGTTGAGAACCAAACCGGAAAAAGTATTAAAATCCTACGATCTGATCGAGGAGGTGAATACTTGAGCAATGAATTCCGGGACTTCCTAAAAGAGAATGGGATTCTCTCTCAGCTGACTCCTCCATATACACCACAGCACAACGGTGTATCGGAGCGGAGAAATCGCACCCTATTAGATATGGTGCGCTCTATGATGAGTACAGCTGAGTTACCTATTTCCTTCTGGGGTTATGCACTGGAGACTGCTGCATACCTACTGAATAGAGTTCCGACCAAATCAGTGCCTACCACTCCATATGATATATGGAATGGCAAGAGACCATGTCTTAATTTTATTCAGATATGGGGTTGTCCGGCCTATGTTAAAACACAAAATCCGGACAAGCTCGAGGCAAGGTCTGTTCTATGTAAGTTTGTTGGATATCCCAAACATTCGCGAGGGTATATCTTCTACCACTCCGAGGAACAAAAAGTGTTTGTTTCTCGACATGCCACTTTCTTAGAAAAAAGTTTTCTTATGAAACAGATAAGTGGCATTGAGGTAGAACTGGAAGAGGTTCCAGCAATACAAACTACAACAGAAGATTTGGTTGAACCAGAGGATTCCGTAGTTCCCGATGAACCCCAGCCTCTCCGCCGATCTAGTAGGGTTCCTCGCCCACCTGAGAGATACTACGGTTTTCTCATGGATGGTGGGAGCGAGGATTGCATCATGGAGGATGATGACCCAACTAGCTTCGAGCAGGCCATCACGAGTAGGGACTCAGTGAAATGGCTGGATGCTATGCGGTCCGAGATGGAATCCATGTACACCAACAAAGTATGGACTTTGGAAGTTGCTCCTGAAGGGGTAAAACCCATTGGGAGCAAGTGGATCTTCAAGAAGAAACTTGGTGTAGATGGGAAAGTGGAGACTTTCAAAGCTAGACTTGTAGCAAAGGGTTTTCGTCAAAGACCAGGTGTGGACTACGACGAAACTTTTTCTCCAGTGGCTATGCTTAAATCCATCCGGATCATGCTTGCCATCGCTGCATATCACGACTACGAAATCTGGCAAATGGATGTTAAGACCGCCTTTCTAAATGGTGATTTAGAAGAGTGCGTGTACATGACTCAGCCAGAGGGCTTCGTAGACAGTGGGAGCAGCGGGAAGGTGTGCAAGCTGCTTAAATCCATTTATGGATTAAAGCAAGCATCGCGGAGTTGGAACATCTGCTTTGATGTCGTTATCAAAGAGTTTGATTTCGTCAAAAATCCAGATGAACCTTGTATCTACAAGAAGGTGGCAGAGAGTAAGGTTGTCTTCCTCGTATTGTACGTGGACGACATACTCTTGATAGGAAATGATATTCCTATGCTGCAAGCGGTCAAGCTCTTCTTATCACAAAGATTCTCAATGAAAGATCTTGGTGATGCCTCCTGCATATTGGGAATTAGGATCTATAGAGATAGATCCAAACGGATTTTGGGATTGTCCCAATCCAGGTACATTGACACCATACTAAAGAGGTTTAGTATGGAAGAGTCCAAGCGTGGGAACTTACCCACGATCTCTGGAGTCACTCTCTCCAAAGAGATGTCTCCCAAGACTGATTTGGAGAGAGCTCGCATGCAAGGGATACCCTATGCTTCGGCAGTAGGCTCTATCATGTATGCGATGCTATGTACCAGACCCGATGTGGCATACTCACTAAGTATAGTGAGCAGGTATCAAGCTGATCCTGGAGAGAGTCACTGGACAGCTGTGAAGAGCATTCTCAAGTACTTGCGAAGGACTAGAGATATGTTCTTGGTGTATGGTAACGGAGAGCTCCAAGTGGAGTCCTTTACCGATTCGAGCTTCCAAAGTGATAAGGACGACTCTAAGTCGCAGTCGGGCTTTGTCTTTACCCTTTACGGAGGGGCGGTTAGCTGGAAGAGTTCCAAGCAGGAAACCGTGGCAGACTCGACGATGGAGGCTGAATACATCGCTGCCAACGATGCTGCTAAAGAAGCTGTCTGGATCAAGAAGTTCATTACTGAACTTGGAGTGGTTCCATCCATTGAGCATCCAATACCTTTGTATTGCGATAACAATGGAGCGGTGGCTTTGGCCAAGGAACCCAGGTTCCATCAGCGATCCAGGCATATTCTGAGGCGGTATCACCTGATCCGGGAGATAGTTGATCGCCGGGAGATCGAGGTTAGGAGGGTTGACACGAAGAACAACACGGCGGATCCACTCACGAAGGCCATTCCCCAGATACAGTTTGAGAGACTCTTCGGGATGCTCGGTATGAGATACTACAGCAGTTGGCCCTAGTGCAAGTGGGAGATTGTTAGTTGTATGTATGCCCTAGAGGCTAGTATTGTACAGATGATGTATATTATATTGGATGCTTGGACATATATAGAGACGACTTTCTTGCTCGATATGATAGTATGCTATCTGGTTACTCTTTATCTTAACATGCACACTAGTCTCTTTATACTGTCTTATAGTTACATGTTGGTAAAGCCCTTAGGATATGTACTTGACTACCTGGACTGTGATGCAGATCATACTAGTGGGGACATGGTAGTCCATAAGTACATCCTTCAAGGTCCCTACTCCTGGGTATATCGAGACGGGGCATCGATATACCAGAGTAGACTAGCGTATACGCTTCTCGACCCATGAGATGGGCGATGGATGATCCCACATCCATTGGTGTTTGACATCAGAGATGGTATACGGGTGCTCAGTGGAGATTGGGGACACTGGACGGACTCGCCGAGAACTCCCAGATGGTATTATACCTCACGTCAGATGGCAGTTCTCAGGTGACACTTGTACAGGTTAGTCTGTAGACCCGAGATCGTCATAGAGTCTTGTGTGATTTCCACTGTGCTTTGATCTCCACCTTACCACGTCCATGAGGGCGTGCAAAACGGTGGTCTTTGGGTACAGTCCCGAGTCACATGGAGGCAATGAGCGATAGGAGGGGTTTCGTCTCTCCCGGTATTGGGGGTTGATGTTGCGCAGTGCTCGATTGGCCGTAGCAGGGAAGTCCCTGGCCAGGGCTGATCAGAGATTTGCTGGTAAGTGTTACCAGTAGTTTCTCGACCCGTTACGAGCCTCACATCGGCACGACTTATCGGGTTATTGGGGTCTGACGTTTACCACCCCTAGACTTGATATGCGACATATCAGACGAAGAGACCGGACTGTACGGTAAGTGTTACTGGTCGGATTCGCAGGAGTGTGAGCGGGCTAGCTCGTCGATCTTCTGATCGCTCAATACCCGGGTGGCCGTTACGTTTAGCAGACCGCTTGCGGCTTGTGGGTGCTTGATATGATCATCATCTGCTACCGGCGTATTGACGAGTCTTTAGAGTCCTACACAGAGGTTTCCTGGTTCAAGCGAAACGAAATAGGAGCGCATATGAGATATGTGCGGGACCGAGAATAATACCAGTATGTGATACTGTATTCGATTCTCGCGATTTGTAACATTGATCGGTTATATGCATTATAGCCGGGTTATCGGATCAAGTGTTGATTCGATAAGTTGTTACTATTGATATTAGTCGGTTATATGCGATATGACCGGGTCGTTAAATCAAGTGTTGATTTAATGATTTAATGTATAATTATATATTTGATATATTACTTTACATTAACTAATATGGGTTCACTTTAAATGGATTTTCTCACTTAATGTGCATGATGTATATGTGATATACTTTTGTACACTTGTTTGTATCATATTAGATGATGCATGTTTATTTGGTTAAGTGTAAAGAATAAACCCATGGTTAAGAGGATAATTAGGGTTTTGATTTTATCACCATTTATTTATCCATTCCTTTTTATTTAAATTGTTTTATAAAAACAAAATGGTTTTCTTTTGTCATGAAGCTTAATGAAGCTTCATGAAGGTTTGACTCAAAGACCATTTTGTCTTTATGCTAAACCCTAACTATTCCCACTTACCATGGTTTGCTCTCTACACTTAACCCATGTTAGATTATGATAAGTATCAATTTTATTTCATTATTCAAAAAAAATACTTATCATAATACTAGCTCATCTTCTTCTTCATCTTCAAGTTAAAAACCTTGAGTCCATTAATGGCAACTTGAGCTTGAGAGTGAGAAATCCAATTCTAAAGAGAACCCACCTCCTATTTCTTCACCCTCTACCTCTAGCCAAGTTGTAGAGTGTGTTTTCTTCACAAATTTCATCACTTTGTGAAGTCGGAGCTTGAACTTGCGATGCCTCGACGTAGATCGTCTTTGACACGAAGCCGGCGACCTAGCTCACCCGTTTCTCCGACGAAGCCGACGCTTGAGCCCGGGGTTCGACTTGGACAGCGAGGAGACTTCGTTGCGGAGCCGTGGAGGTGGACATCCGGATCTACAAAGGTTGTATTTCCGTTTAAACTATAGTTAAGTGTTAACTAGTTTAGTTTTTCGCCTAGAATTCTAGCAAAGATCCGTTAACTAGGGTTTCTCGGCACCATATTTTTGTAAAATGGCATGGTTGATGCCTTGTGAGACCTATATAGGGTGCCTAGGAACCCTACAATATCAATGCGACCCGACTAGCTAAGTTGCACATAGATGCATATTTAAATCAGTTTGAATTTACATCTTGTGAAACTTGCCAGTCATGTCACAAAGATAAGATGACCATAGCTCCGTTTAATGGAAACAGAGAAAAAGTTAGTTTACTCTTGGGATTGATTCATGCTGATGTATGAAAGGTCCCCTGTCTACACATGCCAGGACCGGTTCTTTATACTTCATTACATTCTCTGATGATCTCTCAAGATTCAGACATATGTTGCTGTTGAAACACAAGTCCGAACCCTTTGAGATATTCACAGAATATAAGCTAGAAGTAGAGAACCAATACGGGTATAAGTATTATGTCCTTTGATGAGATCAAGGAGGAGAATACTTGAGCACGGAATTCTTGGACTTTTCTAAAGGAGAATGAGATTCTCTCTCAGCATTACTCCTCCGTATACACCATAGCACGATGGTATATCGGGGCGGAGCAATAACACCCTATGTGATAAGGTGTGCTCTATGATGAGTACTACTGAGTTACCTATTTCCTTTTGGGAGTTATGCACTTGAGAAGCTGCATACCTATTGAATAGGGTTCAAATCAAATCAGTTGTCTACCACTTCATATGTGATATGGAAAGGGAAGAGCCCATATCTTAAGTTAGTTAAGATTTGGGGTTGTCCGGCCTATGTCTAAAAGCAAAATCCGAACAAGCTCGAGGCAAGGTCTGTTATGTACAACTGGAAAGGTTCCAGCTATACAAACTACAGCAGATGATTTGATAAAACCAAAGGATTCAGTAGATTCCAATGAACCTCAGCCTCTCCGCCGATCTAGTAGGGTTCCTCACCCACCTGAGAGATACTTCGGTTACTCTATGACAGTGGGAGCCAGGATTGCATCATGAGATGATGACCCAACTAGTTTCGAGCTGGCCATCAGGAGTGGGACTCTATAAGAATGGCTGGATGCTTAGCGATCTGAGATGGAATCCATGTACACCGACAAAGTATGGACTTTGGTTGCTATATCTGAAGGGTTAAATCCCCATCAGGAGAAAGTATATCTTGAGAAGATCACTTGATGTAGATAGAAAAGTTGAGACTTTCAAAGCTAGACTTGTTAAAGCTTTTCGTCATCGACCAGGCGTGGATAATGATGAAACCTTTTCAAGTGGCTATGCTTAAGTCCATCCAGATCCTACTTGCCACGGCTACATACCATGACTACGATATCTGGCGGTTGGGTGCCATGACTGCTTTTCTAAATGATGTTTTAGAAGAGGACGTCTATAAGTACACAGCCAGAGGGCTTCGTAGACAGTGGGAGCAGCGGAAACGTGTATAAGACGCTTTATAGGATAAAGCAGGTATCGCGGAGTTGGAACATCTGTTTTGATGTGTTAATCAAAGAGTTTGATATCATCAAAATGGTAGATGAACCTTGTATAAACAAAAAGGTAGTAGGGAGTATGGTGATGATCCTCGTAGAGTACGTGGATGACATACTCTTGATAAGAAAGGAGTTTCCTATGCTACGCTCGGTCAATCTCCATTTATCACAATGATTCTCCATATAGGATCAAAGTTATATCTCCTAAATCCTGGGTTTTGGATCTATCAGATAGATCTAAATGGATGTTAGGATACTCACTAGCTGTAGTGAGATGGTATCAATCGATCCTGGGGAGAATCACTGGAAGGGTTCCAGGGTGATAAAGACGACTGAATGTCAGTCACAGGCATTGTCTTTACCCTCAGTGGAGGGACGGTATGTTGGAAGAGTTCCAAGATAGATACCGTGGCATACTAGACAATAAAGGCAGGATACATCGCTACTTAAGATGCTACCGAAGAGACTGTTTGGGTGTATATTGGTTTATGAGATGAACTACGTTCCTCCCATTGTGTGACAATGGAGTTGTGGCTTATGCCAAGGAACGTCCGTCCCATCAGTGATCCAGACATATTCTAAGGCAGTATCACCTGATCATGGAGATAGTTGATCTCCAAGGAGATCGAGGTTAGGAGAGTAGACTCAGAGGACAACACGGTGGATCCACTCACGAATGCCTATTCCCAGAGAGAGACTTTTATGGGATGGTTGAGTATGAGATACTACAACCACTGCTACAGATGGCCCTAGTGCAAGTGGGAGATTATTAGTTATATGTATGCCCTAGAGGCCATTACTATACATAGGATGTATATTGTAGTGGATGCTTGGACATATATAGGGAGGACTTTCTTGCTCAACATGATAGTATACTATCTGGTTGATCTTTACCTTAACGTGTACACTGATAGTCTCTCTGTTACATGTTGGTAAAGCCCTTAGGAAGTGTACTTGACTACCTGGACTGTGATGCGGATCATACTAGTGGGGACATGGTAGTCTATAAGTGCATCCTTCAAAGTCCCTAGTCGTGGGTGTATCGAGACGGGGCATCGATATACCAGAGTAGACTAGCGTATACCTTCTCGACCCATACAGATGGGCGATGGATGATCCCATATCTATTGGTGTTTGACATCAGAGATGATATACGGGTGCTCAGTAGAGACTGGGTACACTGGACGGACTCGCCGAGAACTCCCAGATGGTATTATACCTTACGTCAGATGGCAGTTCTCTGGTGACACTGGTACAGAGTAGTCTGTTGACCCGAGATCATCATAGAGTCTTGTGTGGTTCCCACTGTGCTTTGATTTCCACCTTACCACGTCCAAGAGGGCGTGCAAAACGGTGGCTTTTGGGTACAGTCCCGAATCACATGGAGGCAATGAGCGATAGGAGGGGATTCGTCTCTCCCGGTATAGGGAGTTGATGTTGCGCTGTGTTCGATTGGCTATAACAGGAAATCCCTGGCCAGGGTTGCTGAGATTTACTGGTAAGTGTTACCAGTAGTTTCTCGAAATGTTATAGACCTCGTATCGACACGACTTATCAAGCTATTGGGGTCTGACGTTTAACACCCCTAGGCGAGATATGCGACATATCAGACGATCAGACCGGACTGTACGGTAAGTGTTACTGGTTGGATTCACAGGAGTGTGAGCGGGCTTGCTCGTCGATCTTCTGATCGCTCAATACCCGGGTGGCCGTTACGTTTAGCAGACCGCTTGCGGCTTGTGGGTGTTTGATATGATCATCATCTGCTGCCGGCGTATTGACGAGTCTTTAGAGTCCTACACAGAGGTTTCCTGGCTCAAGCGAAACGAAATAGGAGCGCATATGAGATATGTGCGGGACCGAGAATAATGCGTGTATGTGATACCGTATTTCATTCTCGCGATGAGTGTGTCGAATGGTTGTATGCGATATAACCTAGTTATCGAATCAAGGATTGATTCGATAAATCGATACATTGAATACTAGTCGGTTGTGTGCGACATGACCGGATCATTGAATCAAGTGTTGATTTAATGATTTAATGCATAATTATATATTTGATATATTACTTTGCATTAACTAGTATTGGTTCACTTTAAATGAATTTTCTCACTTGTTTGTGCACATTGTATATGTGATATGTTTTTGTGCACAAGTTTGTATCATGTTTGATGATGCATGCTAACTTGGGTTTGTGTGAAGATTAAACCATGGTTATATGAATGGTTAGGGTTTTGATTATTTACTTATTTATTTATTTATTTATTCATTTTGGATATTATTAAGAATGGTGGCTTATTTTGTTTCTATGTTGAAGCTTCTTGAAGCTTTGACAAAGTCCACCATTCTTATCTCATCCTTAACCCTAACCATTCCAACTAACCTTAGTTTAATCTCTACACTTGACCATGGTTAGTATATGATAAGTATTCATATTAGATTCATTTTTAAATAAAAAAACTTATCATAATATCATTATCTTCTTCTTCTTCTTCTTCACATGAAGAAAGCTTGCCTCATCAATGGCAAGTGAAGAAATCAAGTGAGAAATCCAATTCTAAAGTGAACCCACCTCCTATTTCTTCATCCTCTACCTCTTGCCAAGTAGTATAGGGTGTTTTCTTCACAAGTTTCTTGACTTGGTGAAGTTGGAGCTTGATCTAGCGATGCCTCGACGTAGATCATCTTCGGCATCGTAGTCGATGACCTAGCCCGCCCATTTCTCCGATGAAGCCGACGCTAGAGCCCGGGATTTGATTTGGACAGCGAGGAGACTTCATCGCGGAGCTATGGAGGTGGAGCACCGGATCTACAAAGGTTGTATTTCCGTTCTTTTAGTTAAGTAGTTAACTAGTTGCTTGTTTCGCCTAAACTCTAGTTAACGATCCGTATTAGGTTTTCTCGGCACCCCTAAAATTAGAAATTGGCATGGTTGATGCCTTGTGAGACCTCTTGAGAGTGCCTAGGAACCCTACATTTCCTTAGTGTTGAAATGAGTCGAGAATTTCCCACGGAGACACTGGTTGCTCTGCGAGTCGACGCGAATCAGGAGGCTCTCATCAAGGATTGTTTGTTTTCCTGAGTTGAGGTATTTGCCAAGGATTATTTGTTTCCCTGGTGCCAAGGATTATTTGTTTCCTTGGTGTTGAAACGAGTCGAGAATTTCCCACGGAGACACTGGTTGCTCTGCGAGTCGACGCGGATCAGGAGGCTCTCATCAAGGATTGTTTGTTTCCCTGAGTTGAGGTATTTGCCAAGGATTATTTGTTTTCCTGGTGTTGAAACGAGTCGAGAATTTTGTAAGTCCATGCTACCTCTCCCGGTTCTTTCGGGAATGCGGAATTTGGTAAAAAACGATTTTTATAGAGGTGGTAACATGGACCTAAAACCCGGATCTTGGTTAAACATCTATCTAACAACCTAACTGCGAGTTTCTAGCTACTCGGTTAGGGGGTTATACCTTGCTTGTCTTGAACTCCTTCGTCTTCAAACTCCGATGGTGGTCCGGATTGGCTTCTTCCCGTCGTCTCCGTACGCCGAAGATGTTAGTTATGTATATGCCCTAGAGGCCATTGTTGTACATATGATGTATATTATAATGGATGCTTGGTTATATATAAAGATGACTTTCTTGCTCGTCATGATAGTATGCTATTTGGTTTCACTTTATCTTAACATGTTGACTTGTATTGGTTTACTGTTTTACTCTCACATGTTGATAAAGCCCTTAGGATCTGTACTCGACTACTGGGACTATGATGAGATCATACTAGTGGGGCCACGGTAGTCGATGAGTACATCCTATAACTGTTCCTAGTCGAGGGTATATCGAGACAGGGCATCGATACACCAGAGTAGACTAGCGTATACGCATCTTGACCCATATGATGGGCGATGGATGATCCCATATCCATCGGTGTTAGACATCAGAGATGGTGTACGGGTGCTCAGTGGAGACTGGGTACACTGGACGGACTCGCCGAGAACTCCCAGATGGTGATATACCACACGTCAGATGGCAGTTCTCCGGTGACACAGGTACAGGGTAGTCTGAAGACCCGAGATCGTCATAGAGTCTTGTGTGATTCCCACTGTGCTTTGATTTCCACCTTACCACGTCCAAGAGGGCGTGCAAAACGGTGGCTTTTGGGTACAGTCCCGAATCACATGGAGGCAATGAGCGATAGGAGGGGATTCGTCTCTCCCGGTATAGGGAGTTGATGTCGTGCTGTGTTCGATTGGCTATAACTGGAAGTCCCTGGCCAGGGCTGCTATGGAGATTTACTGGTAAGTGTTACTAGTAGTTTCTCGACCCGTTATGAGCCATACATCGACACGACTTATCGGTTACTGGGGTCTGACGTATACCACCCCTAGACTTGATATGCGACATATCAGACGAACAGACCGGACTGTACGGGAGTGTTACTGATCGGATTCACAGGAGAACGCACAGGCTAGCTTGTTGATCTTCTGATCGCTCAATACCTGGGTGGCTGTTACGTTTAGCTGACCGCTTGCAGCTTGTGGGTGTTTGATATGATCATCACCTGCTACCGGCGTATTGACGATTCTTTAGAGTCCTACACAGAGGTTTCTTGGCTCAGGCGAAACGGAGTAGTGGCGCATATGTGATATGCGCAGGAGTGTGAATAATGCGATATGGGATACCGTATTATATTCTCGCGATATATGGATATGAACCGGGTCATCGGATCAAGTGTTGATTCGATGAATCGGTACATGATATATTAGTCGGTTATATTCGATATAGCCGGATCGTCGGATCAAGTGTTGATTCGATGATTTAATATATAATAATATATATGATATATTATTATATTAACTAATATTGGCTTGCTTTATTATTTCATTTTCTCAGTGGATGATACATTGATATATATGCGATATATGTTAATTGTATTATTTTCTTTTGTTGCAAATATATAATATATATGTGATATATATTATTGTGACATGATATGATTAATTGTTAAACATGTTTAAGGATGATTAATTGAGGTTAGGGTTTGATTAGGGTTAGTAGCTTCAAGTTCCTTCTAGAAGCTTTCTTGTTTTGTCATTCTTAAGATATTTAGAATGACACATTCATTTAACCCAACCAAACCCTAACTCTAGTTAACTCTCTACTCATTCTCATCCATTCATCCTTGACCATGGTTATATATCAATCATATGTTTTATTTCTCTTCATCACAAAAAGGATTTGATATTATCATTATCCATTATCTTCTTCTTCTTCTCTCTTGAAGAAGCTCTCTTGAAAATCCTAAAGTGATGATAAAATATGAGAAAATGATTTAAAAAGAAAGCAAAATTACTACTCTCCCATCCTCATCTCATCTAGCCCATGGGATTAGTGTGTTCTACTCTTTTGAGTGAGAAAGCTTGAGTCGAAGAAACTTCAAGGTAGATCATCGGAGATTTGGAATACTTCGAGCTAGCATGGATCGTTCGAGTCGTGGAGCCTCTCATGAGTCCGGGAGATCGTGGATCGCGGCAAAGGGACTTCTACTCGGAGCTTGTGAAGTGAAGGAGCGGACTACAAAGGTTGTAATCCCTCACACTTAGATAAAAGTTATCTTAATGCATGTTTAACCCTAATAATCTAGCAAAGATCCCGGCTTTGGGTTGTTCGGCACGTCTAAAATTTAATCCGGGCATGTTTGATGCCTTTTGAACCTTCACAAGAGTGCCTAGGAACCCTACAGTGGTATCAGAGCCTAGCTAGAGCATTAGGCGATGTGTTTACGAAGTTAAAACTCCGATCGAACCCGAAACGACGAAACTTGACCCCTCTCTGGAAATTTTCTAAATTTTGGGATTTTTCAGAATTAAAAATATGTAAAAAAATCAGCAGGGAATTCTAAGAATTACCATGAAACACGTGCCCGCAATTCCACCAACCGAGCGCGGAAACGCGGCAAGAACAAGGATATCGCGGCGGTTCCGCGGCCTGACTGTAGGATTGGGACACGTGGCTTCATGGTATTGACCGTAGATACTTGCTGACTATTCTGGGTATTTTTAATCTGTTCCAGGTGTTTCAAATTCTGGGGTTTGTTTGGTAATATTAGATTCGATCGGAATATTTAAGTTCGTATTTCTTTCCGGATATTTAGAAACTGTTAAACTATTTGAACGGATATCATTAACTTACTGTTTCCCGGTACGGCAAATTTTCAAGTGTTGAAATTTATTCGGGTTTAAATCTTTTGGAAAAGTTGTACAAGTTAAGCGGTGGACCCTCTAGAAGACACAAACCTTAACTCGATTATGTGACCGTCTTGAACTGCCTTTTGAACCTTCGGGTTTGGGGCAGTACGGCGTGCCACATGTGAGGCGTTGGCTTGACCCTTCTACGGCTGGATCACCGGTACTGTGACATATTCTGGGATTATTTGAACCCCGCTCAAGAGTTGAGCAGTTTAGGAAATTTTGGGTGTTTGATTATCCGTTCGAAAAGTTTAATACTGTTTATTTATCTGGAATGTGATACAATATGTGGAATTCATAGAGTTAGGCATGAAATACGGAGTATGTGATATTTCGGATTTACGATGTCTAAAGTGATTGTGGATTCCAAATATTGTAGTTTTACACTTTCTTTTCTGTGACCGTAAGTGTAATATGTGATATCGCCGGTTTCGTTGCTATATGATTCAACGACAATTGGGATGCGCATATTTACTTACGTTGATGATATGAGATATTATGTGTTGCTGTGATATGTTATATTGGATCGTCGCGTTCTGAATAGCCGGGGTTTTTTTGTGAGATGAGGGTTTTTATTTTCATTCATGTAAAATTCATTTGTAATATAATATTCTTTTATTTGGGGCACTTCCAGGTTGCGGTTGCTGTCACCAGTGTATATTATTTACTTTTCCGCATTAGGTAGACCCAAGGAGGGGAGCACAAGTAACCGGGTTCTAGGGTCCAGTGGGAGGCCATCTCGAGGAGTCGAGACCGGGTCTCCTAACCCTAGAATTGGCAGTGTTACTTGCCGCTCTCGTAGGGGTCTTGGGATGTGGGTTTGGCTATTCGTCGCGACCGTGGAATCCGTGTTTTATACAGGCTCGTATTGAAAACACGGACGTCCTAGTATATCCAATATTTCATATATGTTCTTCTGCTGCAATGTTCTGTGATGAGATCATATTACTGCCTGAGACGAATGCTTATACTATATATATATGCTGATATATAAATATTACTTCTTTCGTTTCTTCTGTGATGCTTAGGAAGCATAAGCTGATGGGATTTTTATTAATGTGATTAATAAAAGAAAAGAAACCTAAAGATGTTGTAGAATCAAAAACTTTATAAAAGGGGTAGCTACAGTTTTGCTTTGCACAGTGATATATACGATATATCCTGCACCTTATTCGATGAGGAAAGGACCGAGATCCCTTCACCGGGAGTGACTCCTTTAGCAAAACTGGCAGATGCTACAAAACGCGGTTTGTCTTTTGATTGTTTTAAGTGTTTTGCTTTGCACAGCGGTATATATGATATATCCTGCACCTTATTCGATGAGGAAAGGGCCGACGATCCCTTCACCGGGAGTGACCCCTTTAGCGAAACTAAGAAAAAGCCTCAAAAACACTCCTTTTCAAAAATACATGATTCTACGACGATATCAAGTTCATTACGCTCAGGGTTTTCTGAAAAATCTGCGTAGCCCTCCGTCATTTCAGATAAATGCTACTTAGTATTCGTGCTACGGTAGTTTGGCCTTCGTCAAGGCGTAGTGTACGGTAGCTAACTAGTATTTATCTGTCAGCATAAGATGCGATTGGATTAGGGTATTCGTACGGCGTAGTTTGGCCTTCGTCAAGGGTCGTACGGGTGGGTTTAATTCAATCAAGAAATGAACGGGTTGAACTTGACTAGCGCTCTATGAGTAGTTTGGCCTTCGTCAAGATCATGGGACGCTAGGGGTAAAAGCATTATCGAGAATTTCAAGTGTTGAAATTTGCAATGAGATTGCATACCTCCTATGAGATAGTTGGATCCCGATACCCACTGCGAGTAAGTGTTACTCCTGGGAGAGTTTTACACAGGACAATTAGTCATTCAAGTAGGTGTCTAGAAAAGTGTTAACGAGGTTACGCCTCTGGGAAAACGAGGTTTACATTAATTAGGTCCGTGCGAGAGCACGGGGAACCTCCCTCAAAGTACCGACACTGATCTGGCTGAAAGATTGACGAAATTGTAAGGTGTAATTAATCCCGGCTAATCTTACCTTTTAGGGTTTTAAGGTAGATTTGATAAAAACAGTGGGAGACATCCTGATTAGATAAGATAATAACCAATCTAATCTTGCAAGAGCATACGCTAAAGTGTTTTCTTCTCTCTCTCTCCAGGTAGCGACCATTTCAGGCCATAATCAAGATAATAATATGGATGTATTGACTAAACCTAATTATTGTACTGAGCTAGGGAATGTTGGACCCGTTCTTTCTTATAAGAGTTATAAGACTGAACAGGAAATAGAAGCATATCTGGATTCTCACGCCGCCCAAAGGAACATGCATGTTGATGCATCTTCTTCGGGTGTGTTAGTTATTGAGAACCGTTTCTCAGTTCACCCTACGTCCTGGGTATTAGATACCGGATCAGGATCCCACATATGTAAATTGTTACATGGGCTACGTAAAGGTAGAGAACTGGGAAAAGGTGATCATTCCGTTCAAGTAGGGAACGGTGCAAGTATTATAGCCAAAGCAGTTGGCGAATATCACCTTGTATTACCAAGTCGTAATACACTGATTCTAAATGAGTGCTATTATATACCGAACATGATGTGCAACATTATATCAGTTTCTTTATTGAGTAAAGAGGGATATAATTTTGTAGTACAGGATAATGTTATGAACATATTCCTAGATCAAAAGTTGATTGCATCAGGCTCGTTACATAATGGCATATTCATTCTAAATCAGAATACAGTCCTGAATATACAAAACACACACAAGAGGAAAAGTTCGGATATGAACGAATCCTACTTGTGGCATTGTAGACTTGGTCATATCAATGCGACACGACTGGCTAAGTTACATAAAGATGGTTATTTGAATCCTTTCGAATTATCATCTTATGATACTTGCCATTCATGTCTCAAAGGAAAAATGACCAAAGCTCCGTTTAGTGGACACGGAGAAAGAGTTACCGAACTCTTAGGACTGGTACATAGTGATGTATGCGGTCCCATGTCTACGCATGCCAGGAACGGTTCTTCCTACTTCATTACATTCATTGACGATCTCTCTAGATACGGACATGTGTTCCTGTTGAAACACAAGTCTGAAGCTTTTGAGAAATTCAGAGAATATAAGCACGAAGTAGAAAACCAAACGGGCAAAAGTATTAAGATTCTTCGATCTGATCGAGGAGGTGAATACTTAAGCGGTGAGTTTTTAGATTATCTAAAAGAGAATGGGATTCTCTCTCAGCTTACTCCTCCTTATACACCACAGCACAACGGCGTATCTGAGCGGAGGAATCGCACCCTATTAGATATGGTGCGCTCTATGATGAGCGAGGCTGAGTTACCTATTTCCTTCTGGGGGTATGCGCTTGAGACAGCCATACATCTATTGAATATGGTTCCTACCAAATCAGTGCCTACCACTCCATATGAGATATGGAAAGGGAAGAGACCATCTCTTATGTATATTAAGATATGGGGTTGTCCAGCCTATGTCAAAAGACAAAATCCGGACAAACTCGAGGCAAGATCTGTCTTATGTAGGTTTATTGGATATCCCAAACATTCGCGAGGGTATATCTTCTACCACTCCGAGGAACAGAAAGTGTTTGTTTCTCGACATGCCACCTTTTTAGAAAAGGGTTTTCTTATGAAAGACATTGATGGCAATGAGGTAGAACTGGAAGAGGTTCCAGCAACACAAACTACGGCAGATGATTTATTGGAACCAGAGGATTCAGTAGTACCCGACGAACCCCAGCCTCTCCGCCGATCTAGCAGGGTTTCTCGTCCACCTGAGAGATACTACGGTTTTCTCATTGATGGTGGAAGCGAGGACTGCATCATGGATGATGATGAACCGACTAGTTTCGAGCAGGCCATCACGAGTGGTGACTCTGTGAAATGGCTGGATGCAATGCGATCTGAGATGGAATCCATGTACACCAACAAAGTATGGACTTTGGAACTTGCTCCTGAAGGGGTAAAACCCATTGGGAGCAAGTGGATCTTTAAAAAGAAATTTGGTGTAGATGGAAAAGTTGAGACTTTCAAAGCTAGACTTGTAGCAAAGGGTTTTCGTCAACGACCAGGTGTGGACTATGACGAAACCTTTTCTCCAGTGGCTATGCTTAAGTCCATCCGGATCTTACTTGCCATTGCTGCATACCATGACTACGAAATCTGGCAAATGGATGTTAAGACCGCCTTTCTAAACGGTGATTTAGAAGAGAGCGTGTACATGACTCAGCCAGAGGGCTTCGTAGACAGTGGGAGCAGCGGAAAGGTGTGCAAGCTGCTTAAATCCATTTATGGGTTAAAGCAAGCATCGCGGAGTTGGAACATCTATTTTGATGTTGTAGTCAAAGAGTTTGACTTCATCAAAAATATAGATGAACCTTGTATCTATAAGAAGGTAGCAGAGGGTAAGGTTGTCTTCCTCGTATTGTACGTGGATGACATACTCTTGATAGGAAATGATATTCCTATGCTGCAATCAGTCAAGCTCTTCTTATCACAGAGATTCTCAATGAAAGATCTAGGTGATGCCTCCTGCATATTGGGAATCATGATCTATAGAGATAGATCTAAACGGATACAGGGATTGTCCCAATCCAGGTACATTGACACCATACTAAAGAGGTTTAGTATGGAAGAATCCAAGCGTGGGAATCAGCCCACGATCTCTGGACTCACTCTCTCCAAAGAGATGTCTCCCAAGACTGATTTGGAGAGAGCTCGCATGCAAGGGATACCCTATGCTTCAGCAGTAGGCTCTATCATGTATGCGATGCTATGTACCAGACCCGATGTAGCATACTCGCTAAGTGTAGTGAGTCGGTATCAAGCAGATCCTGGAGAGAGTCACTGGACAGCTGTGAAGAACATTCTCAAGTACTTGCGAAGGACTAAGGAGATGTTCTTGGTGTATGGTAACGGAGAACTCCAGGTGGAGTCCTTTACCGATTCCAGCTTCCAAAGTGATAAGGACGACTCTAAGTCGCATTCGGGTTTTGTCTTTACCCTCAATGGAGGGGCGGTATGTTGGAAGAGTTCCAAACAGGATACCGTTGCAGACTCAACGATGGAGGCTGAATACATCGCTGCCAACGATGCTGCCAAAGAGGCTGTCTGGATCAAGAAGTTCATTAGTGAACTTGGTGTGGTTCCATCCATTGAGCATCCAATACCTCTGTATTGCGATAACAATGGAGCTGTGGCTTTAGCCAAGGAACCCAGGTCCCATCAAAAGTCCAGACATATTCTGAGGCGGTATCACCTGATCAGGGAGATAGTTGATCGCCGGGAGATCGAGGTCAGGAGAGTAGATACGAAGGACAACACTGCGGATCCATTCACGAAGGCTATTCCCCAGATACAGTTTGAGAGATTATTCGGGATGCTAGGTATGAGATACTACAGCAGCTGGCCTTAGTGCAAGTGGGAGATTGTTAGTTATGTATATGCCCTAGAGGCCATTGTTGTACATATGATGTATATTATAATGGATGCTTGGTTATATATAAAGATGACTTTCTTGCTCGTCATGATAGTATGCTATTTGGTTTCACTTTATCTTAACATGTTGACTTGTATTGGTTTACTGTTTTACTCTCACATATTGATAAAGCCCTTAGGATCTGTACTCGACTACTGGGACTATGATGAGATCATACTAGTGGGGCCACGGTAGTCGATGAGTACATCCTATAACTGTTCCTAGTCGAGGGTATATCGAGACAGGGCATCGATACACCAGAGTAGACTAGCGTATACGCATCTTGACCCATATGATGGGCGATGGATGATCCCATATCCATCGGTGTTAGACATCAGAGATGGTGTACGGGTGCTCAGTGGAGACTGGGTACACTGGACGGACTCGCCGAGAACTCCCAGATGGTGATATACCACACGTCAGATGGCAGTTCTCCGGTGACACAGGTACAGGGTAGTCTGAAGACCCGAGATCGTCATAGAGTCTTGTGTGATTCCCACTGTGCTTTGATTTCCACCTTACCACGTCCAAGAGGGCGTGCAAAACGGTGGCTTTTGGGTACAGTCCCGAATCACATGGAGGCAATGAGCGATAGGAGGGGATTCGTCTCTCCCGGTATAGGGAGTTGATGTTGTGCTGTGTTCGATTGGCTATAACTGGAAGTCCCTGGCCAGGGCTGCTATGGAGATTTACTGGTAAGTGTTACTAGTAGTTTCTCGACCCGTTATGAGCCATACATCGACACGACTTATCGGTTACTGGGGTCTGACGTATACCACCCCTAGACTTGATATGCGACATATCAGACGAACAGACCGGACTGTACGGGAGTGTTACTGATCGGATTCACAGGAGAACGCACAGGCTAGCTTGTTGATCTTCTGATCGCTCAATACCTGGGTGGCTGTTAGTTTTAGCTGACCGCTTGCAGCTTGTGGGTGTTTGATATGATCATCACCTGCTACCGGCGTATTGACGATTCTTTAGAGTCCTACACAGAGGTTTCTTGGCTCAGGCGAAACGGAGTAGTGGCGCATATGTGATATGCGCAGGAGCGTGAATAATGCGATATGGGATACCGTATTATATTCTCGCGATATATGGATATGAACCGGGTCATCGGATCAAGTGTTGATTCGATGAATCGGTACATGATATATTAGTCGGTTATATTCGATATAGCCGGATCGTCGGATCAAGTGTTGATTCGATGATTTAATATATAATAATATATATGATATATTATTATATTAACTAATATTGGCTTGCTTTATTATTTCATTTTCTCAGTGGATGATACATTGATATATATGCGATATATGTTAATTGTATTATTTTCTTTTGTTGCAAATATATAATATATATGTGATATATATTATTGTGACATGATATGATTAATTGTTAAACATGTTTAAGGATGATTAATTGAGGTTAGGGTTTGATTAGGGTTAGTAGCTTCAAGTTCCTTCTAGAAGCTTTCTTGTTTTGTCATTCTTAAGATATTTAGAATGACACATTCATTTAACCCAACCAAACCCTAACTCTAGTTAACTCTCTACTCATTCTCATCCATTCATCCTTGACCATGGTTATATATCAATCATATATTTTATTTCTATTCATCACAAAAAGGATTTGATATTATCATTATCCATTATCTTCTTCTTCTTCTCTCTTGAAGAAGCTCTCTTGAAAATCCTAAAGTGATGATAAAATATGAGAAAATGATTTAAAAAGAAAGCAAAATTACTACTCTCCCATCCTCATCTCATCTAGCCCATGGGATTAGTGTGTTCTACTCTTTTGAGTGAGAAAGCTTGAGTCGAAGAAACTTCAAGGTAGATCATCGGAGATTTGGAATACTTCGAGCTAGCATGGATCGTTCGAGTCGTGGAGCCTCTCATGAGTCCGGGAGATCGTGGATCGCGGCAAAGGGACTTCTACTCGGAGCTTGTGAAGTGAAGGAGCGGAGTACAAAGGTTGTAATCCCTCACACTTAGATAAAAGTTATCTTAATGCATGTTTAACCCTAATAATCTAGCAAAGATCCCGGCTTTGGGTTGTTCGGCACGTCTAAAATTTAATCCGGGCATGTTTGATGCCTTTTGAACCTTCACAAGAGTGCCTAGGAACCCTACAGAAGATAGATCCACCTGAAAGCTCCAACCTTTAGTTCCTTCTTCGTTCTTTGAAGAAACTAGTTCACTCGGTTTGCCAAACCTTGTGAACTAGAGTGAGTAGAGAAGAGTTTGTATGGGATTTTATCTATGGTTCTTGATTCTCAACTCATGAGACAAGAGAACCATAGATTAAAGAGAGGGAGCAAGAGCAAGAGGGTGAGAGCAAAGCAAGAGAGCTCAAGAACAAGAGAGAGAATGAGCAAGAAAGAATGAGCAAGTCTTTTGTCTCTCACCCTCTCATAATCCAAAGTCATGATAACTCATCATATCAAATAAGTCTTATGTGATGGTTGAAGCAACCATAACCATATCATTTCATGCACTCATTTTACACAAATGAGCAAGCAAGCAAAAGTCTTTGCCATGAAATGATGGCTATGGTTATCATGATGGTCAACTAGTCAAGCCTAGTCAACCGGTCAACAAAGTCAACAAGTCAACAAAAGTCAACAAGTCAACAAAGTCAACAAGAGTCAACAACCATGTCACCATAATACTTAATTAATATAATAGTTAATCACATATCATATTCTCATTAGGGTTGAACAAAAAGTCAAATAGTCAACGGTCAACTGTAAACAACCCTAATGAGAATCCGCTGCCTCTGTCTCCCTGTCAACTGTGCATACACACCCGCATCCGCGTTCCGAGGAATACGAATGCAAACTGGATAAATCCAATCCCAATATGTACACTACGATCTGGCTTAAACCAAAGCCCGCTAGTGTAAATTGTCCGGACACTGTACGTGCACAAGTGCACGGATGTGACCGAACCCTGTCGCAAAACCATGCGACCTGTCGCAAAACCATGCGACCTCTACTCTTTTGCCTAAAGGCGAAAAGCTTTCTGTGTGGGACTCTAAAGACTCGACACTACGCTGGCAGTGGGTTTAACCACAGACCGCAAGCGGCACTAGCTGTGCGTAACGGTCCCCAGGTAATGCCGACAAGAAGACCGACGAGGTGAAACCCATCTGAACTCCTACTGAGCCTGAGTGTGACATTCTCCGTACAGTCCGGTCTGTTCGTCTGATACATCGCATGGCGGGCCTAGGGGGCGGTAAACGTCAGTCCCCCAATAGCGGTACAAGTCGTGCCGGAGCGAAGCCCAAAACACCCTGAGATAACACTGGAAGCCTACCAGTATATCTCGTTTGCCCTGGCCAGGGACTACTCGTGTAATGGCTCTCCTAGACACAGCGCGATGTCAACCCCCAATACCGGGAGAGACGAATCCTGTCTAACCGTCACTGCCTCCAAGTGCTTCGGGACTGCACCCAACCACTACCTGTTTGCACGACTCCTTTGAGCCGTGGTAGGGTAGTAATCAAAGTGCAGTGGGAACACACTCGAGGCGAAGTGACAGTGTCAAGTCAGCGGACTAAGCTGTACTCATGTCACCTGGGAACTGATAACTGACGATAGGCATAATACCAACTAGTCAGTTCCCGACGAGTCCTGTCCAGTGTACCCGTAACCTAACGAGCACCCGCATACTATCTCAAGTACGACGTACTGACGGCTGTGGGACAGACCGTCTCCCACACTGGGATGAGAAGCGCATGCGCTGGTCTACTCCGGAGTATCGATGCCCTGTCTCGATAGTCCTGCGACCAGGGACCTGCATAAGGATGTGCTTATAGATTACCCAGCCCCACTAGTGTGACTGCCATCACATCGCTGGTAATCAAGCAAAGATCCTAAGGGCTCCACTAATGTGTATAGGCGATATACTAAAATAAACACATGTACACATTGAAGTAGAAACAAACCAAGTAGCATACTACTATTTTGAGCAAGATTGTATATACAAGGTGAATATCCCAAGCATCCATTAAGTAATATACAAACTAGTATGATACAGTAATGGATTCTAGGGCATATACACTAACAATCTCCTACTTGCACTAAGGCCATGTACTTGCGTATCGAAGACCTATCATCTCGATCAGCCGCTCGAACTGGGTCTGGGGCAGGGCCTTGGTGAATGGATCTGCAGTGTTATCTTCTGAAGCGACTCTCCGAACCTCGATCTCCTGGCGATCCACGATCTCCCTGATCAGGTGATACCGCCTCAAGATGTGCCTGGATCTCTGATGGGACCTGGGTTCCTTCGCTAAAGCTATAGCCCCGTTGTTGTCGCAATACAGAGGTATTGGATCAACAATGGACGGAACCACCTGAAGTTCTTTCAAGAACTTCCTCATCCAGACAGCTTCTTTTGCGGCATCAGATGCAGCGATGTATTCCGCTTCCATCGTCGAGTCTGCAACGGTTTCCTGTTTGGAACTCTTCCAACACACCGCCCCTCCATTGAGGGTAAAGACAAAACCCGACATGGAATTGGAATCATCCTTGTCACTCTGGAAGCTGGAGTCAGCAAAGGCCTCGATCTGGAGGTCTTTTCCGCCATACACCAAGAACATCTCCTTAGTCCTTCTCAGGTACTTGAGAATGTTCTTTACCGCTATCCAGTGTTTCTCCCCAGGGTTTGACTGATACCGGCTTACCACACTCAGTGCATAAGCTACATCCGGTCTGGTACACAACATCGCATACATTATAGAGCCTACCGCAGAAGCGTAGGGTATAATAGACACGCGATCCCTCTCCAAATCAGTCTTGGGAGACATCTCTTTAGTGAGGGTGATCCCGTGACAAGCCGGTAGGTTACCGCGCTTGGAATCTTCCATACTGAATCTTTTCAGCACGGTGTCGATGTACCTGGACTGAGAAAGTCCCAATATCCTCTTGGATCTGTCACGGTAGATCCGGATACCCAGAATGTATGAGGCATCACCCAGGTCTTTCATGGAGAACCTGTGTGACAAGAACCCCTTGACAGATTGTAGCATAGGAATATCATTTCCTATTAAGAGAATGTCATCCACGTATAAAACGAGGAATACTACAGTTCTCGCTACAAATCTACTATAGATGCATGGTTCATCTGGATTTTTGATAAAGCCAAATTCTTTGACCGTCTCATCAAAGCAGATGTTCCAACTCCGCGATGCCTGCTTTAGTCCATAGATGGACTTAAGCAACTTGCACACCTTTCTGCTGCTCCCACTCTGAATGAAACCCTCTGGTTGGTCCATATAGACACACTCTTCTAAATTTCCATTTAGAAAAGCGGTCTTTACGTCCATTTGCCAGATCTCATAATCGTGGAAGGCAGCAATGGCAAGAAGGATCCGAATGGATTTCAGCATGGCTACTGGAGAAAAGGTTTCGTCATAGTCCAAGCCAGGTATTTGACGAAAACCCTTTGCTACCAGCCTAGCTTTATAGGTCTCAACCTGTCCATCTACACCAATCTTCCTTTTGAAGATCCACTTGCATCCTACGGGTTTTACCCCGTCTGGAGCAATGTCCAACGTCCATACCTTGTTGGTGTACATGGACTCCATTTCGGTCCGCATTGCATCCAGCCATTTTACTGAGTCAACGCTCTTAACGGCCTGCTGGAAGCTAGTAGGCTCATCATAATCTATGATGCAATCCTCTCTATCCCCGTCTATGAGAAAACCGTAGTATCTCTCGGGCGGATGAGTCTGCCTACTACTCCTGCGGAGCGGCGTAGGAATGTCCTGTTCTCTTGAACCCTCTGGTTCCACTAAACTTTCAGTAATAGTCCGTGGTTCTGGAATTTCTTCCAGTTCTACTGCGCTCCCACTTATTTCCTTTTCCAAGAACTGGTGTTCTAGAAAGTGGGCATTACGAGAAACAAGGACTTTTTGTTCCTCTGCGTAGTAGAAAAGATACCCCCTGGTGTTCTTTGGGTATCCCACAAACTTGCACAGTACCGAGCGTGCCTCGAGTTTGTCCGCATGCTGCTTTTTGACAAAAGCTGGACATCCCCAGATCTTCAGCTATTGAAGATAGGGTTTCTTCCCACTCCATAACTCATATGGTGTGGTAGGCACAGTCTTAGTGGGAACTCGGTTCAAAAGGTATGCGGCTGATTCTAGCGCATATCCCCAGAATGATCGCGGCAACTCAGCGTTACTCATCATGGACCGCACCATATCCAATAGGGTGCGGTTCCGTCTCTCCGATACACCGTTATGTTGCGGAGTGTATGGAGGAGTAAGCTGAGAGAGAATTCCGTTCTCTTTTAAATAGTTCAGGAACTCGGCACTTAAGTATTCTCCACCTCGATCCGATCTTAGAATCTTTATACTTTTGCCGGTTTGTTTTTCTACTTCATTCTTATACTCCTGGAATTTTCCAAAGGTTTCGGACTTATGTTTCATTAAGAAGACATGACCGTACCTTGAGAAGTCATCCGTAAAAGTAACGAAGTAAGAATAACCGCTTCGCGCATGTGTAGACATTGGACCGCACACGTCACTGTGTACGAGTCCTAAGAGCTCGCTCGCTCTTACTCCGTGTCCAGTGAACGGAGTCTTTGTCATCTTTCCTTTGAGACAGGATTGACAAGTGGCATACGATTGATATTCGAACGCATTCAAATACCCTTCAGTATGTAACTTCGTCAACCTTCTCTCATTGATGTGACCCAGTCTACAATGCCACAAGAAAGTCTGATTTATTTCTGGAGACTTTCTTTTGTGTGTATTCTGGACATTGAAAATTTGGGGTTGGTTCAATACGTATATACCATTACTCAATGTACCTGACCCAATCAAAACTTGATTAAGGTGAATGTTTACAACATTACTTACAAACGCAAATTCATAACCTTCTTTAGAAACTAAAGATACAGAAATGATATTACAAGTTGCGTTGGGTACAAAAAAGCAATTACGCAAAACCAAAACATGTCCATCTGACATTCCCAGGTGATAGTCCCCCACGGCTTTAGCATCCATGCTAGCTCCGTTCGCAACTCTGAGGGTCATGTCACTTGCTTTCAAAACACTACGGTTTCTCAACGCCTGCAAAGAATTATAGATATGAGATCCTGATCCGGTATCCAATACCCAGGAAGTAGAGTTTATTGAAAGACAGTTTTCAATAACATACACACCTGAAGCTGAAGCTGCAACCTGCTTCAATTCCTGTGTTCTGGCCTTCTAGGCCCTGCAATCATTCTTCCAGTGACCTTTCTTATGACAATAGAAGCATTCTTCCTTATCCACAAGCTTTCCCACTTTCTTTGTTGCTTTAGCTTTTCCCTTCGTATCCACTTTACTAACACCGCCCCTTGGTTTGGCGGGGGCTTTCTTCTTCTTTCCCTTGGCTTTTGCCTTGGACCTAGAAGAAGATGATCCTCCTACAAACAAAGTGGATGTTTCCCTACCTTTCTGTAGGGTGCCCTCTGTGCTCCTCAGCATGTTGAGGAGCTCTGAAAGTTCAACTTCTTTTTCTTGCAAGTTGAAGTTCAGTATGAACTGGGCGTAAGTGGAAGAAAGGGACTGGAGAACTATGTCCGTATAGAGTTCACTCTCCAATGTGGTCCCTAGGTCCGCGAGCTCCTCAATGTAGCCGATCATCTTTAGCACGTGCTCGGCTACTGATGATCCGACGGCCATTCTTGCCGAAAATAACTTTTTCGATGCTACGTATCTTGTGATACGAGATTGCTCTCCATACAGTTCTTTTGTATGAAGAAATATGGATTCCAAGTCCATATTCTCGTGCCTCCTCTGATGTTCATTATCCATAGAGGCAAGTACGAGGCATTTGGCCTTCGCGCTATCAATCTCCCAAGTCTTACGGATTTCCTTATCCGCGACACTGGAAGTGGGACCAGGGACAGGGGGAGCTTTGGTGGTAAGAAGATACCCCAGCTTGTCGTAAGAGATTGCTATCTTGACATTCCTGAGCCAATCTTTGTAGTTTGGCCCTGTCAGTTTGTTTTTATCTAGGAGTAACTTAAGTCCAGTCATGTCGATTTGGTCGCTGCAATTAGGAGAGAGAAGAAGAAACACTCAGCATGATGCTCTTGCAAGTTTAGAGTGGTTTTTAGTTTGTCTAAACAGGATGGCTCCCACTGTTTCTCGAATCCCTCCTCAAACCATAAAGGAAGAATTAGCCGGGATCAATCCCACCGCACAATACTTGCTTAACCGTTCAGCCAGGCCGGTGTCGGTACTTCGAGGGAGGTTTTCCAACGCTTTCGCGAAGTTCCTTAATTAAAGAACCTCTTTTCCCTGGGGGCGTAGCCCCGCTAACACCTTTCTAGGCACCTACTAGGTTTATAGCATTGATCGTTTAGTGAGAAATTTCCCGAGGAGTAGCATATACTCACAGTAGGATCGGGATCCAAATATCATCGCGTGACGAAACTGAAGGAATCCTACCAGAATCATCACACTCCAAATGGTATGCAAATCTAGCAAGTTTCAGTACTTATGAAACTCCCGATGTGGATTTTTGCCCCATGCTCTTATGACCTTGGCGTGAGGTCAAAATGTCATAAGTCACATGTCAAGTTCTTCCCATCATTATCCAGGTTAATTTGAATCCACCCGTACCTACCCTTGACGTAGGCCAAAATGGTAGTACGACTGTACCAAATTCCGCATTCCCGAAAGAACCGGGAGAGGTAGCATGGACTTACAGTGGTATCAGAGCCTAGTTAAACTCTATCTAACATGTTAGCAAGTAACTAGAAGATCGATCAAAGAAAAAGTCCCGAAAACGAACCCCAAAAATTCGAGTTTCTGTCGATTTTTATACTGTTCAAAAGTTGATTATTTTCACACCTAAAATCGGCTCAGGGTTTTTAAAAGCCACTGTAGAAAAATCACCAAGAGATCCCCCTAAACGACCGCGGAAACGCGGCAATAGCTTGCTATTGCCACGGTTCCGCGGCCTCCTTGGCCCCTCTCTGGTGTTTCTTTGCTACAGTGTACTTTCAGGGGTATTTTGGGATTTTTGGAATATATATTTTCTGCCCAGATTTTCCAGAACGAAAATTTTATTTTGGGGTCCCGAAAATCCGTATTTTTGATCGAACTTCTAAAAGACTTAAGCTAACGGGTTTTTCTGTAATGTGATATTTGTATTGAACGTCTACTAATCGCTATATGTCGATTAGTGGGGGTTATACAAATCTGTGATCTGTAATGTTGCTGGAATGTGTATATGAATATGTTGGATTGTCGCGGGTGAATAGCCGGGGGTTGTGAGACGAGAGTTTTCTTTTCTTTCAATTCATGTAAATTTGTAAATTGATGTAATAATTATTTGTATGGCCGCACAACCGGGTCGGGGTTGTAGCCGTCATTGTATAATTTCTTTTTACTGTTTTTGCTCCTAGGATAGACCCATGGAGGGGGTGCACAAACTACCGGGTATGCCGAAGTGTCGAGTGGCCTACTCATGGAGATGAGGGAGGTTACTACGCTTCGGGTACTTGGCGGGTAGTTTGCCGCACCCGTAGGGGTCTTGGGTGGGGTATTTGGCTATTCACCGCGACCGTGTAATCTGTCTTTCGTTACAGGCTCGTACGAATTACAGGTTCCTAGTATATCCAATGTATTCATCTGTGATCTGAAATGTTTATCATTGCAGTATATCTATATATGATATTATTTAGGCGCTGCTTATGTTTTACAGCCGCGGTAGCCCAGCCCCCGCTCTGTCGTTAGTTAAGTAACCTAACGGGTAATGACGGGGCCCCGTGGCGAATGCGAATGGCATAAGCGTACGTCATATTTGCCAAACCTTGTGAACTAGAGTAGAGAAGAGTTTGTATGGGATTTTATCTATGGTTCTTGATTCTCAATTCATGAGACAAGAGAACCATAGATTAAAGAGAGGGAGCAAGAGCAAGAGGGTGAGAGCAAAGCAAGAGAGCTCAAGAACAAGAGAGAGAATGAGCAAGAAAGAATGAGCAAGTCTTTTGTCTCTCACCCTCTCATAATCCAAAGTCATGATAACTCATCATATCAAATAAGTCTTATGTGATGGTTGAAGCAACCATAACCATATCATTTCATGCACTCATTTTACACAAATAAGCAAGCAAGCAAAAGTCTTTGCCATGAAATGATGGCTATGGTTATCATGATGGTCAACTAGTCAAGCCTAGTCAACCGGTCAACAAAGTCAACAAGTCAACAAAAGTCAACAAGTCAACAAAGTCAACAAGAGTCAACAACCATGTCACCATAATACTTAATTAATATAATAGTTAATCACATATCATATTCTCATTAGGGTTGAACAAAAAGTCAAATAGTCAACGGTCAACTGTCAACAACCCTAATGAGAATCCGCTGCCTCTGTCTCCCTGTCAACTGTGCATACACACCCGCATCCGCGTTCCGAGGAATACGAATGCAAACTGGATAAATCCAATCCCAATATGTACACTAAGATCTGGCTTAAACCAAAGCCCGCTAGTGTAAACTGTCCGGACACTGTACGTGCACAAGTGCACGGATGTGACCGAACCCTGTCGCAAAACCATGCGACCTGTCGCAAAACCATGCGACCTCTACTCTTTTGCCTAAAGGCGAAAAGCTTTCTGTGTGGGACTCTAAAGACTCGACACTACGCTGGCAGTGGGTTTAACCACAGACCGCAAGCGGCACTAGCTGTGCGTAACGGTCCCCAGGTAATGCCGACAAGAAGACCGACGAGGTGAAACCCATCTGAACTCCTACTGAGCCTGAGTGTGACATTCTCCGTACAGTCCGGTCTGTTCGTCTGATACATCGCATGGCGGGCCTAGGGGGCGGTAAACGTCAGTCCCCAAATAGCGGTACAAGTCGTGCCGGAGCGAAGCCTAAAACACCCTGAGATAACACTGGAAGCCTACCAGTATATCTCGTTTGCCCTGGCCAGGGACTACTCGTGTAATGGCTCTCCTAGACACAGCGCGATGTCAACCCCCAATACCGGGAGAGACGAATCCTGTCTAACCGTCACTGCCTCCAAGTGCTTCGGGACTGCACCCAACTACTACCTGTTTGCACGACTCCTTTGAGCCGTGGTAGGGTAGTAATCAAAGTGCAGTGGGAACACACTCGAGGCGAAGTGACAGTATCAAGTCAGCGGACTAAGCTGTACTCATGTCACCTGGGAACTGATAACTGACGATAGGCATAATACCAACTATTCAGTTCCCGACGAGTCCTGTCCAGTGTACCCGTAACCTAACGAGCACCCGCATACTATCTTAAGTACGACGTACTGACGGCTGTGGGACAGACCGTCTCCCACACTGGGATGAGAAGCGCATGCGCTGGTCTACTCCGGAGTATCGATGCCCTGTCTCGATAGTCCTGCGACCAGGGACCTGCATAAGGATGTGCTTATAGATTACCCAGCCCCACTAGTGTGACTGCCATCACATCGCTGGTAATCAAGCAAAGATCCTAAGGGCTCCACTAATGTGTATAGGCGATATACTAAAATAAACACATGTACACATTGAAGTAGAAACAAACCAAGTAGTATACTACTATTTTGAGCAAGATTGTATATACAAGGTGAATATCCCAAGCATCCATTAAGTAATATACAAACTAGTATGATACAGTAATGGCCTCTAGGGCATATACACTAACAAATTTCCCACGGAGACACTGGTTGCTCTGCGAGTCGACGCGGATCAGGAGGCTCTCATCAAGGATTGTTTGTTTCCCTGAGTTGAGGTATTTGCCAAGGATTATTTGTTTCCCTGGTGCCAAGGATTATTTGTTTCCTTGGTGTTGAAATGAGTCGAGAATTTCCCACGGAGACACTGGTTGCTCTGCGAGTCGACGCGAATCAGGAGGCTCTCATCAAGGATTGTTTGTTTCCCTGAGTTGAGGTATTTGCCAAGGATTATTTGTTTCCCTGGTGCCAAGGATTATTTGTTTCCTTGGTGTTGAAACGAGTCGAGAATTTCCTACGGAGACACTGGTTGCTCTGCGAGTCGACGCGGATCAGGAGGCTCTTGTCAAGGATTGTTTGTTTTCCTGAGTTGAGGTATTTGCCGAAGACACTGGATTCTTCGGAGTTGGGATGAACCGTCGAGATTTGGCTTCGTTTTCTGGCGGAGCCTGTTGGGAAAGTATGGTTCCTTCTTTGTTTGTGCCCTTGGATTGTATACAGGGATCGATGTGATCTCAGCTGTAGGGCCGAAGTTTTATCATCTTTTTTTTGTTTTATTTCCGCGATGCTTGATTGATCATAAAACTCAAGACTGTGTAGTGTGTATCAACTCAAATGATCCTCGATAACGGTTTCATTTGATCGATAAGAGTTTCTCGTTGTGTCGGTATGAAAATTGAATAAAATTCACAATCAAAGAATTATATTAGACCGCAATCAACTACAGTGTCGGATGTAAATTGTAAGTGAGTGCGGATCGTCCACAGGGACAGTGTAATAGTTCGTCTTTTGAATTAGATGAGTCGAAACTTTAAAGAAAACAAAACAAAACAATTCATGATTTATATTTGAAGTTCAAGAATTAGAAAATATAGATCTAATAACAAGAAAAAGATAGGATCAAGAATTGGTAGTTTGATGATTTTTCCAACCAAATATCAAGAATCGAAATGAGGCTCGTAGGAATCGATCGGATCTATAGATGTGATGCAATCTCAAGATGACGTATTCTCATCCTTCGATGGATTGATACTAGATCGATGATGATCGACGAGAATTAGGAATTTCTAGTGAAACTAGGGTTCATCATTTATCCCTTGTTCATTCGTCGATATCATTCACATTCTAGCATCTAGTAAATTCAAGAAACGATCGTATATCCCTAATTTCGAGCGATCACAATCAAGAAAGCATCGCAACGAAACTAGGTCATCAATTCTTGAACTTGCTAGGGTTTACAAAACCCATAGGACTTAAGAATTGTTTTAAGATTTGCTATATCATCATTCTATTGATCGTCTCGACTCCTCGACGAGCGGAGTTTTACTCAAACATCACAACAAGAACTACAATTACAAATTGAGATCGAATCATGATGCAAGAATTTAAAGAAAACAAGATTAAAGAATTTCACCTTTTATTTATATCAACAATTTCATTACAATCGCTCAAGAACTACAAGAGGAAGAACTCGATTGTCGATTTGGCTTCGCTCGGCTCCGTGAGTCGCGAATCGGCTTGGATCACTTGCTCGATTGGAGATCGGCTCCGCTCATAAAAGGTTGAAGGGCTTCTTGCTTGATTGGTACTCAAGATCTTGAATTTGGAGTGGAATTAGGGTTAGGGTTTCGCACAAGCCTTGTCACTAGACTTGTGGAAGATGATGGAGAATGTGAGATTTAGGAATGGGAGAGCTAGCTAACTAAAGATTAACCTTTAACCCTAGGTCTAGACTTCTATTTATAGACTTTCCCAAACCCTAGATCTAGGATTAGAATTAGAATTTCCCTCCAAAAGTTAGTTAGAAGAGATTTGAATTTCCCTCCAAAAGTTTGTTGAGGAGAAGCTTCTAGATGTGATTAGTTAGGAGCTTAATCAAGATTAGCATGCTTAATGATCTTTTGCTGATCTGGTAGAAGACTCTGGAGAATTCTGGAATTTGACGTGTCAAAATGAGGTGTACCCACTGAGAGAAGGATGTTGCACTGAAAATGGCATGATGATGTGGCCAAACCGCTGCGGAATCGCGGCGCAAGCCGGCTCCCGCCGCGGTTCCGCGGCGCTTTAGGGGCTTCATGGCTTGGGATTTCTGGTGCTACTTTGGGCTGAAATATGGGCCTTTATAGGATATGTTGAATTGTATTTTCCATTTTGGATTGCTACCAGATCTCACACCTTTGAGTTGGCGTAATATTTGATCAGCAAAATGACAATTTTGGCTTTTCTTCCGGATTTTCCTGCACAATTTCTCAAGACAAGTGTTGCGAAATATAGGGATGATGCGATACCATGAAATGCGGTCAATTTCCTTTATAGTGCCGGTTTTAGAGTCTAACACATGCAATCTGATATTTCAGGACTGTTTTGCTAATATGTGAAATATGAATGCCGAACACTTCTAGATGAGTGCAAATGATAGGGAAATTGCCGTGTTAAAAATGCAGTATTTTCGACTGATCAAATTCCCCCAAACTTATTTTCGATCGTCTCGAGCGAACTGTTTATTAAAAAGAAGGAGAAAATAAAGAAAGAGAAAAACTAACTAGCACACTTTCGTAGGCAACACGATTGCACTGAGCACGTGCAACAAGCCTTTAAACCTCTAGGTGTCTCTAGTAGGAGGAGTGTTGTCTCCTGAGGGTTTTCAGCGGATTTCACCCACAAAATTCAATAATAAAAGAAAGATCATGAATATTACATTTAAAGAAAAGAATTGTAAAAGAAAAGCCTTGAAAATTAGGGTTTCCAACTAAGCTAGCTTTTCGGTTGTCATGAGCCCTATCTTAATGGTCATGAAAAGATGTCAGAAATCACGTCCTCCCTCGATAAAACATCGTCTTATTCTTCATTCCTATCTGTTTTCCAAACATCGATCATATAACCCTGCGTGTGTATAAATGACATCCCTACACCCGGAGAATTCAATTCAAGCTATCATACTCTTGCCCATCAGCCTCAGTACTTTTTAATTAATGAATATTTAGATGGGATTGCTCACACACTTTCATGCGACCGTTAATACTTCTTGAGGTACTAACCGACCGATTACTCCTGTGCTTGCTTACTTGGTGTATTTTCCTCGTCTTGCACCACCTCAGGCATAGCAGTGACTCTCAGACCAGTTGGCCTTAGGGCACTAGTTGAAGAAGCACCCTCGCTATACATTTTTTATTGCCCTTGGTGATAACAAAACCAGTGTCCATTTTTCTCACCATTTTATATTTTCTTCATTTTTTTTATTTCCTTCATACTTTTGGCTTTAAGACAAGAGCATTTCAAGGTATCCTCTACTATCCCAGGCTTTAAGACGTGTGTAAGTGCGAATAGCAGGGTATCAACGTTCAAAATGTCTGGCTTCTAGAATAGAAACTATTTTTCAGACTTATTTTTATCCTCAGATTAGTGACGTCTTTCATCTTACTAACCCTTGGGACAACGGCTCATAACTACTTATTACTAGTTCGTATAAGAAAACTTTTAATTTTCTTGGTTTTCTTAAAATTTTCTAATCTCATGGATGTAATTTTTTACTATCTAATCTTTTATTATCTTATTTATGTACAAAAATATTTTTATATTTTTGAAATTTTTTAAATTTTTATAGGTTTTCAAAAATGTTTTGTGCTTATGCAAAATATGATGCAATTGATGCGAAAATAAGCACAAACCTCCCCCAAACTTGTTTTCAACAGTGTCCTCACTGTTGCCATCTGCTAAATCTCGAAAACCTGTAAGCTTGGGAGGAATTTATTAGTGGGGGCAAAATATTTAAGTGAAGCACTTCCCCCAAACTTATTTTTGGCTCATCATTTTGTAAAAATTTTCTTTTCAAGAGCCCGATTACACCCCCCCAAACTTGAGTTATGCAATGTTAATCTTTGAAAATCATATGAGGGGGTCAAAAATCATTGGTCGATGCCAAGCTTTGCAAAGACCGAATGTCAACACCAGCCATTCAAAATTTTTATCAATGCAGTGCTCTGGTTGGTGGAAGAAGAAGTGGGGAAAGGTTAAATGGTGGAAGAGAGTGTGTGTGCGTCTCATTTTGGAGAGAAGATGCAGTGAATGTGATGGATTACTCGCATTCTTTTTACAGTTCAGAAGAAGGGGTGGAGGTTCAATTTCATTGATTGAGAGATGATTCATCTCAACACCCGTGTCATTCAAAAATGCGAGTTCATCAGCGAAGATTTCCTCAAAAGTTCCATCAATACCCCGATGAATAATGTCATCACAAAGTGCGGGGTGATCTTCAGACTCTAAGAACAGTTCATAATCGGTGTTAATTGTTGACCCGGACAACTCAGTAGAAGAGTCCGTATGTGTATGATACATAGTTGGGTCAAACAACAACGTATGAAAAGAGTCTAGATCAATATCAGGAGGATCATCAAATTCGCTGCTGTCGACATCCATTAAGTCGATAGAACAGACCTGAGCAGTAGGTTCGGAGGGTACATGTTCAGTTGATAAAACTGCACATTTGTATTACATTTTTCCTACCATTTTCATATTAAAAAAGGACTTTATTATAATATATCATACATATGGGGGTTTATGTGTAAAGACACCATTTTCCATGTGTTAATATATTTTAATTAGCATTTGGTAGGAAAATGTATGCAAATAAATTCATTGACAAAATCCTATTAGAACTAGGTCTACTAAATATTATTTGAGATTATTGTGCAGAATTTTCCAAGTTGTTATGCAGAATTTATCAAACAAATCAAGTTGTTGAAGAAAACTTGCCAAATTAAGAAGCAAAACTTGGAGACCAGGTCTGGAAGCAACCGAGAGAAGATTTTTGAATTCTAAAGGTACCAAGGATTGCCAAATGTCACAAGGAAAGAGCACCCAAAAGTTGATGAAGAGATCCTCACCATTGAGCGCGGATCCGCGGCCATACCCCCCTTGGGCCGCGGATCCGCGGCAAGATATGAGAGTTAGAGGATGAGATTTTGTGGCATGAATCTCTGCTGAATTTTACCTAATTTTGAAGCAAATGATGCTGGTTTTGCACTATAAAAAGGCACCGAGAGCCTCTTGGAAAAAGGTATCAAGCCGAAGAGATCACGAAGCTCCAGACGCTCACGCATCCAGGCTGATCATCGACTGTTCGACTACCTCCTTAGGAAAGATCGAGAAGCAACTAGTTGTAATCATTTTCTATGGATTAAAAGTGTAGTTTGTTCAAGTCGATTAATAAAGGTAGTTATTTTATTTAATTGTCTTTGCATTTTACATTATGTTTTCCCTCTCTCTCTTTTCATCTTCTTTTCCCAACATGCGCGAGTAATTCTCCGCTTGTTAGGGTTCGTAGGATTAGGGTAGGCTAATGGACGATGAAAACAACTAAACCCTTTTTAAGGCCTATAAAGTTTAGGAACTTTATCAAAAGAATCATTAACATCCTAATCAGGCGCGCTAGCAATTCTTTGCTAGTTCCGACCGCGATTAGAGATTAGATTAATGATTGTTTTGGTAAAGGCTAGATATGAATGGAGTTCCGTGTCGAGATAAGGGTTAAGAGTGGGATTCCTTTTCCCTCCAGAAACCCTAATCTACACGCACCACCGTCGTTCTAGTTCTAAATCTATTAATGGATAAAAAGGGTAACTTTTAATTAATCGTCCATAAGTACTAAATCCTAACGAACCCTACAAGCCCTCTTATTATATTAACTACATCTTTAAAATAATCTAGATCTATATTTTACATTCTTGTTTAACGTAGATCTAGAAACCATTCTATAAAATTCTTTATCCCTCCTCTCTTTATCAACACATCTAAAGTAAAAGTAAAAGGTTCCACGTTTCCCAGAGGACGACCCGTACTCATCTCGGTCTAGCTATACGCGACACCGTTATTGATTGCGGTTAACTACAAACAAACACTTTTTCGTGTCAATCAAATGGCGCCGTTGCCGGGGATACGTGCGTAATTTTTTATTTTTACTATTTGTGTTGATTT
Source organism: Agapanthus africanus (assembly GCA_030015575.1). Lineage (NCBI taxonomy): Eukaryota > Viridiplantae > Streptophyta > Magnoliopsida > Asparagales > Amaryllidaceae > Agapanthus > Agapanthus africanus. Next base: position 268,344,282 of record CM057349.1, on the reverse strand, counting down.
CTTAGACGAGTCATATCATTATTAACACAAAACTGCAAATTGCATATTTAACGATTTATGCGTGAATTTTTGCAAGGAGATCTGGAGTCACAGACTTGAGGAAGTAGGAGATCTAGGGTTCCGAACTTATCTGGTATATTTCTTAACTCCTTCTCTCTCCTCTAAATCCAATAAAATCTATTTTCTGCAGGATTCTTTGCAAAATTACGCCGCTCAAAAATCTTTTTGCAAAAGTTTTGTGATTGGTTTTGTTTTGCATATTTAATACGGACTTTAAGGGGCAAAGACCAAATCAAGATTAGGTGGGGATTTCATCACCCTTCCTAAGCCCCACAAATCACAAACTGAGCATATAGATCAACCCTTCATTAATTTAAAAAAATATCTAGACCAGACTCTAAGGACTGTCGCGCTCAATAAGGACAGAGGAAGGTCGTGGGTAATCTATCGTTTATCCGCATTACTTTTGTAGTGCCTAGGCAAGTGTGACAAAGGCTAGTGGTTTTTAATTAGGCCCACGACGTGGTTCCTTCCCACTTACCTGGCACTTACCTGGCTACAAGGGTAGTACGGAGGCGGTAGAGGATTGATCCTGCGGCTTGTCCTTTGGAAGTCTAGGAGTGGTCTAGAGACTGGACCTAGGTAACCATAGTTCTAGGGTTGTTTGTGCATTTTTGTGTGATCTGTCTAAATTCGTCTTTTTTCAAAACAAACCAATTATTTTCTCCCCTTTTTACCCTTTCCCCCTTCTTCTATTCTTATAATGGGTAACCTAAACAGAAGAACACTTGCCGAGCTTTGCTGTCCACAACCAGATATCTCTTGTTTTCGAAATCCCTTCGGTATACCGTCCGGCTCTTCCATGTCCTTAAGAGATCATATAGAACAAGCATGAAGAAACAGTTGGCCACCTCAGTCTAGGTCTTATCAACCGTATCCTAATCCTACACCTGTTTCAGTTGATACCCAGAGTGAGGAAGCCCCTAGACGAATGTCCATTGCTGAGCACATAGCTAGGGCTAGAGGCCAAAGTTTCAACCCGGACCGATATCAACCATCACCTCCACTTTCCAAAGAAGAGTTTGATAGCCAACCGACCAACCCATATCAATATTCTTCTTATCATAATTTTAATCCTACTCCTACCTAATTTTCGCAACCATTCTATTCCTATCAATCCAATCCGACTTTTCCACCTTCTCTAGACAGTTCTTCTAATCAGTCATTTGGGAGTTTTAATTATCCACAGGAATTTCAATCTTATACCGAAACTCCTTATCAACCAAAGTCTAGTCTTGAGCGGAAATTAGAATAAGGTATAGTGATGATGAACCGCATTAGAGAGGAATGGAAGGAAAGCATGACTAAATATGAAAGGGCAACGAGTTCCGAACCTGCTCAAAACTTTTCAGTATATAATACGGGCATCGGACAAAAGGAGAATTTAGGTAGAGAGACAGAATTATACACCCTTCCTAATCAAACCTTCCAGTTCCAAACTGAAATCCACAACTCTAGTTTCATAGATTCATCAAGTACAATGTCTGATAAGTTGTGTGACTTTTTAGTGTTTGATTTACCCAACTGTGAAGGGTCCATTTCAAGTGAAACCATACCCAACCCTTGTGATCTCTACACCTCCACTCTTGAACCAAAACTGATTGAAAACCATACTTTTGATGAGGAGTTTGAGAATTTTAACCTTCACTTGAATGAGGTGATTGACGTTGGGGATATTTTGATTGATGAACCCGAAATTTTGGATGATTTTGGCCCACCTATTCATCAAATCCTTTCACTTCCTTGTGGTCATCATCTTGAGCCTTTAATTCTTCCCGAACCCCAAATATGTCTTGAAGTTGATGATAATGGTATACACGAAAATCAGACCGAAATATAGCCTCCATCTTCCACATTTGGTACAGCAACACTCGACACACCAATTTGTTTACCCATTTCACCTTCTACTTTCTCCGGTTCTTCTTCTGTTCCTATAGTTTCAGCGAGTTTTGATGAATCACAATCCGTTAACTCAAGTTCAATAATACCAGAAATTCAACTTGATTTGGATATTTTTGAAAATGAGGTAGATGAGTTTTTCGAGTCCTCTACCTCAATGATTTTTGATGAATCAAGTAGGATAAATTCTGGCACAAAACTCTTTGACAGCAAAAAGTTCAATCACACCATTGATAAAAGTTTTGAAGAACTTTTTGCTGACGAACTTGAATTTTTAAATAATACGGATTTTGTGATTGATCAATCTCCACCTATAGAGGTTGAACCGTCACCATTCCTTCTTCCTAATCATTCACATTCATCCTCATTCTTTCTTTTCTCTAATTTCAAACCCTTTCCAGACCACCTCTTATCCCTTCCCCATTTTTTCTTTACTCGATACAACACATTCTTCCACCGACCTATACGCTATACTGATAAAATCTTTGAATGGTTGGTGTTAACTTCTGGTCTTTGTAAAGTCTTACTTTGACCAAATGACTCACCCCCTCTTAAAATACTTCATATTGTCTAACTCATGTTTGAGGGGGGTATATTTTTGGCTCTTGAACATAACTTTTTTCCTCAAATTTGTGAGCCAAAAATAAGTTTGGGGGAGGATTTTCACTTTCATATATTTTTGCCCCCATTAATAATGTCCTCCCAAGCTTACAGGTTTTTGTGATCCAGCAGTTTTCAACAGTGAGGACACTGTTGAAAACAAGTTTGGGGGAGGTTTGTGCTTATTTACACATACTTTGCATTATACTATATATAAGCACAATTTTTTTTAAAATAAAAGAATAGAAAGTGAAAAATTACATCCAAAAGATAGGAATAGTTTAAGAAGTTTTCTTAAACGAACTAGTAATAAGTAGTTATGAGCTGTTGTCCCAAGGGTTAGTAAGATGAAGGAAGTCACTAATCTGAGGATAAAAATAAGTTTGAAAAATAATTTCTATTCTGGAAGCCAAACATTTGAATGTTGATACCCTACTATATGCACTTACACACGTCTTGAAACTCGAGATAGTAGAGGATACCTTGAAATGCTCTTGTCTAAAAGCCAAAGTATGAAGGAAATGAAAAAAAATGAAGAAATTATAAAAATGGTGAAAAATGAACACTGGTTTTGTTATCGCCAAGACATCAATAAAAAAATATAGCGAGGGTGCCTCTTCACCTAGTGCCCTAAGGCCAACTGGTCTGGGAGTCACTGCTAAGCCTTAGGTGGTGCAAGACAAGGAAAATATTACCACCTAATCAGCAAGCACATGAGTAATCGGTCTGTTAGTACCTCAAGAAGTATTAACGGTCGCATGAAAATGTGTGAGCAAATCTTAATATTCATTAAATTAAAAAGTACTAAGGTAGATGGACAAGAGTATGATAGCTTGAATTGAATTCTCCGAGTGTAGGGATGTTCTTTACACACACGTGGGGTTATATGATCAATGTTTGGATGAAAGGTAGGAATGAAGAATAAAGACGATGTTTTATTGAGGGATGATGTGATTTCTAACATTTTTTCATGACTATTAAGATAGGGCTCATGACAACTGAAAAGCTAGTATAGTTGGAAACTCTTATTTTCAAAGTCTTTCTTTTATGGTTCTTATCTTTATATGTAAATTTCACCATCTCTCTTTTATTATAGGATTTTGTGGGTGTAATCCGCTGAAAACCCTCAGGAGACAACACTCCACCTACTAGGGACACCTAGAGGTTTAACGGCTTGTTGCACGTGCTCAGTGCAATCGTGTTTGCCTACGAAAGTGTGCTTAGTTTTCTCTTTTCTTTTTCTCCTCTTGAATAAACTAGTTTGCTCGGGACGATCAAAGATAAGTTTGGGGGTATTTGTTCAGTTGATAAAACTGCACATTTGTATTACATTTTTCCTACCATTTTCATATTAAAAAAGGACTTTATTATAATATATCATACATATGGGGGTTTATGTGTAAAGACACCATTTTCCATGTGTTAATATATTTTAATTAGCATTTGGTAGGAAAATGTATGCAAATAAATTCATTGACCAAATCCTATTAGAACTAGGTCTACTAAATATTATTTGAGATTATTGTGCAGAATTTTCCAAGTTGTTATGCAGAATTTATCAAACAAATCAAGTTGTTGAAGAAAACTTGCCAAATTAAGAAGCAAAACTTGGAGACCAAGTCTGGAAGCAACCGAGAGAAGATTTCTGAATTCTAAAGGTACCAAAGATTGCCAAACGTCACAAGGAAAGAGCACCCAAAAGTTGATGAAGAGATCCTCACCATTGAGCGCGGATCCGCGGCCATACCCCCCTTGGGCCGCGGATCCGTGGCAAGATATGAGAGTTAGAAGATGAGATTTTGTGGCATGAATCTCTGCTGAATTTTACCTAATTTTGAAGCAAATGATTCTGGTTTTGCACTATAAAAAGGCATCGAGAGCCTCTTAGAAAAAGGTATCAAGCCGAAGAGATCACGAAGCTCCAGACGCTCACGCATCCATGCTGATCATCGACTGTTCGACTACCTCCTTAGGAAAGATCGAGAAGCAACTAGTTGTAATCATTTTCTATGGATTAAAAGTGTAGTTTGTTCAAGTCGATTAATAAAGGTAGTTATTTTATTTAATTGTCTTTGCATTTTACATTATGTTTTCCCTCTCTCTCTTTTCATCTTCTTTTCCCAACATGCGTGAGTAATTCTCCGCTTGTTAGGGTTCGTAGGATTAGGGTAGGCTAATGGACGATGAAAATAACTAAACCCTTTTTAAGTCCTATAAAGTTTAGGAACATTATCAAAAGAATCATTAACATCCTAATCGGGCGCGCTAGCAATTCTTTGCTAGTTCCGACCGCGATTAGAGATTAGATTAATGATTGTTTTGGTAAAGGCTAAATATGAATGGAGTTCCGTGTCGAGATAAGGGTTAAGAGTGGGATTCCTTTTCCCTCCAGAAACCCTAATCTACACGCATCACCATCGTTCTAGTTCTAAATCTATTAATGGATAAAAATGATAACTTTTAATTAATCGTCCATAAGTACTAAATCCTAACGAACCCTACAAGTCCTCTTATTATATTAACTAAATCTTTAAAATAATCTAGATCTATATTTTACATTCTTGTTTAACGTAGATCTAGAAACCATTCTATAAAATTATTTATCCTTCCTCTCTTTATCAACACATCTAAAGTAAAAGTAAAATGTTCCACGTTTCCCAGAGGACGACCCGCACTCATCTCGGTCTAGCTATACGCGACACCGTTATTGATTGCGGTTAACTACAAACAAACACTTTTTCGTGTCAATCAGTACACTTCCCAACTTGTAAATGTTCAGCTCTATTGACCTATTCCCGAAGGATAGGGTCATAGAACCATTACGACAGTTGATTATAGCATTGGAAGTGGCCAAAAAGGGGCGACCTAAAATCACCGGAATTTGGTTCCGTGGGTTCGCTACAGGCTGTGTATCAATTACAATAAAGTCCACAGGGAAGATAAATTCCCCGATTTTTATTAACACATCCTCCAGTTCACCCCTAGGTTTAGTGATTGATCGGTCAGCCATCTGGAGAGTTATGCTCGAAGGCTTCAACTCTCCGATCCCTAGTTGCTCATAGACTGAGTATGGAAGCAAGTTAACACTAGCGCCAAGGTCTAGTAGAGCACGGTTAATATGTTTTTCCCCAATAGAAATGGAAATAGTAGGATATCCAGGATCCTTACGTTTCCTCGGTAATTGTTGGGGGAAGGCTGTGTCTACTGTTTTTGCTATAAAAATCTTCTTGGGCACTTGAGTCTTCCTCTTCCTAGTGCACAAGTTCTTAAGAGTTTTTGCATAGGACGGAACTTGTTGGATGGTATCTAGGAGAAGGATGTTGATGTTAACTTGCTTAAAAATGTTCATAATCTTCTCCATATGTGGACTCGGTGTGTTAGCCCTTAACCGATTAGGATAAGGTGCTTTAACAATAAGCGCTGGGTCCATCATAGAAGAAGAAAGTGTGTGTGGACCCGATCCCAAAATAGAAGTGGGGATCGTCCGTGGAGGAGTAAAAGAGGTGGGCTGAAGTGGCGAGCCTTTTGGGAAACGAAGAATAGGCTCGGAAGAAAATGGTGGGGGTAGAAGAACAAGGATCAGAAGTAGAAGTGTGTGTGTGAGGAAAGGTCTCAGCCGGGGTGTTATTGATTGATTTTTCTGTATCATCAAACTCTTCCCCAACGTGATTGTCAAGCACTCTTCCGGATCTCAACGTGATTGCATCCACATGATGTGAATAGCCAGGATTGGGTAAAGGTTGAGCTGGAAGTTTCCCTTTCTCTCTTGCACGCATTTCGGATTTTAGTTGTGCAATTTGTTCTTCCATCGATTTGATGTTCTCATTTTGAAAGACAATGATCTTCATCACATTCTCGATGGAAGATTGCAAACTTGTCGTCCCTTGGATGGATTGTTTCATGAAAGTATCCAAGGTTTGTGCTAGTGCAGAGGTATGATCAGTACCGGTCAATTGCAAAAGACTAGATGATGCAAAAGTGTTGGCCGGATTTTGGAAATTTTGTGCTTGGAAGGGGTGCTGACTCCATTGAAGTGGTGGTTGCTGTTGTGGTGGAGGGACCCTTTGGAAATTGTTTTGGGTTGGAACCGTGTTTTGAGATTGTGATTGGTTCCAAGCAAAATTAGGGTGATTCCTCCAACCCTGATTAGATGTGGAAGAAAATGGGTCGTTTCTAGGTCCTTATTGGTAAGCAGAACTGATATGCTTGTGACCTTGAAACGGAGAATTTATTGGACATTCTTCCGTGAGGTGTGATGGATCAGAACAACAACCACATACAGTTTTGGAGAGTGACATTTGACTTAGGGCGGCGGCTAAAAGTTTGTTTTCCATAGTCTCGAGTTTCTTGTGTATAGCTGAAATGTCAGCTCTAACTCCTATGGAAATATCATTACCATCCCTAGACAATTGACTCACACCCTCCCACTGTAAAGTTTTTTCAGCGAAATTTTCTAGAAAATCCCAGGCTTTCCCATCATCTTTAGTCATGAAGTTGCCTTGACACATGGATTCAAGGGTCTGTCTTGTGTTAGGATTAATGCCCTCATAAATGATTCGGCACAGTTCCCATCTCGGGATGCCATGATGTGGACATTGGACTAACAGATCCGTGAAACGTTCAAGACATTTTGAAAATGTTTCATTTGGAAGCTGGGTGAATTGATAGATTTCGCTACGGACTCGAGCTGTCTTTTGATCTGGGTAGAATTTCTTAAGGAATGCTTTGACGAATTCGTCCCAATTTGAAATGGAATGTGCGGTAGTGTTATATAGCCACTTCTCGGCTAAATCGCACAAGGTGAATGGGAGAAGACGTAGACGTAAAGCATCCACAGAAAGCTATGAAGTACCCATCATTGCGCATACATTTTCAAATTTCGTGATAAATGCATATGCGTCTTCAGACTCGAGACCGTGAAATTTTGGTAGAAGGTTGATGTATTGGGGTTTTATTTGAAAATTTTCCCCGTTGGCTGGTGGAATGGAAAGACAGGTGGAAAGTGGACCTCGTGTAGGATAGCATCTCTCTTGGAGAGAGATGCGAGGTGGATTCTGCGCACCAACGGACGGCAGCAGGGTAGTAGAAAAGAAATTTGATGGAGGTGGATCCATCGATGTGGGTGTGGTGGTGGGTAAAAGAAATGGTAAATGTAGAAATACCGACTTTAGGGTCGATGAGGAAACGCGGACTTAACGGGCACTAGAATCCCGTTGTCCAGCCTATCTTACACTAAAAAGGGTTAGTACAAGTGGCAGCGTGAATTTATAATTAGGGGAATGAATAATGCGGTGTTTGTTTTGAAAAGATACGGATTTTTGAAAAATTGATGCAACACAACAAATGCAACACACAAAACCCTAGAATCTAGTGGTCACCTAGGTCAAACTCTAGACCTCTCCTAACTGCCAAAAGACAAGTCGCAGGATAAATCCTCCACTGTCTCTTTGTCCCCCTGTGGCCAGGTAAGTGCCAGGTAAGTGGGAAGGTACTCTACTATGTAAGTAGTGGGCCTAATTAATAACCACTAGCCTTCGACACACTTGCCTTAGACACCACAAGAAAACGCGGATAAGCAATGAATTACCCATGGCCTTCTCTTGTCCTAAGTGAGCGCGACGGTCCTTAGAGTCATCTCTAGATTTCTTTTAATTAATGAGGGTAAATGCGGATGCAAGTTTGTGATTTTTGGGGCTTAGGAAGGGTAATGAACTCCCCACCTAATCTGGATTTGGTCTTTGCCCCTTAATTTCCGTATTAATATGCAAACAACCAAAAAGAATCAAAAACACGCATAGTTTAATTTTGCTTTTGCGGCGCTGTGATTATTTGCAAAGAAACCTGCAGAAATTTATTAGTTGGAGCAGAGAAAGGAGGAGATAAGAAAGTTAGAAGATACCTGAGAAATTTTGGTGGAATGATGACGTCAGCACGCGGCGGATCCGCCGCAAATGAGCGCTAATGCCGCGGAATCGCGGTCCCTTGAAGTGATCACTGCACTGAAATTTTTGGTATTGTTTCTAATTGTCTCCCGAGCTCTCTGGAATATTCAGAAAAAATTTTCCACAGCTCCACAAATTCCAGAATTCCTCGCAGTCAAATCACAACAACACGTATTAGTGTTTGCGCGAATTTTGATCTAAAAATTATAATGGAATAAAATTTTCAACTCAAATTTCAAAATACGAACAATTAGCGCACTATCCCCGGCAATGGCGCCATTTGATTGTATAAAATTTTTGTTGTGTGTAAATCAAATCAAATGATCCCCGGCAACGGCGCCATTTGATTGATTGAATTCTCGGTTTGTGTTTATCAAATGATCCCCGGCAACGGCGCCATTTGATTGATCATAAAACTCAAGACTGTGTAGTGTGTATCAACTCAAATGATCCCCGATAACGGTTTCATTTGATCGATAAGAGTTTCTCGTTGTGTCGGTATGAAAATTGAATAAAATTCACAATCAAAGAATTATATTAGACCGCAATCAACTACGGTGTCGAATGTAGATTGTAAGTGAGTGCGGATCGTCCACAGGGACAGTGTAATAGTTCGTCTTTTGAATTAGATGAGTCGAAACTTTAAAGAAAAGAAAATAAAACAATTCATGATTTATATTTGAAGTTCAAGAATTAGAAAATATAGATCTAATAACAAGAAAAAGATAGGATCAAGAATTGGTAGTTTGATGATTTTTCCAACCAAATATCAAGAATCGAAATGAGGCTCGTAGGAATCGATCGGATATATAGATGTGATGCAATCTCAAGATGACGTATTCTCATCCTTCGATGGATTGATACTAGATCGATGATGATCGACGAGAATTAGGGATTTCTAGTGAAACTAGGGTTTCATCATTTATCCCTTGTTCATTCGTCGATATCATTCACATTCTAGCCTCTAGTAAATTCAAGAAACGATCGTATATCCCTAATTTCGAGCGATCACAATCAAGAAAGCATCGCAACGAAACTAGGTCATCGATTCTTGAACTTGCTAGGGTTTACAAAACCTGTAGGACTTAAGAATTATTTTAAGATTTGTTACATCATCATTCTATTGATCGTCTCAACTCCTCGACGAGCAGAGTTTTACTCAAACATCACAACAAGAACTACAATTACAAATTGAGATCGAATCATGATGCAAGAATTTAAAGAAAACAAGATTAAAGAATTTCACCTTTTATTTATATCAACAATTTCATTACAATCGCTCAGGAACTACAAGAGGAAGAACTCGATCGTCGATTTGGCTTCGCTCGGCTCCGTGAGTTGCGGATCGGGTTGGATCACTTGCTCGATTGGAGATCGGCTCCGCTCATAAAAGGTTGAAGGGCTTCTTGCTTGATTGGTACTCAAGATCTTGAATTTGGAGTGGAATTAGGGTTAGGGTTTCGCACAAGCCTTGTCACTAGACTTGTGGAAGATGATGGAGAATTTGAGATTTAGGAATGGGAGAGCTAGCTAACTAAAGATTAACCTTTAACCCTAGGTCTAGGCTTCTATTTATAGACTTCCCCAAACCCTAGATCTAGGATTAGAATTTGAATTTCCCTCCAAAAGTTAGTTAGAAGAGATTTGAATTTCCCTCCAAAAGTTTGTTGAGGAGAAGCTTCTAGATGTGATTAGTTAGGAGCTTAATCAAGATTAGCATGCTTAATGATCTTTTGCTGATCTGGCAGAAGACTCTGGAGAATTCTGGAATTTGACGTGTCAAAATGAGGTGTACCCACTGAGAGAAGGATATTGCACTGAAAATGGCATGATGATGTGGCCAAACCGCCGCGGAACCGCGGCGCAAGCCGGCTCCCGCCGCGGTTCCGCGGCTCTTTAGGGGCTTCATGGCTTGGGATTTCTGGTGCTGCTTTGGGCTGAAATATGGGCCTTTATAGGATATGTTGAATTGTATTTTCCACTTTGGATTGCTACCAGATCTCACACCTTTGAGTTTGCGTAATGTTTGATCAACAAAATGACAATTTTGGCTTTTCTTCCGGATTTCCTGCACAATTTCTCAAGACAAGTGTTGCGAAATATAGGGATGATGCGATGCCATGAAATGCGGTCAATTTCCTTTATAGTGCCGGTTTTAGAGTCTAACACATGCAATCTGATATTTCAGGACTGTTTTGCTAATATGTGAAGTATGAATGCCGAACACTTCTAGATGAGTGCAAATGATAGGGAAATTGCCGTGTTAAAAATGCAGTATTTTCGACTGATCAATGCTCTATCATTTCAGCTTTTATATCGCGAAGGTCGCGATTGCCCAATCATTTCGGCTATTTTTCGCGGTGCCCAATCATTTCGGCTGTTTATCTTGTTTTCACTCGCTGCTTTTTATTGCGAGTTGCCCAATCATTTTGGCTATTTTGCATGCTTACATTTTTACTTGCTGCTTTTTATTGCAAGTTGCCCTATCATTTCGGCTATTTCGTATGCATGTGCGGTCTACTGGCTTTCCGCCGTAAACCTGGAATTAGACACCGATTTCGGCATCAGCACCGCTACAACTGGGATATTTCCAGGAGAGAATCATCATCTGCCTCTGTAGATGTCAAACAAAGGTGGCTTAGCGATCAGGGTTAAGGTCCTGTCGACTAAGGCTTTTAACTTCATGAGCCGTAAGGGTCTCACAAAGGTATTTCTCCCTACAAGTCGTGAGGATCGTGTAGGTGTATTTTCTCCTTAGGAATCGTGAGGATTCCTAAGTGTATGTTCCTCTGTAAGTCGTAAGGATCCTACAAGAGGGTTTTCTCCTTGTAAGTCGAGAGGACTTATAAGGGTTGTTCATCATGCGCACATATCCCCAGTCACAGATGGGACTTAGTTAGGGAAATGTTTATTCGCGCCCGTGGATTGTATACAGGAGTCAGTATTGAACCACTTGTAGGGCAATAAATAAGTTGTGGGGGTTGCTTAAGCACAGGTTTAGGTCTCTGTAACTTAAGAATTTCAACTCTTATGAGCCGTGAGGGTCCCGTAAGAGAGTTCTCCTTACGAGTCGTGAGGATCTCGCAAGTGTATTTTCTCCTTAGGAATCGTGGGGATCCCTAAGCGTGTTTCTCCCTTGTGAGTCGTAAGGATTTCACGCGGGTGGTTTCTCCTTACAAGGTCGAGAGGACCTTATAAGTGTCTTTTAACGAGGTTGCGCCCTTTCGGGTTTTCACAAACACTCGCCGGTAGTCCTGCTGTTTTTACTCACGGAGCCCTTTCGGGTTTTCATTCGTGCCCATTTTTCTTATGGACATACCGTTTTTATTTTATTTTTTATTTATTTTCTTCTTCTCTTTTTTTTTACGAGGTCGCGCCCTTTCGGGTTTTCACGAACACTCGCCGGTAGCCCTGCTGTTTTTACTCACGGCGCCCTTTCGGATTTTCATCCGTGCCCTTTTTTGCTTATGGACATACCGTTTTTATTTGTTTATATTTTTTTAATATTTTTTTTATTTTGTTAGCCTACAGATGTTGCGGTATTAGTTTAAGGACGTTTCGGTCCGCTATTAGTTTAAGGACGTTTCGGTCCGGCATTGAGAAAGCTGACTACTGCTTATAAAGCTTGAGCTGAGGAAGATAGCGAGCGGACATAGTCGTCGTCATCTATCATTGACCTAGGCTGTGGCTCATTAAGCGTAGTATTTCTTTAGGAAGCGACCGTTTATTGGCCTGAAAGGCCTTTCACCGTGCATGTCCATAAGTAGATAGACCCCACCCTGGTAGACCTTATCTATGATATACGGGCCTTCATAGTTTGGCTCGAATTTTCCCCGCTTGGCGCGATTGGGGATCATAGGCCTTTTGACCACCAGCACAAGTTCGCCTTGGCGGAATGTCCTCGGCCGGGTCAATCTTTCATATGAGCGCGTCATCTTTGCTTTATAGGCCTCCAGATTTTGTTGCGCTATGAGCCGGGTCTCATCAAGGGCATCGAGCTCCTCAAGCCGAAGGTGAGCATTTTCTTCATCTGCTAGCTCGTAGTGGACTGCCACTCGTAGAGAGGGTAACTCTATCTCGAGGGGGAGTACTGCTTCTGTACCGAATACCAGCGTATATGGCGTTGTGTTTGTGGCTGTCTTGAACGTAGTTCGATACGCCCAAAGAGCTTCTTGCAGCTTCTCGTGCCAGTCCTTCTTATTTCGGGACACCGTTTTCTTCATGATCTTTGTTAAGGTTTTGTTGAAGGCTTCAGCTAGACCATTAGCTCATGGATTATAAACCGAGGAATATCTCCAGTCTATATTGTGTTGCTGCGTGAAGCGACTGATCTTGTGGCTTCTGTAAGCTGGCCCGTTATCGGAGATGATCCGTCGCGGAGTTCCAAACCGATATAGGACGTTTGTCTTGAAGAAATGGAGGATATTCTCCGTCTTAACTTCCCTCAGCGGTACTGCCTCTGCCTATTTGGAGAAATAGTCAGTCGTTGCCAGGATGAAACGATGTCCTCTGGACGATGCTGGTTCGATGGGGCCGACTATGTCAGTCCCCCACATTTCGAATGGCCAGCTAGCCACCGTTGGATGTAGTGGATTTGGATGCTGGTGGATGAAGTCCCCATGAATTTGGCATGAGTGGCATTGCTTCGCATATTCGAGGCAGTCCTGGATCATCGTGGGCCAGTAGTAGCCCATCTGTTTAATTTTCAACTTCATCTTCGGGCCCGCTTGGTGAGAACCGCAGAGTCCGTCGTGAACTTCCTGAACGACTCTTTTGGCTTCGTCAGGTCCGAGACATCTCAGCCACAGAGAATAAAATGACCTCTTGTACAGAGTATCATTGACGAAGACGAAAGATAGAGCTCGTTTCATAAGCTGATGTCTTGAGGACGCATCTTCGGGCGTTCGACGGTATTTGAAGTAGTCTATAAAGACTTCTCTCCAATCCTCGGTATTTTCCCAATCTTTTATTTGCAGGGTCGTCTGCTCACTCGCTCCTTTTTCTTCGGATGATTCCGGAGATATTTCTGCTGGGGCAAGCACGCGACGGCTCTGTACCACGATTCTGACGTCATCGAAGCTCTCATCAGCCAATTCTTTAGCAAGCTTGGCCAACGCGTCTGCTTTGCTGTTTTCCGTGCGTGGTATGCTTTCCAAAGTGTAGGAGGAAATTTGGGTCAATAGTTGTTGCACCTTTTCACCGTACCTTACCAACTCTGGCTTGCACGTTTGGTAGTCGCCATTTACTTGACTAACGACCAGCTGGGAATCTCCATATACGAGGAGGTTTTCAATTCCCATGTCGATGGCGATCTCGATACCTGCTATCAAGGCTTCATATTCGCCTTCGTTATTCGTCCTCAGCTCTGTCAAGGAGAAAGCAAAGCGCATTATCCCTCCTTGTGGAGTCACGAAGATAAGGCCTACCCCCGATTTGATTATTGGCGTACTTTGTTTGCGCTTCTTCATGGACTTCCATCAAAATAGAGTTCCCATCGGGTATCGTTCCCATCGATAGTGTCAAACGCATGTTCGTCTGGCAACTCGCAATTTAGAGGAGAATCGGCATGTATCGGGTGCTCAGTAAGGAAGTCGGCGATGGCCTGGCCTTTCACTGCCTTGAGAGGTTGATACGTTATCGAGAATTCCATCAAGAGCATGGCCCATTTAGCGAGTCGTCCCGTCAATATGGCCTTTGACATTAAATACTTAAGAGGGTCTACCTTCGAAATGAGACGGACCTCATGCGCCAACGCATAGTGCCTGAGCTTTGTTATCGCGAAGATCAACGCCGGGCAGTGTTTTTCAATGGGGGAGTAGTTGCTTTCTGCCTCCAGTAGAACTCGACTTAAGTAATAGAGTGCTATTTCTATCCTTTGGTCGTTCTCTTGTGCCCATAATGCGCCTAAGGAACCTCCGAGGGCGGCTGTATAAAGAATGAGAGGTTTTCCCTTAACCGGAGCAGCCAACACTGGCGGGTTCTGCAGGTATTGTTTGATCTCGTCTAGCGCGCTTTGGCATTTTTGGTCCCAGACGAACGGGGTTCCCTTCTTCATCAGGTGGCTGTAGGGACGGCACTTGCCTGAAAGATTGGCTATAAATCGCCGTATGTATGCGAGCTTCCCTTGGAGAGACCGCAGCTGTTTGAGAGTCCTTGGCGGAGGCATTTCCATGATCGCCTTGATCTTTGATGGATCTATCTCGATACCCCGGTGTCGGACGATGAATCCCAGGAATTTACCTGAGGAAACTACGAATGCATATTTGAGGGGGTTCATTTTCAAGTTGTATTGTCGAAGGCGTTGAAATACGGTCTTCAAATGCTCGAGATGTTCCTCGTATGATTTGCTTTTAATCACGAGATCGTCGATATAGCATTCGACGATTTCGTGTATAAGGTCATCGAAGATCTTCGTCATGGCCCTCTGGTAGGTGGCGCCGGCGTTCTTTAAACCGAAGGGCATCACCTTGTAGCAGAATATACCCAAAGGAGTCCTGAAGGCGGTGTGCTTCTGGTCTTCGGGATGCATCTTTATCTGATTATACCCTGACGAGCCGTCCATGAAGGAGAAAACTTCATGAGTGGACGTATTGTCTATCATCAGTTCGGTGACTGGTACTGGGAAATCGTCCTTCGGGCAAGCTTTATTAAGATCCTGGAAGTCTACGCATATGCGCACTGTCCCATTTTTCTTCATCACCGGGACGATGTTGGCGATCCATTCAGGGTATTGAACTTCCTGGATGAAGCCAGAGTCGATCAGCTTTTTGATCTTGGCATTGATACTCATCTCAAGCTCGAGCCGCGTTCTTCTCGGTGCCTGTTTGACTGGCTTGACGTACGGAGATATCGCCAATCTATGCACAGCAATTTCTGGATCTAGTCCCGGCATTTCGGAATAAATCCATGCGAAGCAATCTCTATGCTGTAGAAGCACGTCCTTTAACATAGCCACCCTTTCTTCAGATAGCAGCTCGCTGATGAATGTCGGTCGCGGGTCATTTGCCGTTCCCAACTCAATTTTCTTAAGGTTATCTGCAGTGGTATGAATTCCATCTTCCAGCTCTTTTGGCGCTGGTGGAAATTCTGAGATTACCTCATCGTTGCTGTTTTCGAAGCACCAGGGAAGGTCATCCATGTTCTCGGGCTCTTCTTTTGATATCGTTATCACGTGACAAGTACGAATTCGCTTCCAATCCCAATGTGGAACTAGTTCTTCTTCCGTGGCCTTGGGTTCATGCTTCTGTGGTGGCGCTACCCTCCAGTTGTCGGACAAAGCGAACTTGCCAAGCTGGTACTGATCTTCAACCCATTTCTTGAAGGTGAAGCAATCTTCGAGAGGATGCCCTACCACTCGGTGATAAAAGCAATAGTCTGGGTGTGAGACCTCGCCCGCTTGTTCGGGGTGTTTAGACTCCGGCAGTGTAAGCATATGATGTTTTAGAGCGAGGTCAAGTATTTTCTCCGTCTTGTCCCGAGGAAAAGAGTATGCTCGACCCATTTTTCTCATGAGGGATAGATTGGAACCGCTTGGTTCCCGCTTGCATAGCCTTTTAGCCCCGCTTCGTTGTTGTTGAGCGTCTTTTTCGCGTTTCGACTTGTTTCTGCCCTTGCGTTGAGCCTTCTTTATAACAGGTTGACAAGGAGCGGCATTTTCATCTTTCACGGCCTGTTGGAGGAGGCGTTGCATTTTGGCTTTCTCGTAGATGACCATTTCGCGGTTATGATCGTCCCGGACTTTTTGACCCGCTTCCCTTATAAGCTTGTCCATTTGTTCCTCGAACGACGGACTGGGCTCTTTTGCATCTGGAACTTTCACTGGCTCAGGATTAGCGTCCTCCCATTGAGCATCCGCTTCTTCATCGAAGTCATACATGACATAGAAGCTGTTTAGTAGCTCTCGTTTCTTTGACCGGATGTATCCAAGTCCTTTTTTCTCCATTCTCCCATTAGGCAGTTTGCGTTGAGTCCCGGGAACGTTCCAGACTTTGTCATAGAACTTGGCTTTTCGAACGGTCTGCTTGAAGGATATCCCCTGGCGTTTCAGCAGCTTTTTCAAACCTTCCGTATAATATCTGGGAAGACGGATAGGCTGAAGCCTGTCGAGCGTAGGATCCGCGCCATGCCAGATTTCTTTCTCCACTTTGGTTTCTTCAGAGCTGTAGAATAGAATTGCTTTTTCGCTTTCTCGCCTGGGAGGGATATAGAACGTTTACAGCTCTTCTACATTGTAAATATTAAGTGCATCCAGTTCTTTATGGTGTTTAAACGGCACCATGGCGACTTGTAGACTTTGTTCTTCATCAGCGAACGTTCGTATTGAAGGTCGAGCAGAGAATATAGTATGGACCTCGTCCTCCGAGTCACTACCAAAGATCAACGTAGGAGCAGACGGTCCTGGCTTGTTGTGTTGGGACGGACCCGAATACACTATCTCCTCTTCCTCCTCGGTATCACTCCTGAAAACAGGGATGGTGGCGTTAGCTTTGTTGTCCGGCTTGTGACACCTTTCCGTGTCTTCGAAATCCGGTAAGAAGTATTTGGCATCTTCATATTTGCGGACTTTGTTCACGGAAAACGGATTCAGTTTTCCCGCCATGGTATACTCGAGACCATCCTTAGCGTATTTCATACACTGATGTTGTGTAGAAGGGATGACGTTGTACTCGTGTAACCACGGTCGGCCGAGCAAAGCATTGTAGCATGTCTTGGCGTCTATGACGTGGAACTTAATGTCCGTGACGAGTAGCCCAAAGCGTAGCGTCAGTATCATAGACCCAAGGGTTCTTGATGACTGGGAGTCAAACCCGGAGATGGTGATCTTGTCTCGAGCAAGGTGCTGGACGCTCATGCAGATTTCTTTTAACACCCGCACATTGAGGAGATTAACGGAGGATCCATTGTCGATCAGGATTTTGCCTATTTTTATATCGTGACAGTATCCTGAGATATAAAGGGGGCGATTGTGTTCGCACGTCCCAAGGAGAAGGTCTTCATCACCAAAAGCGACATTGGCCGTGTGCACTTCCTCCAATTCATCGTTCATCTTTTCTTCAGCCAAGAAAGCTTGGAATTGTTCCGGATCTTGTAATGCCTTGATTAATTAATCTCTCACCTCCTTTGATAGCAAAAGGGCGTCAAGAATGCTGAGCTGCGAGGGTAGTTTCCTCAAATGCGCTAAGACGTTGTAATCCACCTTATTTCTCTTCGGCGGGTCCTTGGCACTTAGCTCCTCAACAACTTGGTCATCTAGGACGATATCTTCAGGGACCTTCTCTTTCCCTTTATCTTTTTTATTTGAGGGCCCGAGATTCTTTTCGGGGAGCGTGCGATTACGTAGCCGGATATTTTCGCAGACCTTCGGTTCCTCTTCTTTTCCCGAAGTGGACTTTTTAAAGAGATGGGCAAGTTCCAGCTCCTCATCAGAATCGCTCCCGAATGTAGGCACTTGTGATCCCCCGGCATTAACCATGTGACAATCGCCAGTAGCTCTGTTAAATCCTTCGGTCATATTTTTCTGCTCCCGACGAGTTTTACGTTTCTCCCGCTTAAAGCGTTGTCGATGAGCAACGTATCCTTGCCTCCATCTATCGAAAGCTTTGCACTCTTGAGTGGGGTGCGAAATCTTCTGATGATATAAGCAATAGGAGGGGTGCATTTCCATTTCACCAGTAATTTTTCCTTCAGAGGATGGTAGCTTCATGCCCATTGACATGGCCTTAGCAAACCTTTTCCTTATCTTGAATTTGCTTCTGTCGGTAGTGGAGGTATTTTGTTCCAGCGGGACCGTCTCAGCTTTTTCATCAAGTCGCTGGTGCTTGGCCCTTTCAAATATTACCGCCTCGCGTTCTCGATCAGCTTTACTTTTCAACCGAGCTTGATTAAGGAATGCGTCAATTACTTCATCTGATGGCCCCAGAATTTTTGGTTCAGGATCTGCTCCCAGCGTTTCAGTACAAAGAGTTTCCTCATCGTCCATGAACGAATGGGAAATCACATGACAGCTCGCCACATATTCTTCAGATTCATTAGATGAACTTTCATCCCTCATCTTCCTCTTGAAAGACATGATTGAGGAACTCTTGGAATATAATGGGAGTCCGTGCCTTCTGGTTGTATTCCTCCAGCGCGTCAATTTGTTTTTGCAAGTCCGTGCGCTTGTCGCCAGGTTTCACAGGCTTCTTAGATTTCTTCTTCTTCTTTTTCGAAGATTTTGACGGCTGGTTGTGAGTGCTTGGGCCACCACCATCGGTCTTTGGAGTTGTACGTGGCTTCAACATCCCCTCAATGACCTGCGGTTCCAACGGGTTCTTCCACCTAATCGCTGGACATGTCTGAAGATCGTTTAGCATCCTCTTTGTCTTGGCTGATAATACAACCTCCCAAGGAGCTTCTTCAACGACGGAGCATGTTGCCCCCGGCGTATTCGTCCCCTTAGAGGTGTGAGGCTGTGGGGGATTCACCTTCCAATTGTCAGATGACGCGAATTTGCCCTGTCGGTACTGGTTTTCAAGCCAATTTTTGAAAACGTAGCAATCTTCGATCGGATGGCCCAGTACTCGATGATAAGGACAGTAGTTGGGCTCATTGACATCACTTGGTTGCAACGGACGTTTTGGATCCGGCAGATTTATGAGTCTGTTGCGCAACGCCAGCTCGAATAACTTTCTCGTTTTATCGCGGGAAAAAGAGTAAGAACGTTCTAGCCTCTCTTCAAGGGCTACGTACGGACGCATATTATTTTGACGAACAACCAGCTTCGAGTCGCTCGGTTGTTGTTGAGCATTAGTGACAACGATCGCTTTTCCCTTCCCTTTGTCATTTCGGGAGTCTGGCTTTGGAAGAGGGGGTTTATGGCCCATCTGATCCATTTGCGCTAGCTTGTCGATCAAGGCCTGGAAGGTAGTCGGCTTGAAAAAAATCATAAATTGTGAGATGGTTTCTTGCGGATCAAGGGTTCCCACAAACATACCCACCGCGGGAGCTTCTTCAATGCGCTGCTCGCACTTCGACCATAAGTTCCGCCACCGTATAGCATATTGAACCCACGTCTCGCCTGGTTTTACCCTGGCGTTAATCAGTACCGTCATCGGGGTGCGTTCACTGGCGCTTGCAAAACGCTGAGTAAACAACAACTCCATCTCCGCGAAGGTTTTGATAGAGTCATTTGGGAGCTCAGAGTACCACTCGAATGCTGTATCTGATAAGCT
Source organism: Agapanthus africanus (assembly GCA_030015575.1). Lineage (NCBI taxonomy): Eukaryota > Viridiplantae > Streptophyta > Magnoliopsida > Asparagales > Amaryllidaceae > Agapanthus > Agapanthus africanus. The sequence goes on along the minus strand of CM057349.1, from coordinate 268,324,571 downwards.
TCCAATGAACTGGCGAAGCAACAACTTGTCATCACCGCCGGTGTTGCCACAGAGTGCCCTGAACTGGGCAACATGCTGGTGAGGATTGCCATCCCCTTGTAAACATAGAACTTGGGAATTGTGTAACCTGGCGGGTACTTGATTTGATCGTACCAACTTGGATATGGCCGCCCTGTTTTTACGACCTGGCCGGCTGCTTCGGTCGCATGATGAACCCGTATTTGTTGGGCTATGTACTCGTCCAAATCAGCTTTGGAGATTGTATCCTCCTTAGCCGTCGACAGAGCTGGCGGAGGATTTGATGTCTCTCCTCTATCGTCTCCAAGGACGATCGGGGGCTCTTCGGCCGGAGGATCTTGTTGTATCATCATCCCTACCATGTCTTGGAAGAGGAGACCCATATGCTGTATGTTGGCTGCTTGTTCAGCAGCCACTTTGTCCTTCTTCTCCAATATTCGACGAAGGAATTCGGCGTCGGTTTCTTCCTCTTAGCGTTCATCCGAGGACGTTTCAGGGTTTTCTTTTGGCCCAGTAAGTGCGGCTATAGCGTTCATCATCTCTTGGAGCTTCTGCTGCTGCTCCTGGGCTTTGGTCACTGATCGCGTAAGCGGTCGATGATCCGTAGATATGCGACTGTCCTCTTTACCAGATGCCACGTAGACGGTATGAACTACAATGCCCCCTGACTTAGGGCGTTTGGGTTCACTACCTCTGATATTTGTCGCCAGCGCGGGGGTTTTCTCCGGCCTTCTTCTTTTGTGGGCCGCTGAAGTTGAAGGGGCCGTTGCAGTGGGCACCCTAGCGATTGTTTTCCTCTGCTGTTTAACATGATGGTCGTTTTCTTTTTCCACTTTCGCCTTTTTCTGTTGACGAGAGCGATCTGGGTCAATTACGGAGTCTTGAACTCTCCGCCAAACTTTATAAATTTTTGAGGACAGCCGTTGAGGGGGCTGTTTCTGCTTTGTTTCCGGAACTCTCTCCGCAGGTGGAGGAGATCTTTTCAGTGTAGCGGTTGGGGAGTGTTAGTTATATGTATGCCCTAGAGGCCATTACTATACATAGGATGTATATTGTAGTGGATGCTTGGACATATATAGGGAGGACTTTCTTGCTCGACATGATAGTATGCTATCTGGTTGCTCTTTACCTTAACGTGTACATTGATTGTCTCTCTGTTACATGTTGGTAAAGCCCTTAGGATGTGTACTTGACTACCTGGACTATGATGCAGATCATACTAGTGGGGACATGGTAGTCCATAAGTACATCCTTCAAGGTCCCTAGTCGTGGGTGTATCGAGACAGGGCATCGATATACTAGAGTAGACTAGCGTATACCTTCTCGACCCATACAGATGGGCGATGGATGATCCCATATCCATTGGTGTTTGACATCAGAGATCATATACGGGTGCTCAGTGGTGACTGGGTACACTGGACGGACTCGCCGAGAACTCCCAGATGGTATTATACCTTACGTCAGATGGCAGTTCTCTGGTGACACCGGTACAGGTTAGTCTGTAGACCCGAGATCGTCATAGAGTCTTGTGTGATTCCCACTGTGCTTTGATTTCCACCTTACCACGTCCAAGAGGGCGTGCAAAACGGTGGTTTTTGGGTACAGTCCCGAATCACATGGAGGCAATGAGCGATAGGAAGGGATTCGTCTCTCCCGGTATAGGGAGTTGATGTTGCACTGTGTTCGATTGGCTATAACCGGAAATCCCTGGTCAGGGTTGCTGAGATTTACTGGTAAGTGTTACCAGTAGTTTCTCGAACTGTTATAGACCTCATATCGACACGACTTATCAAGCTATTGGGGTCTGACGTTTACCACCCCTAGGCAAGTTATGCGACATATCAGACGACGAGACCGGACTGTACGGTAAGTGTTATTGGTTGGATTCACAGGAGTGTGAGCGGGCTTGCTCGTCGATCTTCTGATCGCTCAATACCCGGGTGGCCGTTACGTTTAGCAGACCGCTTGCGGCTTGTGGGTGTTTGATATGATCATCACCTGCTGCCGGCGTATTGACGAGTCTTTAGAGTCCTACACAGAGGTTTCCTGGCTCATGCGAAACGAAATAGGAGCGCATATGAGATATGTGCGGGACCGAGAATAATGCGTGTATGTGATACCGTATTCTATTCTCGCGATGAATGTATCGATTGGTTGTATGTGATATAACCTAGTTATCGAATCGAGGATTGATTCGATAAGTCGGTACATTGGATATTAGTCGGTCATATGCGATGTGACCGAATCGTTAAATCAAGTGTTGATTTAATGATTTAATGTATAATTATATATTTGATATATTACTTTACATTAACTAATATTGGTTCACTTAAGATGTTTTTCTCACTTGTTTGTGCACATTGTATATATGATATATTTTTGTGCACAAGTTTGTATCATGTTTGATGATACATGCAAACTTGGGTGTATGTTTGAATTAAACCATGGTTAGTTAATGGTTAGGGTTTCATATGCTTTATTTACTTATTCATTTATTTATTCATTTGAGAAAGAAATAAAATGGTGGCTAACTTTGGATTTTGTTGAAGCTTCATGAAGGTTTGAAAGCTTGACCATTTTGTTTCTTTCCTTAACCCTAACCATTCACCTAACCCTAGTTAATTCACTACACTTTACCATGGTTGCAATATGATAAGGGTCACTTGATTTTCTTTTGATTATTACTATTCTTTTTCATTCTTCTTCTTCTTCTTCTTCAAGATGAAGAAAGAAAAGCTTTCTACAAAATTTCAAGTGATGAATCCAAGTGAGAAATCCAAATCCAAAGTAAACCCACTTCCTATTTCTTCATCCTCTACCACTTGCCATGTAGTATAGAGTGTTTTCTTCACAAGTTTCATGACTTGGTGAAGTTGGAGCTCGAGTTAGAGTCGCCTCGACGTAGATCATCTTCGGCATCGAAGTCATCGACCTAGCCCGATCATTTCTTCGATGAAACCACCGCGAGAGTCCGGGATCCGATGATCGCAGCGGAGGGACATCATCACGGAGCTAAGGAAGTGGAGCACCGGATCTACAAAGGTTGTATTTCCATTCACTTAGTAGTTAAGTTGTTAACTAGCTTGTAGTTTCGCCTAATTTCTAGTTAACGATCGCATTAGGGTTTCTCGGCACCGGAAATTTTTGAATTTGGCATGGTTGATGCCTTGTGAGACCTCATTAGTGTGCCTAGGAACCCTACAGTAGTATCAGAGCCTAGCTAGAGGTTTAGGCGAAGTGTAGACGAAGTTAGAAGTCCGATCGAACCCGTTAACCCCGACAAAACCCTTCTCTGTACATTTTTCAAAAAAGTGGATTTTTGTGAATTAAAAATTCTCAGAAAAACAAGCAGGAAAAAATAAGAATTACTGTGAAGTACGGTACACTAAGTCAATAATTTGACCGCGGAACCGCGGCGAAACCATGGGTTTGGCGGCGGTTCCGCGGCCAAAATTTGGACTTAGTCCCTGAAATTTCATATATTTATTCTTAGGTCCTTTCTTGGCAATTTTTTATTGGAATTTTTTTAATTCCACTCAAGTGTTGAGTTTTCTAGGGTTTTATTGGGGACTCGTTAATTTGATCGGATAATTTAACTTCGTTTATGTTTTTCCGGATATTTTAGAAACTGTTAAAAAGTTCGACCGGATATAAATACCCACTTTTTCCCCTGCCGGGAAATTTCCAAGTGTTGGATTTTTCCGTAGTTTAAGAATGTTCTAAGTAGTGCAAGTAACGCGATGGACCCTCTAGAAGACAACAAAGCTTAACTCAATTATGTGACCGTCTTGAACTGCCCTTTGAATCTTCGGGTTTGGGGCAGTACGGCGTGCCACATGTGAGGCGTTGGCTTGGCCCTTCTACGGCTGGACCGTTGGTACTGAGGCATGAACTGGATGTTTTTAAACTTGTTTCATGTGTTGAGCTGTTTCGGGAAAACTTGGGTGTTTGATTGTTTGATCGGAAAGTTTAACATTTTCTATTTATCCGGAATGTGATACAATATTTGGAATTCACAAGTAGTTATGAGATAACTGAATGAATGTTATAAATCTAGCAGTTTAGTCTCACTTGATTGGTTGACACGGAATTTTGATGCGATCAAAAGTCCGTCGCAATCACGTAGTGTACGCGGATACTCTCCGGGTAAACTTAATAGACAGCTACACCCCATAGCCCCAACCAAGTGACTGTAGGAGAACCCCGTCGCCGAAAGCATCCGTTCGGGTGCTCGCGGCAGCGGTTTTCCGCCTTGGTACACTTCGTCGACGGCATCGGGGGTGCGGCCGCCTAATAAAGTTTGCGACGAGCATTCGATCAAAATGTCGGGAATCTTGTTGAATTGCCCGACTTGACATTGAAAAGAGTTTTCGATAATGAGACTAAAATGCGGGGTTTATAATTGTTAGGCATGCGATGTCTAAGGAATTCATTTGATTAGGCATGCGATGTCTAAAGAGGTTGCGGATTCCAACTGTTGTAGTTTTACACTTTCTTTTCTGTGACCGTAAATGTAATATGTGATATCGCCGGTTTCGTTGCTATATGTCAACGACAATTGGGATACGCATGTTTACTTTGTGAGTGGCCAGGATTAGGTATGGGTTGAGATGGGAGTTTCCCTTTCTCTCTCGCACTCATTGCGGCGTTTAACTGTGCGATTTGGTTTTCTATTAATTTAATACTCTCACCATGGGAGGCGGAGTTTTTCTTTAGGGTATCAATAGAAGACTTCATCTCAGCCGAAAATTGCATGGATTGTTTCATGAACATATCCAAGGTTTGTGCAAGTGAGTTGTCAGTACTGGCCACTTGTGGTGTAGAAATGTTGGCCGTATTTTGAAAATTCTGTGACTGAAAGGGGGGCTGATTCTGTGGTTATGGTTGCTGTGGAGGAGGTCTTTGATAATTGCTTTGTTGGTTTTGATTCCAAGCAAAGTTAGGATGATTCCTCCATCCTTGATTGTACGTGGAAGAATAATGTTCGTTTCTAGGTCGCTGCTGAAAAGCAGCATTAGCTTGAAACGATGCATTCATAGGACATTCTTCCGTTAAGTGTGAAGGATCCGAACAGCAACCACAGACGGTCTTAGGAAGCGTGGCCTGATTTAGGGAGAATGATGAAAATTTGTTCTCAATAGCATCGAGTTTCTTCTGTATCGCTGCCATTTCGGCTTTTACTGCGATAGAATCGTCGAGCTGGTGAATACCTCCCTTAGTTGAAGGTGGTCTTACGCTTTCCCACTGCAACGTGTGTTCAGCGAGATCTTCCAGATATTTCCATGCTTCACCGTCATCTTTAGACATGAAATTGCATTGACACATTGTTTCAAGCATCTGCTTTGTCGCTGGATTAATGCCCTCATATATAATCCGACATAAATCCCATCTTTGTATTCCGTGATGGGGGCATTGGACAAGCAGATCTTTGAAACGTTCAAAGCACTTCCAAAATGGTTCATTGGGAAGCTGGGTGAACTGGTTGATCTCGCTCCTAATATGGGCAGTCTTATGGTTTGGGTAAAACTTCTTAAGAAATGCTATGACGAATTCGTCCCAATTAGTGATAGAGTGTGCGGCAGTATTGTAAAGCCATTTTTCTGCCAAGTCACACAGTGTGAATGGGAGGAGACGTAAGCGCATAGCATCTAAAGTCAATTGTGAAGTACCCATCATTGCGCATACGTTTTCGAATTTGGTGATGAAAACGTACGCGTCTTCCGACTCAAGCCCGTGAAATTTGGGCAGCAGATTGATGTAGTGGGGTTTAATTTCGAAATTATCCCCGTTAGGTGGTGGAAGAGATAGACAAGTAGGAAGAGGACCACGAATAGGATAGCATCTCTCTTGGAGAGAGATGCGCGGTGGATTCTGCATACCTCCGGGCGGTGGCAGCGTGGTGTTATACTTTGATGGAGTGCCGTCCATCTCGGTTGATGTGGTGTGTGGTGGGGGAAAAGAAGATGAAGAAGTACCGACTTCGGCGTCGATAGCAGGAACGCGGACAAGACGGGCACTAGGATCTCGTGTCCAGCCGAGCATGCACTAAGCGGGTTTAGTGCAAGTGGCAGCGTGTGTGTGATTTAAAATTGGTTTGTTTCGAAAAAGTGGGACTCAAGAAAAATCACCCTAAGATGCACAAGCAACCCTAGAACTAAGGTCACCTAGGTCCAGTCTCTAGACCGCTCCTAGACTTCCAAAGGACAAGCCGCAGGATCAATCCTCTACCGCCTCCGTACTACCCTTGTAGCCAGGTAAGTGCCAGGTAAGTGGGAAGGAACCACGTCGTGGGCCTAATTAAAAACCACTAGCCTTTGACACACTTGCCTAGGCACTACAAAAGTAATGCGGATAAACGATAGATTACCCACGACCTTCCTCTGTCCTTAATGAGCGCGACAGTCCTTAGAGTCTGGTCTAGATATTTTTTAAATTAATGAAGGGTTGATCTATATGCTCAGTTTGTGATTTGTGGGGCTTAGGAAGGGTGATGAAATCCCCACCTAATCTTTGTTTGGTCTTTGCCCCTTAAAGTTCGTATTAAATATGCAAAACAAAACCAATCACAAAACTTTTGCAAAAATATTTTTTTTAGCGGCGCAATTTTGCAAAGAATCCTGCAGAAAATAGATTTTATTGGATTTAGAGGAGAGAGAAGGAGTTAAGAAATATACCAGAGATGTTCGGAACCCTAGATCTCCTGCTTCCTCAAGTCTGTGACTCCAGATCTCCTTGCAAAAATTCACGCATAAATCGTTAAATATGCAATTTGCAGTTTTGTGTTAATAATGATATGACTCGTCTAAGAAATCAACACAAATAGTAAAAATAAAAAATTACGCACGTATCCCCGGCAACGGCACCATTTGATTGGTTCGAAAAAGTGTTTGTTTGTAGTTAACCGCAATCAATAACGGTGTCGCGTGTAGCTAGACCGAGATGAGTACGGGTCGTCCTCTGGGAAACGTGGAACCTTTTACTTTTACTTTAGATGTGTTGAGAAAGAGAGGAGGGATAAAGAATTTTATAGAATGGTTTCTAGATCTACGTTAAACAAGAGTGTAAAATATAGATCTAGATTATTTCAAGGATGTAGTTAATATAATAAAAGGGCTTGTAGAGTTCGTTAGGATTTAGTAGTTATGGACGATTAATTAAAAGTTACCTTTTTTATCCATTAATAGATTTAAAACTAGAACGACGGTGACGCGTGTAGATTAGGGTTTCTGGAGGGAAAAGGAATCCCACTCTTAACCCTTATCTCGACACGGAACTCCGTTCATATCTAGCCTTTACCAAAACAATCATTAATCTAATCTCTAATCACGGTCGGAACTAGCAAAGAATTGCTAGCGCGCCCGATTAGGATGTTAATGATTCCTTTGATAAAGTTCCTAAACTTTATAGGACTTAAAAAGGGTTTAAGGATTTTCATCGTCCATTAGCCTACCCTAATCCTACGAACCCTAACAAGCGGAGAATTACTCGCGCATGTTGGGAAAAGAAGATGAAAAGATAGAGAGGGAAAACATAATGTAAAATGCAAAAAGAATTAAATAAAATAACTACCTTTATTAATCAACTTGAACAATCTACACTTTTATTCCGTAGGAAATGATTACAAAACTAGTTGCTTTTCGATCTTTCCTAAGGAGGTAGTCGAACAGTCGATGATCAGCCTGGATGCGTGAGCGTCTGGAGCTTCGTGATCTCTTCGGTTTGATAACTTTTCCAAGAGGCTCTCAGTGCCCTTTTATAGTGCAAAGCCAGAATCTTTTGGTTCCAAAGTTGGTAAAATATAGCAGAGATTTAAGCCAAAAAATCTCAGAAGGTGATCCCTCTATCATGCCGCGGATCCGCGGGCCATTTGATCTCATCCCTCCATCATTTTTCTGGGACTCTATCTTTGGGACATGTGGACTTCTCTGGAACCTTTGTATTTCAGAAATCTTCTCGTGGTTGCTGCCAGACTTGGTCTTCAAGTTTTGATTCTTAATTAGGCAAGTCTTCTTCAACAACTTGTTTTGCTTGATTCTAGTCTTTGAAAAATTCTGCACACTTGGAAATATTCTGCACAACAACTCAAATAAGATTTAGTAGACCTAGTTCTACTAGGATTAGGTCAATGAATTTATTTGCATACATTTTCCTACCAAATACTAATTAAAATATATTAACACATGGAAAATGGTGTTTTTACACATAAACCCTCATATGTATAATATATTAAAATAAAGTCCTTTTTTAATATAAAAATGGTAGGAAAAATGTAATGCAAATGTGCAGTTTTATCAACTGAACACTTGTCACTTGCCAGTCGAGATTGAACACAAAGCAATGTGGGCTATTAAAGAAATCAACTTTGACTTAAATCAAGCCAGCAACTTTCGGAAGCTGCAATTAAACGAGCTAAGCGAACTCCGCGATGAAGCTTATGATAACGCTGTAATTGTAAAGAATCGGACTAAGGTATTTCACGATAAAAACATTTTGAGGAAAACATTTACACCTGGTCAACAAGTCCTTCTTTATGATTCACGACTACACCTTCACGCGGGTAAGCTACGATCTCGGTGGAAGGGACCTTTTATTGTGCGGTCTGTATACCCGCACGGGGCAGTTGAGGTAGAAAATGTTAAAAACGGTACATTTTCAAAGTGAATGGACATAGATTAAAGCCGTATTTTTCCACTGACCCCACGGAGGAGCTCCTGTTCTTACAGGAGTCATTTTATCTTGATTAAAATTCCTCCTTCTCACCTCCATGTCCTGTAAATTACCGCATCATCTTTTGAATGGAGGTGAGTGAAAAAAAATAAGTTTGGGGGAGGATCTTCACTTAAATATTTTGCCCCCATTAATAAATGTCCTCCCAAGCTTACAGGTTTTTTGAGGTTTAGCAGATAGCAACAGCGAGGACACTGTTGAAAACAAGTTTGGGGGAGGTTTGTGCTTATTTTTGCATCATTTGCATATCACTTTGCATAAGCACAAAACATTTAAAAACCTATAAAAATTTAAAAAATTTCAAAAATAAAAAAAAATAATATAAAAATATTTTGTACATAAATAAGATAATAAAAGATTAGATAGTGAAAAATTACATCCAAAAGATTGGAAAAATTTAAGAAAACTAAGAATATTAGAAGTTTTCTTAAACGAACTAGTAATAAGTAGTTATGAGCCGTTGTCCCAAGAGTTAGTAAGATGAAGGAAGTCACTAATCTGAGGATAAAAATAAGTCTGAAAAATAGTTCCTATTCTGGAAACCAAACATTTTGAACATTGATACCCTACTATACGCACTTACACACGTCTTGAAGCTCGGGATAGTAGAGGATACCTTGAAATGCTCTTGTCTAAAAGCCGATGTATGAAGGAAATAATAATAAAAAATGAATAAAAATATAAAGTGGTGAGAAAAATGAACACTGGTTTTGTTATCGCCAAGGCAGCAATAAAAAAAATATAGCGAGGGTGCCTCTTCACTTAGTGCCTTAGACCAACTGGTTTGGGAGTCACTGCTAAGCCTTAGGTGGTGCAAGACGAGGAAAATACACCTAATAAGCAAGAACATGAGTAATCAGTCGGTTAGTACCTCAAGAAGTATTAACGGTCGCATGAAAAATGTGTGAGCAACTTCATCTAAATATTCATCAAATTAAAAAGTACTGAGGCAGATGGACAAGAGTATGATAGCTTGAATTGAATTCTCCGGGTGTAGGGATGTTCTTTACACGCACGTAGGGTTATATGATCGATGTTTGGAAGAAAGATAGGAATGAAGAATAAAGACGATGTTTTATTGATGGATGATGTTGTTAGTGTATATGCCCTAGAGGCCATTACTGTATCATACTAGCTTGTATATTACTTGATGGAAGCTTGGGATATTCACAGTTGTATAGACAATCTTGCTCAAAATGGTAGTATGCTACTTGGTTTGTCTCTACTTCAATATGTTCATGTGTTTCTTTTAACATATCGCTTATATACATATTAGTAGAGCCCTTAGGATCTTTGCTTGATTACCAGCGTTGTGATGGCGCTCACATTCGTGGGGGCTGGGTAATCCATAAGCACATCCTTATACAGGTCCCTAGTCGTAGGACTATCGAGACAGGGCATCGATACTCCGGAGTAGACTAGCGTATGCGCTTCTCATCCCAGCGGGGGAGACGGTCTGTCCCACAGCCATCAGTACGTCGTACTTGAGATAGTATGCGGGTGCTCGTTAGGTTACGAGTACACTGGACAGGACTCGTCGGGAACTGTTGGTTGGTATTATACCTATCGTCAGTTATCAGTTCCCAGGTGACATGAGTACAGCTTAGTCCGCCGACTTGACACTGTCACTTCGCCTTGAGTGTGTTCCCACTGTACTTAGATTACTACCCTACCACGGCTCAAAGGAGTCGTGCAAACAGGTAGTAGTTGGGTGCAGTCCCGAAGCACTTGGAGGCAGTGACGGTTAGACAGGATTCGTCTCTCCCGGTATTGTGGGTTGACATCGCGCTGTGTCTAGGAGAGCCATTACATAAGTAGTCCCTGGCCAGGGCAAACGAGATATACCGGTAGGTTTCCAGTGTTATCTCAGGGTGTTCTGGGCTACACTCCGACACGACTTGTACTGCTATTAGGGGACTGACGTTCACCGCCCCCTAGGCCCGCCATGCGATGTATTAGACGAACAGACCGGACTGTACGGAGATTGTCACATACAGGCTCAGTAGGAGTTCGGATGGGTTTACCTCATCGGCCTTCTTATCGACATCTACCTGGGGACCGTTACGTACAGCTAGTGCCGCTTGCGGTCTGTGGTTAAACCCACTGCCAGCGTAGTGTCGAGTCTTTAGAGTCCCACACAGAGAGTTTCCCTGCACTGAGCGAAACGTGTAGAGGCCATATGGTTTTACGGCAGGGCTACGATCACTTACGCGCACTTGTGTGCGTATGCTGTTCGGGCAGGCAATACTAGTGGGCTTTGGTTTAAGCCAGATCCTAGTATTGCACAGATGGATTTGTTTTGTCTTCTGTGCATTCGCATTCTACGGAATGCGGATGCGGGTGTGTATGCACAGGTTTGAGGAGCGATGAAGGAGGAGGTGCCCCATTAGGGTTTTGGCAGTTGGTTTAGCCAAAACCGTAATGTGGCACACTCATTAGGGTTTTGACAATTCGTTTGGTCAGAACCGTTATGAGTCGGAGACATTATTTACTAATCCTTTTAGTGATAGATTAGTGATGGCTAATTGCATTGACCATTTGACCACTTAGACCTCTCTTGACTTTGTTGACCCGTTGACCGTGCTGACCATTGACCTTCAAGAGAGATCTACACTCTTCTTTCATTTTCTTTTTAATTTTTGAGTTATGATAATGGTCAATTCAATGTAGCATCAACTTTATCATGATAGGATTAGTAATGATGGTTTTGGGTGTATTATTGCAACCATGGTTCATTTCATTTGGGTTAATCTTTTCATTATTCTCTTCTCATTCTCTCTCTTGAAATGAGAAGAAAAGAAAAGCTCCATGGTTGCTAGGTTTTCTCCTTCATCTTCCTCCTCTTGAAAATTCTTTTGATCTCATGTGTTGAGAGAAAAAGAATCCACATAGACAAACACTTCCATCTTTCTCTTCTACACAACCTAAGGCATTTAGATTAGCGATCTCTTTGCCCTAGTTGCCTTGGCTTGAGGCGGAGCTTAGTGTACAACTCTTGGGTGGATCGTCTTCGACTCAAGAAGGCCGCGGAGGTGACCAAGATCTGGATCGTCCCTCGGAGCGCGGATGGACGAGCCAGACAGCGGAGAGAAGACCCGAAGGACCAGTTCCGTGAGGTATATTTTCTACAGCATAGTAGTTAAAGCCTATACTTGTTTGCTAGTTTCTAGTTTAGCCAAGATCCTTACTTTTGAGTCCATGTTGCCTTGCGCCAAATTATTTTTTTTCGCCGTTTCCGCCTCTCCGTAAGAACCGGGGTGAGCAACGTGGACTTACAGTGGTATCAGAGCCAGGCTAAACATAAACTAGCAAGTTAGCAAAGTGTTAAGAATATCGATCGGAAAAAAGTCGCAAAACACATCCGACAAAAACCAACTTTCTGTCGAATTTTTATACTGTTCAAAAAAATTATTTGACATACATGAAAATTCGTCTCAGGGTTTTTATAGAACACACAGCAAAACCGAGCATCTGACTCGGCCAACTCACCGCGGAAACGCGGCCAAACCATGGGTTTGGCCGCGGATCCGCGGCCGAGTTGACTCGGCCGCGACTCCGTTTTGCTGCAGTGTTCTTAGCTTGCTGTTTTGAGATTTTTAATACATGTTTTTTCCACCCAGAATTTCCAGAGAGCAAATTGACTTTTGGGGTGGTTATAAATCCGTATTTTGATCGATATTCCGTACTCTTTGGCTAATGAATATTATCTGTGATGTGATATATGTATTGAACGTCTGCTAGTCGCTATACGTCGATTAGTGGGGGTTATACATATCTGTGATCTGTAATGTTGATGGTTTATGGATATGAACTCGGTGGATTGTCGCGGATGAATAGCCAGGAATGGGTGTGAGATGAGAGTTTCTTTTTCTTTCATTCATTGTAAAATTTGTAAATTGATGTAATATTATTTGTTTGGCCGCACAACCGGGTCGGGGTTGTAGCCGTCATTGTATAATTTCTTTTTACTGTTTTTGCTCCTAGGATAGACCCAAGGTGGGGTGCACAAACTACCGGGTATCTCGAAGTGCCGAGTGGCCTACTCACGGTGTTGAAGGAGGTTGCTTCGCTTCGGGTACTTGGCGGGTAGTTTGCCGCACCCGTAGGGGTCTAGGGTGGGGTTTGGCTATTCATCGCGACCGTGTAATCCGCTTCTCGTTGCAGGCTCGAACGAATCGCGGATTCCTAGTATATCCAAAGTGTTCATCTATGATCTGTAATGGCTATCATTGTTATATATCTATATATGATATCTATTTAGGTGTTGCTTATGTTTTGCATCCGCGCTAGTCCAGCCCCCGCTCTGTTGTTAGTTAAGTAACCTAACGGGTGATGATGGGACCCCGTGGCGAATGTGGATGGCATAAGCGTACACCATATTTTGGTTGTTTTCTGCAATGGTAGGTTTAAATGATGGGACGCATTGGAATTAATGCAAGAAAATAAACCAAGTAAAAGTCGTTGGAACACTTTGAAAAACACTCGGTTCTTTTCAAAAACCAGCATTTTAAACGCGGAGCTTGAACCACTCCTTTTAAAAGGTATCTCGTTCCATCGATTATATCAAGTTCACTACGTTCACGGTTTCGCCAAAACCATTCGTAGCCCTCCGTCATTTCGTATGGATATTCAATAGTATTCAAGCTATGTTTGTTGACCTTCGTCAAGGCATAGTGATTGGTAGCTGTTGGGTGTTCATATGTAGCATAGATAGATGCGTTGGTTTGGGACAGTCGTATTACCTTGTTGACCTTCGTCAAGGGTATGTACGGGTGGGTTCAAATTAACCTGGATAATGACGGGTAGAACTTGACATGTGACTTATGATTTGTTGACCTTCGTCAAGGTCATAAGAGCATGGGGCAAAAAAATCCACATCGAGAGTTTCAAAAGTACTGAAACTTGCTAGCGCTGCATACCATTTGGAGTGTGATGATTCTGGTAGGATTCCTTCGGTTTTGTCATGCAATGATATTTGGATCCCGATCCTACTGTGAGTATATGCCACTCCTCGGGAACTTTCTCACTTAACGATCAATGCTATAAACCAAGTAGGTGTCTAGAAAGGTGTTAGCGGGGCTACGCCCACAGGGAAAAGAGGTTACTTAATTAAGGAACTTCGCGAAAGCGTTGGAAAACCTCCCTCGAAGTACCGACACTGGCCTGGCTGAACGGTTAAGCAAGTATTGTACGGTGAGATTGATCCTGACTAATTCTTCCTTTATGGTTTGAGGAGGGATTCGAGAGACAGTGGGAGCCATCCTGTTTAGATAAATTAAAAACCAATCTAAACTTGCAAGAGCATCATGCTAAGTGTTTTCTTCTCTCTCTCTTAATTGCAGCGACCCAGTGACCGCACCTAGGTTACATCTAGATAATAAAACGACTGAATCTGACTGTTATGACTGGCAAAGGTCTGTCCAGATGTCCATTGCCCATGATAAGCTGGGACACCTCTTGACTGATCCAACCCCTGCCGTCTCAGGTCTTGTTTCCCCTGTCACGGATATTGATATCCGTAGGACATCGGAAGAAGACTGTGCGAAAGCCAAGTGCCTCGTGTTAGCCTCAGTTGATGGTACATACCAGAGGCAGCACGAGAAGATGGACTCAGTTTCTATCCTCCTCCATAACAAAGATTTATATGGAGAGCAATCTCGTATCGCAAGATATGAGACCTCGAACGAATTGCTTCCAGCGAGGTTGTCTATCGGGTCATCTGTAAGGGGCAACGTCCTTACAGAGACCAGCTCTTTTGAGCTCTCGGACCTGAAGACCACGTTGAAGAACGGGTCAGATACTGACTTGGTTCAACAGTCTCTACCTACTACCCTGAAGGAAACCAGGGAAGTAGAAAGAAAGGGAAGGGCAGAAGTTTTAGGAATGGATGTAGTAAAAGAGGGATGTTCCTATTGTTACGGGAATGAACATGGACAGAAGGATTGCAGGGCTTGCAAAGCCAGTAGCCAGAATTCGAAGTATGTTGTGGCTACGGCTTCGGGTGTGTTTGTAATTGAGAACTGTATGTCAGTTAACCCTACTTCCTGGGTATTGGATACCGGATCAGGATCTCATATCTGTAATTCGTTACAGGCTCTGAGAAACCGTAGGGTTATCAGGAAATGTGATATGACTCTCAGGGTTGCTAACGGAATGAGCATGTATGCTGAATCCGTAGGGGAATATCATCTAGGACTGACAACTGGGCAGATATTGATTCTGCGTAACTGTTTTTATGTACCAGGTGCGACTTGTAATATCATATCTGTATCCTTAATTTTTAAGGAAGGATATGATTTTACTTTTGTAAGCGATGTAGTCAACATCCACCTAAATCAAGTTCTGATTGGGTCAGGTACATTACAAAACGGAATATACGTATTGAATCAAGCTCAGATCTTCAGTGTCCAGAACACACTTAAAAGAAAGTCTCCAGAAACAAATCAGGCTTTCTTATGGCATTGTAGACTGGGTCACATTAATGAGACACGGTTAACAAAGTTACATAAAGAGGGATACTTGAATCCGTTTGAGTATCAGTCTTATGCCACTTGTGAATCTTGTCTCATAGGAAAGATGACAAAGACTCCGTTCACTGGACACGGAGAAAGAGCGAGTGAGCTCTTGGGACTCATACACAGTGATGTGTGTGGTCCAATGTCTACACATGCGCGAAGTGGTTATTCATACTTCATTACTTTCACAGATGATTTCTCTCGGTATGGGCATGTCTTCTTGATGAAGCACAAATCCGAGGCCTTTGAGAAATTTCAGGAATACAAGAATGAAGTTGAAAAACAAACAGGCAAAAGTATCAAGACACTGAGATCTAATCGAGGTGGTGAATACTTGAGTGCCGAGTTTCTGGGCTACTTAAAAGAGAATGGAATTTTCTCTCAGCTTACTCTTCCATACACACCACAACACAACGGTGTATCGGAAAGGCGGAATCGAACCCTATTGGATATGGTTTGTTCCATGATGAGTAAGGCTGAGTTGCCGCGATCTTTCTGGGGTTATGCGCTAGAAACAGCTGCGTATCTCTTGAACATGGCTCCATCCAAGACTGTGCCTACCACCCCATATCAGATGTGGAGTGGGAAGAAACCCTGTCTCAAGTACCTTAAGACATGGGGATGTCCAGCTTTTGTAAAAAAGTAGCATGCGGACAAGCTCGAGCCACGCTCAGTACTGTGTAAGTTTGTGGGATACCCAAAGAACTCCAGGGGGTATCTTTTCTATTCCGCAGAGGAACAAAAGGTTTTTGTTTCTCAGCATGCCCACTTCTTGGAAACTGAATTTTTAGAAAATCAGATAAGTGGGAGCGCAATAGAACTGGAAGAAATTCCAGAACCACAAACTATTACTGAAAGCTTGGAGGAACCAGATGTTTCAAGAGAACCGGACATCCCAGCGCCACTCCGCAGGAGTAGTAGGCAGTCTCACCTGCCCGAGAGATACTACGGTTTTCTCATAGACGGGGATAGAAAGGATTGCACTATGGATTATGGTGAGCCTACTAGCTTCCAGCAAGCCATTCAGAGCGGCGACTCGGTAAAATGGCTGGATGCAATGCAGACCGAGATGGAGTCCATGTACACCAACAAAGTTTGGACTTTGGACTTTGCTCCAGAAGGGGTAAAACCCGTAGGTTGCAAATGGATCTTCAGAAAGAAGATTGGTGTAGATGGGCAGGTTGAGACCTATAAAGCTAGACTTGTTGCAAAGGGTTTTCGTCAAAGACCTGGTTTGGACTATGACGAGACCTTTTCTCCCGTGGCTATGCTGAAATCCATTCGGATCCTTCTTGCCATTGCTGCCTTCCACGATTATGAAATCTGGCAGATGGACGTAAAGACGGCTTTCCTAAATGGAAATTTGGAAGAGTGCGTCTATATGGATCAGCCAGAGGGATTCATTCAGAGTGGGAGCAGCGGTAGAGTGTGCAAGTTGCTCAAGTCCATTTATGGACTTAAGCAGGCATCGCGGAGTTGGAACATCTGCTTTGATGATACTGTCAAGGAATTCGACTTTATCAAAAACCCAGATGAACCATGCATTTACAGTAAGATTGTAGGGAGAACTGTGGTATTCCTCGTCTTGTACATGGATGACATTCTCCTAATAGGAAATGATATTCCTATGCTACAGTCAGTCAAAGGATTCTTGTCGCAGAGGTTCTCCATGAAGGACTTGGGCGATGCCAACTACATTCTGGGGATCCAGATCTATCGTGATAGATCTAAGAGGATGTTGGGACTTTCATAGTCAAGGTACATCGACACCATACTGAAAAGATTCAGTATGGAAGATTCCAAGCGCGGTAATCTACCGGCTTGTCACGGGATCACCCTATCCAAAGAGATGTCTCCCAAGACTGATTTGGAAAGGGATCGCATGTCTATTATACCCTACGTTTCTGTGGTAGGCTCTATAATGTATGCGATGTTATGTACCAGACTAGATGTAGCATACGCATTGAGCGTTGTAAGCCGGTATTAGTCGAACCCAGGGGAGAAACACTGGATAGCGGTATAGAACATTCTCAAGTACCTGAGAAGGACTAAGGAGATGTTCTTGGTGTATGGCGGAAAAGACCTCCAGCTCGAGGCCTTTGCTGACTCCAGCTTCCAGAGTGACAAGGATGACTCCAACTCTATGTCGGGTTATGTCTTTACCCTCAATAGAGGGGCGGTTTGCTGGAAGAGTTCCAAGCAGGAGACCGTTGCTGACTCAACTATGGAAGCGGAGTACATAGCTGCTTGCGATGCCGCAAAGGAAGCTGTCTGGATGAAGAAGTTCCTCACGGAGTTTCAGGTGGTTCCTACCATTGTTGATCCAATACCGCTGTATTGCGACAACAACGACGCTATAGCTTTAGCGAAGGAACCCAGGTCCCATCAGAAGTCCAGGCACATTTTGAGGCGGTACCACCTGATCAGGGAGATCGTAGATCGCCGAGAGATCGAGGTGAAGAGAGTAAATACGGAGAAAAACACTGCAGATCCACTCACGAAGGCCCTACCCCAGACTCAGTTCGAGCGGCTGATCGAGATGATAGGTCTTCGATACGCCAGTACATGGCCTTAGTGCAAGTGGGAGATTGTCAGTGTATATGCCCTAGAGGCCATTACTGTATCATACTAGCTTGTATATTACTTGATGAAAGCTTGGGATGTTCACAGTTGTATAGACAATCTTGCTCAAAATGGTAGTATGCTACTTGGTTTGTCTCTACTTCAATATGTGCATGTGTTTCTTTTAACATATCGCTTATATACATATTAGTAGAGCCCTTAGGATCTTTGCTTGATTACCAGCGTTGTGATGGCGCTCACACTCATGGGGGCTGGGTAATCCATAAGCACATCCTTATACAGGTCCCTAGTCGTAGGACTATCAAGATAGGGTATCGATACTCCGGAGTAGACTAGCGTATGCGCTTCTCATCCCAGCGGGGGAGACGGTCTGTCCCACAGCCGTCAGTACGTCGTACTTGAGATAGTATGCGGGTGCTCGTTAGGTTACGTGTACACTGGACAAGACTCGTCGGGAGCTGTTGGTTGGTATTATACCTATCGTCAGTTATCAGTTCCCAGGTGACATGAGTACAGCTTAGTCTGCCGACTTGACACTGTCACTTCGCCTCGAGTGTGTTCCCACTGTACTTAGATTACTACCCTACCACGGCTCAAAGGAGTCATGCAAACAGGTAGTAGTTGGGTGCAGTCCCGAAGCACTTGGAGGCAGTGACGGTTAGACAGGATTCGTCCCTCCCGGTATTGGGGGTTGACATCGCGCTGTGTCTAGGAGAGCCATTATACAAGTAGTCCCTGGCCAGGGCAAGCAAGATATACCGGTAGATTTCCAGTGTTATCTCAGGGTATTTTGGGCTACACTCCGACACGACTTGTACCGCAATTAGGGGACTGACGTTCACCGCCCCCCTAGGCCCGCCATGCGATGTATCAGATGAACAGACCGGACTGTATGGAGATTGTCATATACAGGCTCAGTAGGAGTTCGGATGGGTTTACCTCATCGGCCTTCTTATCGACATCTACCTGGGGACCGTTACGTACAGCTAGTGCCGCTTGCGGTCTATGGTTAAACCCACTGCCAGTGTAGTGTCGAGTCTTTAGAGTCCCACACAGAGAGTTTCCCTGCACTGAGCGAAACGTGTAGATGCCGTATGGTTTTACGGCAGGGCTACGATCACTTACGCGCACTTGTGTGCGTATGCTGTTCGGGCAGGCAATACTAGTGGGCTTTGGTTTAAGCCAGATCCTAGTATTGCACGGATGGATTTGTTTTGTCTTCTGTGCATTCGCATTCTACGGAATGCGGATGCGGGTATGTATGCATAGTTTTGAGGAGCGATGAAGGAGGAGGTGCCCTATTAGGGTTTTGGCAGTTGGTTCAGCCAAAACCGTAATGTGGCACACTCATTAGGGTTTTGACAATTCGTTTGGTCAGAACCGTTATGAGCCGGAGACATTGTTTACTAATCCTTTTAGTGATAGATTAGTGATGGCTAATTGCATTGACCATTTGACCACTTAGACCTCTCTTGACTTTGTTGACCCGTTGACCGTGCTGACCATTGACCTTCAAGAGAGATCTACACTCTTCTTTCATTTTCTTTTTAATTCTTGAGTTATGATAATGGTCAATTCAATGTAGCATCAACTTTATCATGATAGGATTAGTAATGATGGTTTTGGGTGTATTATTGCAACCATGGTTCATTTCATTTGGGTTAATCTTTTCATTATTCTCTTCTCATTCTCTCTCTTGAAATGAGAAGAAAAGAAAAGCTCTATGGTTGCTAGGTTTTCTCCTTCATCTTCCTCCTCTTGAAAATTCTTTTGATCTCATGTGTTGAGAGAAAAAGAATCCACATAGACAAACACTTCCATCTTTCTCTTCTACACAACCTAAGGCATTTAGATTAGAGATCTCTTTGCCCTAGTTGCCTTGGCTTGAGGCGGAGCTTAGTGTACAACTCTCGGGTGGATCGTCTTCGACTTAAGAAGGCCGCGGAGGTGACCAAGATCCGGATCGACCCTCGGAGCGTGGATGGACGAGCCAGACAGCGGAGAGAAGACCCGAAGGACCAGTTATGTGAGGTATATTTTCTACAACATAGTAGTTAAAGCCTCTACTTGTTTGCTAGTTTCTAGTTTAGCCAAGATCCTTGCTTTTGAGTCCATGTTGCCTTGCGCCAAATTATTGTTTTTCGCCATTTCCGCCTCCCCGTAAGAACCGGGGTGAGCAACGTAGACTTACAGATGTGATTTCCAACATCTTTTCATGACTATTAAGATAGGGCTCATGACAACTGAAAAGCTAGTATAGTTGGAAACTCTAATTTTCAAAGCCTTTCTTTTACAATTCTTATCTTTATATGTAACTTTCACGGTCTTCCTTTTATTATTGGATTTTGTGGGTGCAATCCGCTGAAAACCCTCAGGAGACAACACTCCTCCTACTAGGGACACCTAGAGGTTTAAAGGCTTGTTGCACGTGCTCAGTGCAATCGTGTTGCCTACGAAAGTGTGCTAGTTAGTTTTTCTCTTTCTTTATTTTCTCCTTCTCTTTTTAATAAATCAGTTCGCTCGAGACGACCGAAAATAAGTTTGAGGGAATTTGATCAGTCGAAAATATTGCATTTTTAACACGTCAATTTCCCTGCCATTTGCACTCATCTATAAGTGTTCAGTATTAATATAGCACATATTAGCAAATTGTCTGTAAAATACCAAATAACTTGTGTTGTATACTAAAACCGGCATTTCTGAGGGAAATTGAGTGTTTATCATTGCATCACATAATCTTTGTGTAGCGCAACACTTGTCTCGAGAATCTGTGCAGAAAATTTCAGGAAAAAGAGCCAAAACAGTTAAAAGTGCTAAGAAAAATACGCCAAGTCCAAGACTTGAGATCCGGCAGTGATCAAGGAAGAATTATGAGATTCAACATATCAGAAAATGTACCTAAAGCCATAACAAAGCAACCCCAGAATTTCCATGTACCAAGACCACTATTGGGCCGCGGATCCGCGGCCACGTCATGATGACGTCAGCAACGCTTCATGTCAGTATTCTTATTTCAGGGCTTACACTCATTCAAGCTACTGCAATTTCCAGAGATCTCCAGAAACTTCTGTCCGAACAGCAAAGCTTTGGGATCAAGCTAAAAATGTCCAAGCTTCTCAAGCAAGCTTCTCAAATAACCACCTAAGCCTAGAAGCTTCTCCCTAACCTCCAACCTTATGAAGGAAGCTAACCCTAACTAACTAACTCTAGAACCTTCTACCTAACCTCCAAGCTTATGAAGGAAGCTAATCCTAATCAAGGCTATAAAAGGGACCCTAAGGCTTCACTTCTAAGGTTGTTGATTCCTTCATCTCTTCCCACAAGTTGAGTGACACAACTTGTACTTCCAAACCCTAACCCTAATCCAATCACCGAGTACCAAATCAAGCAAGAAGCCTTCAATCCTTTAGAAAGCGACGCCGGACTTCATCGGAGCAAGTGATCCAACGACTCAAGGAGACGAGCGAAGCCGAAATCAACGATCGAGTTCTTTCCTCATTGTAGATCTTGAGAGAATTGTAACAAAATTGTTGATAAATAAAGGTGAAATTTCTATATCTTTCTTTCTTTACATTCTTGCATCATGATTAGATCTCAATTCTTGATTGTATTTCTTGTTATGATGTTTGAGTAAAACTCCGCTCGTGAAGGAGTCGAGAGAATCAATAGATGATGATGTTACAAATCTTGAAACGATTCTTAAGTCCTATGAGTTTTGTAAACCTTAGTAAATTGAAGAATCGACAACCTAGTTTCGAGCGATACTTTCTTGATTGTGTTCGCTCTTAATTAGGGATGCATGATCGATTCTTGAATTTACTAGAGGCTAGAATGTGAATGAAATCAACGAAAGGACAAGGGATAGATGATGAAACCCTAGTTTCCGCAAGAAATCCCTAATTCTCGTTGATCATCATCGATCTAGCATCAAATCATCGATGGATAAGAAAACGTAATCAATAGTTTTCATCACGTCTATAGATTCAATCGATTCCTACGAGCCTTACTTCGATTCTTGAAACCTAATTCGATTGGATATCATCAATTTTTGATTCTTGATATTTAATGTTTTCTTGATATTAGATTTTAATAATTCTTGAAATTCAATTTATAATCTTTAATTGAATTGTCTTTTCTTTTCTCTTTAATTTTCAATTCATCTAATTCAAATTTGAACGGATCTCACTTTCCCTGTGGACGATCCGCACTCGCTAAAGCGCTACATCGACACCGTTATTGATTGCGGTCAAAAATTTCTTTGGTTGTGATTTCTATACATTTTCTACCGACACACCGGAAAAAGAATCAATCATTACCCGAAACTAAACTTTACGCGTTCTAAACTGAAACGAATAAGCTACGCAATATTAAAAAGACCCGCTTAACAGTAAGAGATCATTACCTACTCCCACAAGCTCAAAGATCCTAGCTTTCCAAGCTCCAAGGCATTCAAGAGGCAAAACAAGGCTTAAGATGTGATTTGGTGATGATTTTGTGATGGATTTATGAAGATTAGTGAAGGTTTTGTGAGGGAAAGAGCAAGTGTTCAGTTGAGGCTATGAGGAGATGGGAAATAATGATAAAGAGATAAGTTAGAGGGAAAGAGAGTGAGTGAGTGAGGATAATGAGAGAGGCGAGTGTAAGAGGGTGGGAGCATCAAGCATTAACTTCACATTAATGCAAGCCATGCCCTTAAGTGAGTCACCATGCCACCTCCTCCCAAATCCAAAACAAAACAAAGAATATCTCTCACAAATATCTAAAGGTTTAGGGTTAAGGTTAAACAAGGAATTGGATTAGGATTAGGTTAAGTTGTCATGGTCACTAACTAGATTAGCACAAACAAACCCTCACATTAACGTGCACACGTGCGTGCAAGCCATAACAAATAATAATAAATTATTAATTAAATGTTATAAAATGTGAGGAAACCGAATTGGTAAACTTTTTACAGAAAACCCGCACTATCGCTTAACTAACACTAATCGAAATCCTAAGGCGTTACAATCTCCTCCTTATAGAAATTCGTCCCCGAATTTAAAATTCTTAATATGCATACCTTCAAAGAGATGAGTGCAAAACTCCCAAATCTCTCTCGCAGCCTCCCAAATGATCACCTCACTATACGGCTACGCAAAAGAAAACCCTCCACAGATGGCAAGACCCTTGACCGAAGTTTCTCCACCTGCTGATCCACTAACACTATCGGCTGTCGGTGAACGAAAGATCGTGTCCAAGCTAAATGGTCTGGTACTAAATCATATGAGAAAGGTCATGAAGGTATTTGCAAAGGCATCGACACAAGGAATACGGGGTGAATACTCAAAATCTGGGCGGAAGTGCCAAATTTTAAGCAACGGTACTAACTCGCTTCAAGGATCTCAAAAGGACCAACAATTCTGGGACTAAGCTTCCCAAAACTCAATACGCCATTATCGGAAAAATCCGTAGGAATACATGATCTCCCACTGCGAACTCAAGTCTGCGACTACCACAGTCGGCATAAGACTTCTGTCTGCCTTGGGCTGTTCTCATCCTGACCTGAACCAACTGGATCTTCACCGAAGCCTCTCGGCTAGCTGGGGTCCAAAAATCCTACTCTCGCGGAGTCAGTAAAACAGACTGGCGATCAACACCACCTACCAAACAGAGCGTAAAGGTTGCCAATTGGAATGTCTCCTGATAACAGCTATCGAAGGAGAACCCTATCAATGGCAAGTGACGATCCCAACTGCTAATAACTAATTAGTACGTACGCACAAGCATATCCTCCAGAGTCTGTATAGTCTGCTCTATCTGACTATCGGCCAACGGATGGAAAGCGGAGCTAAAGCTCAACCAGCTTCCAAAATCTTCTGCCAACGACGGCTAGCTAACTGGTTGCCTCTATTGAATACAACGCATGAAGGAACTCCGTGCAAACACACACACTTCACAAAGAACAACTGAGCAAACCGAGCATACCCGGACAACAAACACCCAAATGGAGTCACACCCTGTCTAGACCTGGGTAGACACCATAACGAAATTCATGGAGATCTTCTCCCATTCCCACACCAGAACGGTTAAAGGTTGCAACTCTCAAGCTGGTCTCACATGCTCAACCTTAGCTCGCAACAAGCCAGACACCTCGAAACGAAATCCAAAACTCTACTCGTCATCCCTGCCCACCTGTAACTATCTCAAAAGTTACGCTACATCTTGGTAGCACTTGGATGAACACAGAAAGCTGACTGATGTGCCTGCTTTAGGACCTCGCATCTCTACCCATCAGTATCCGGTACACATAAACGCGTCCCTAAACGTAGCCCACCCTGGTCATAAATCAAGAACTCCGAATCTTTACCCAACCGAACTTGCTTAAGAATCTCCGGCAACGAGCATCGGCGGGCCGTGCCTCATGAAAACGATTAAGTAAAAGTGGACGGGCGCGGACATGAGCAAGCTGTCCCCTCAGTAGAGGCGAACTCAAACTATACTCATCTGTCGTACAAGAACTATAAATCTACAGAAGACTGTCTCCGAACTGCGCATAACTGGAACAAACTACCCCCGAGCCTATGACTCAAGCATCAGCTACTACAATCGCCTTGCCACGGGAAATGAAGGATCTCACAATTGTTGGAGATAGTGCCCTCAAAGTCAATTATTGGATCGCAGGTACGTGATTGCAATGATTGAGGAAGGACCTATACCGATATGACAGTCTTACTCAAGATGATAGTATGCTATCTGGTTTGTCTTTATCATCGTATACATGCATTAGTTCACTATTGCATGATTGATTGAGCCCATAGGATTCTGCTTGACAGCCAGCAGTATGATGGTGATCATATATGTGGGAGCTTGGGTCTATAAGCATATCCTTAAAGTGTCCCTAGTCGTGGGAGTTTTCGAGACAGGGCATCGATACTCCAGAGCAGACTAGTGTATACAGTCGAGACCCCGACGAGGGGCGATGGCCGGTCTCACAAGCCATTGGTGTCAGTAGGATCACCTAAGATGTATACAGGTGCTCATTGAGTTATGAGTACACCAGACAGGACTCGCCGGGAACCTGCTAGTTGGTATTATACATATCGTCAGATAGCGGTTCCCTGGTGACATGTGTACAGGTTAGTTCATCGACCTGAGATCGTCATTTGTCTCGTGTGAGTTCCCACTGTGCTTAGATTACTACCCTACCACGCTCAAAGGAGTTGTGCAAACAGGTTTTAGTTGGGTACAGTCCCGAGCCACATTGGAGGCAAGTGAGCGGATCGTCGGGGATTCGTCTCTCCCAGTATTGGGGGTTGATATCGCGCAGTGCACGGGTGGCCATCACTAGGAATCCTCGGCCGAGGTAGTGGAGAATTACTGATTTGGATCAGTAGTTTCTCAGGTGGTGATGGGCTTCATGCCGACACGATTTATCGCGTTATTAGGCGTCTGACTTTATCCACCCCCCTAGACTTGATATGCGATACTCTTTAGACGAACGGACCGGACTGTATATACATAGTCACTGTCAGGCTCAGTAGGGATTATAGATGAGTTCGCTCGTCAGCTTCCCTTCCAATCAATACATAGGCAAAACGTTACGTGCAGTTTGTACCTATGACGTGCTAGTGGTTATACCCAGTGCCAGTGTGTTGATGAGTCATTAGAGTCACCCACAGACACTTTCTCAAGTTCGGGCGAAACGTTGTAGAGGCCGTATGATGATATGGCAAGGTTCGGAAAAAGCACGTGCGTTTTCGCACGTGTCGTTTTTCAGACAGATAATACTGGTAGGCTTTGGTTTAAGCCGGAACCCAGTATTATACTGTGTAGATATAATATCTTTGTCTCAGTTGCATTTGTATTCGGTCGTAATACAAATGCGGGTATGTTTATACTGATACGGGGTTATCCTGAAATTCGTTTCAGGATAACTTTTGGAAGTTGCCAGTTTCCAGTTTTCTTTCAGCCATATTTTGACATTCGGTTAAATGCGGATTCATCTTTTCTTGATGAGGTGAGTCAGTGTTCTAGAAGGTTCTAGAGAGGGTGACAAGGCTTGTGAGTCATTAGGTCATTAATGGTACATTTAATGACAAGGTGACTAGGTTAATTGTGATTGGTTTGCTTTAAATGCTTTTATAGTAGGTGTTATGATAAGTATCATGGTTTATGGTCACCCTCTCATCTCTCCTACACTCACCTCCCTCCTACAAATATGTGGTCGGCCTCCTCCCTCTCATGCTCATGGTTGTGATTGAAAAAAAGATTATGATAGATTTGGATTCACGGAAATTAGACAGCCTCATTTCTCATTTCATCCGATCCAAAAGGCAACTTCCATAACCGTTCGTCCGTGACTTTGGACGTAACGAGACAAAGTGTTCTACTCATTCTCTACTTCATCTTGGTCGTCTCGTTTAGCAAACTTGACGATCGAGTTGTCTCGGTTCAGAGGCGGGAGCCCGTTTAAAGATCCGTCGACGTGGTGCCACCTGGATGAGAAGATTGGAGATTCAGGAGATCGGAGTAGCCGCAACAAGCGTGGGATGATGGCTGAAGACCGAAGGACTCGGATCGTTCGGTATAACTCTTCTACCCACTTTGTAGTATGTTAGTTTAGATTTAATGGCAAATCCGGGTTACGGTACACGATAGCGCCAGTTGTAAAAAAATTTTGTTCCGCATTTGGCGTCTGTTAGACGGCCGGGGCGCTACCGTGGACTTACAGTGGTATCAGAGCCTCACCATTAAGCTATACAAACTTGTGCTAACGTGTTTAAAAGATCGATCGAACGGAATTTCCAAAATCACAATTTTCAAGTGCTTAAGTTTCTGTTGATTTTAAACAGGGTCTAAAAATAATTTTACATATCACAGAATATTAAGCAGGGTTTTTTAAGCATACGGATGAAAATTGGGCACGTGATCCCACAAGAGCACCGCGGATCCGCGGTCAAACCTAGGGTTTGACCGTGGAACCGCGGTGCTTTAGTGGGAACAGTGCATCAATTTTCACAGATAGCTTCACTTTTGGAAATTGTGGGTTTTTGGAATATTTCTTTTGAGCCCAGATTTTGTTACTGTACAGCAGATGTACGTGGGGCCCACTTCGGGAAATTTAGTCGATCGAAATTTTAAACTTGTTAGTATGCAGTATTTACATTATATCTCCGACCGGGAATGTCATTTGATTGGTAAACCGCGTCTGATTGCTATAGTTCTTTTAGAAGGTTTGCGAACGTGACATTCGCGTTTGTCACGACCCGAAGGTACGGAACATGACCGGCACTTAGACTACGAACGTCTCAAGGCGTACGTATGCTAAGTAAGCCGAAACCCAGAAATCCAAACCAAGAGAAGCAATAGAGAATAGGAAGAACCATATCAAATCAACCTGTGTGCAATATAATATACAACGCCTCAAGGCGAGGATCACAGCAGAAAAGGGAACTCAACCAGCCTGAAACGCAAAGAAATATAACATGCGACTCTAAGGTCGAAAGTATAAACATCACTGGTCTCTATCTCAAATAAGTACAAGTTTTGGTTGATGGAACTTCTAGATACAACTGAAACATAATATACAAGGTATAATGATGGGTAAGATACAATAAACCCACCTACTAGCAAGTCACCCGAAAAGAAACCGTGCCCGCAAAGCCGTAATGAAATCCGTACGGCAACACCTGCAAGAAACTGGGGCACGACGGGGGTGAGTTGCCAACTCGTGAGTAGAAAAAGATCTACGCACAGAAATCGCATAAATAACGCAAGCTAGGTCAAAGATCATAATATATCCTCAAATATATGAATAACATGCAGCCTATAATAATGGCTAGGGTAATATCTAACCCGAGTGTGATCTTATGTGACCGTGTCAGTGTCTCAGGTAGCAATATATCATATGAATGCATGAAAACAGAATACATGTAAATGAAGAAACTGTTTTCATAAATTAGTGAGATTTCCTTTGTATTTTTAAACTGAGGTATCATAAATGAAATCAGTATCAACAGTGTCTAGCATCGACACAAAACATAAATCTCAATGTCTCGAAATATCAATGTCTCAATCTCAATATCTAGGGCGCCGTCAGTCCGGACCGGCCCCTACCATCCATCTCAAGACCACGACGGTATCCTCCGGATATCCGACGCGTCGGGTAATATCACCGGTAGGTAGTGCTCCCCAGCCAGGCTCAACGTCAACACCACATTCCTCTTGCCCCGGGGTACCATACCGGGCCCACCATGTACCCGTGACGGTTCCTCCACTCCTCGACACGGATCTCCAAAACCACAGCAAACTCATGGTGGACGACACTTTACATCACTAGAAAACCGCAACATTTTATATTTTTAAAAGATCATAAGTTGTAAATTTTGCGGCTTTCCCCGAAATCCAGAAATATCATAAATCTCAAGAAATCATCACAAGTGCATATGTCAATGATAATGAACTAGGCATGAACAACTGAATAACCGTATGCATGAAGTGGTAGGTAATAACTACAATGTCTAATATGGCATATAAGGGAAGTACACTAATATCATGTCAAAACTACTAGCTAACAATCTAAGTCAAGCAATTATATTCTCTAAAGTGTACGTGGCATGGCAATTACCGATGAAGATGTGTGTGAGCCGGCAAGTAGGTGTACGTGGTACATACGCATCATCAGTAATGGTGCTGGTGTCCTAACAGCATGATATCAATAATGGAATATGCAGCAAAATAAATATGCGAGGCAGAGCGAACAGCAATAATGTGCGGGAGCTGAATACTAGACGCAACTAAAACTAATCTGCACTAATCTAATATAAGTCCTACAAATTGGTGCCTTTTGAAATAACACGAATCATGGGGTTTTGAAAATAGGGGCTACGGTGTTTTTATGAAAAGATACGCCTTTTGAAATATCCGTAGGATCCCTTGGGCTATCTTTAAAAAAATGCCCACGATTCGTTAGTTTTTGAAATAGGTAAGAAGTCTAATCTAATCTAACAACTACACTAAACTATACGGCTGAACTAACAAGCTGAACTACAGGTAAGGAAACCGCCTATCATCTGAGTCGATACATATACATACCTGTATATGTATAGTCGGTGATCCCGCCACAATAATATCATATCCGATACCATATCTATAATCAGGCATCCCATGTCAAGAGTGCGGATCAATCATCAATATAGCTCGTACGTAAATCCGTCGTACGGCATCCCAATCTGGGTACGGGTCAATATCACATTCATCATACTATTCACCTGGTATTCTCTTTATCAAATATCATGATCGGGGCACTGATCTACGTCTAGTACCATACTGATACCGCCTACGTGTGCATGGACGTGTGTGAAACACTACGTCAAGGACCCGCTACAACGTCATGTCGTATCTAAGATACGAACCCTGCTATATCACCGATCTCACGGCCTCAAATCGAATCTCATCGACTCAGCTCAATCCCAAGTATCATCTAAAAAAAATCCGTATGTGAACACATAGTCTCATACCCATGTGAACACATAACTATAAAGAATCCCATGAGCACATATAAATAGGAATGTATGCAAGTATGTATGTGTATATGTGTAGTGCAACACTACCCTAGGGTTCGCAACACTAAAGTAGTCCAACACACCAATATCCATCCTAAGCATCGTTATTAATCCCAAATAACATATAATAATAA
The DNA here is from genome assembly GCA_030015575.1 of Agapanthus africanus. Classification (NCBI taxonomy): domain Eukaryota; kingdom Viridiplantae; phylum Streptophyta; class Magnoliopsida; order Asparagales; family Amaryllidaceae; genus Agapanthus; species Agapanthus africanus. The sequence goes on along the minus strand of CM057349.1, from coordinate 268,295,051 downwards.
TTGTTGGTATGTATACGCATCCGTATACACCACCACGGACTGCGGGGGTGCTATACGCCATCCACCCGACTTCTCCCCGTAGATATAAATCTACTCACCTGGTCCTCGCTAGCCGGTGCCGACGTTGCCACGCGCTTGCTTGTCGTCTCGAAGTCCACATGGGGGTACCTACATATCATAACGCACCATATCTCATTAAAATCCGACTCATGATCAAAACGACGCACGAATCCCACATAGGTCAAAACCTATGGTTGCTTTCACAAATCAACCCAAAAACCATTGATATCGGTGTACAGACGCCGAGTGATCGAGAAAAACACAAACGCACCATTCGTGGTTTCACAATCCACTATATATATATATATATATATATATATATAGGGTTTAAATCATCAAAACTTCAAATTCGCTTTAGAAGCCATTTTTCCGAAAGTCTAGTAAACAATAATTGCCAATTCAGTTCAAATCTAGTTGTTTTAACAATTCTAGCGGCTACAACATTCACTAAATATCTTCAATAAATTATACAAACCATTTCCAAAATTTTATCACGCCAATTGTAGAAATCTTAAAATTTTAGTTTGAAATTTTATCTAATTTTAACCATTTTATGACAAAAATGCACAAACAACAATTTAGCTTGGTTTTGCATGAACTAAAGTATTAAATTACAATTTAAAATGTTAATAATTTTATGAAAACCTTAATTAGATTTTTTCTTTTATCTTTATTATTTTCATAGTTTACAAAAAACCTATTTTGCTAAAAAAAGCTTAAATATTACGATTTCAATTTAATAAATTGCAAACTAGCAACTAGAATAGGTTTTTCTATGGCTTAGCATGATAAATACACCATTTAACCATGATCAACGATAAGAACTCTCACTTGGTAGCAATTCCCTTTTCTTGAATTTCAAGTTTGAAGTTAGAACACAAATTAAACATCCAAAATTAAATAAATTGAAGTAATTAGCAACTCATTAAACATGGGGTTAGGATTTATACCTCAAGATTTGTAGATCTAACATGCAACCCTAGCCTCCCAATTGCTAACTTTTCTCCATGATCCAAGCTAGTTTGGCCAAAGAAAGAATGGTTAAAGGTTGAAGGAAGAAATTGCTTTGAATTTGTGACCTTTTGTTTGGATTTTTGATGATTTTTAATGGAAATTTGACATGGAAATCAAGTGGGAAAAATGGTAAAGGGGCTGTTGGGAGTGCTCGGCCAGCAAGGGAGAGGAATTGAGCGAGTGGGGTTATAGTTGTGGCCAAGTCAAAAGTAATACCATACCTCAAGTATAAAAGCCCATACCTCTTGTTTAATGTTTCCCTTCATTTTTTTTTTTTGAGGTGATGTAGAGAAAAGGGGATGGCTGCTGATTTGGGAGGGGGTTCGGCCACATATGGGGCAAGAAAGGTGAATGAATGTGTTGTATAATTTCCTAAGTCAAACTAGCACCACATCATCTTTCTTATAATCATTAAATTTTCTTTTTTTTTCTTCTATTTAACCTTAGAACTTTCTAACCATGCAAACAAAAGAGAAAAAGAAACATGTTACAAATTTAGTTTAACATGCCATGATGCACAAAATTTGTTTCAACTCATTCCAATTTGTAATTTTCCCTAATTAAATGTATTAGTGACGGCTTAAAATAATATTTTTTTCAGAAAATTTGAAATTTCACCAGCGGCTCAATAAACACCAAATAATAGCAATTACATAGCTAGAATGTGTATATTTAATTTTTATAATAAGATATTTGTATTTTGACTTTTTACAGAAAACCCCCTTATTTTACCGTTTTTTCGAAATTTCACCGAAACGATTTCCAAAACGTTACAATCTTCCCCCTTAAAGAAATTCGGTCCCCGAATTTAAATTAAAACTCCCCCCAATACTAAAACATCTAAACCAAAACCATCAAGTCGTCGGGGCTCCGAAATTGTAAATACATAAAACAAATCATAGCGCAGCGCATGCGCATGAAAAATGAGCATATAACTCAAATCAAAACTTCGTCAAGCATCCCGCAATCATCGGAGTCATAGGGAAGACATCAATGCCAAATCCAAAGCAAAACCAATATGATATAACTCGAAACTATACATGTAAATATCGAATCTATATATGTAAGTATCTGAAGGAAATGCATGCCTAATCTCTTTAAGTCGCTGTGCAACGCGTATAACACTGCACAGTGGCGGACATCTATAATAAAAAAATAACTTATATACATATATACCTTTGTTTGAAATGTACGTTCCGCCGTTTTGGAAACAATTTAGAAGGGTCTCCTTGTTTTAAACATTTCATGTCATATCAGACACGTAAGTAAATACTGAGGCTATAGCTCACTTTTGGGAATCCCTTCAATAACTATCAATGCATGCAAAATATATTCAGGTACTGTCCTCTGACTAGCCTGCCCAGTACGAAAACACATAGCAATATCATAAAAACGTACTGCTCTATAAGAAAAATCAATCCCAAAATACGCGTATGCATACTACGTGTGTCTGGTGCGCACGGAAATCAAAATCCAAATATGTGCCATACATATGCACAGACACAACATCCAAGTGCATCGTGTGTGCACGAAACATCTGTCGTAGGCAACATGTGTGTCTGACAGCAAAATCAGGTGCATCTGACATGCACGAAAAATCTCGATTTAGTGCATCTGGTGTGCACCAAAATCACATCTCAAAACATGCGCTCAACATGTGCGAAAACCCAAGGCAGGTGCATCCATCATGCACGAAATCATGAAATCCAATATCAAGCGCCGAACATGCGCAAAATCAAATCAGGTACACAAGGTGCACAAAACAAATATCGAGTATCACAATCGAAATCGAAGTCCAGTGCATCTAAGTGCACAAAATGCGTATCACTGCACTGCAAGCATATGCGAATCATACCGAGTGCAAAAACCAAATCGTATGTGTATATACGCACCATCAACTCAACTGTATGAAACCCCTGAAATCATAAATATGGGAAACCAAGGCACGAAAACGATATCAAGTGCAACAACTGAGCAAAATCGTAAATCCTGAATCAACAAAATCAAATCATGCGAATAAATCGCCCAACAATACTGAAACCAAGTATGGCGGAGTAGTCCCGCTCAAGCGCATCCTCCAAGAATCTCTGGCCATCTGTCGTTGTTACTTGTAGCATATCCCGTCGATGATCCTGAACTCTGGCCTGCTGGTGTGCGTAACATTGACCACTCCTGGGTCCAAGTCTTCTCGGTGAATTATCAATCTCACGATCCATCTGCTCATCGGCCCTGTCAGGTGTGCTAACGGGGTCAATTCCGTTCTGGCACTTCTCTGGTCATTTCTCGGTCAATCATCGCGACCACTCTTAAGCAGCATGTCACTGGCGTCGGCCTCCGGCTCTCTGAATGCACGTGACCCATCTGATCCTGGGTGTAAGTATCATTGCAGCAGTGTCCTGGAAGGAGTCCTGCTCAAGGTCTCTTCCAAGTCTCATCTCTGCCAATTGCCCGGGAGTCATCATCCTTACTATATCTGCTTCTGGTTCCGGAACGGCTGCATATTCATTGCGACTCCTTCTGGAAGGTATATCCAGTACTCTGATGTGGCATGCGCATCGCATCTCTGATGTCGGCGGAGGGGAACGTCATCTCATCCAGATCTTCCACGAACCTCTTACTCGACTTTCCTCTAATGTCTACTGCTTCGGACGCGTCTCGTCGTGGCTGCATGGACTAAGCTCCCACGGCTATCCTCATGTCTGGAGTCTCCCAAGAAATGCATCTCACCATCTAGCATCCGAATTAAGTCGAGCCATCCGATTGAGTCGTCAAAACCTCATAATCCCCCAAGAGCTCAACATCTTGGGTACAGTTTAATAGTATCGAGTACATACCACAGCATCGGTGGTCCAGCCGTAGAAGGGCAAACCCAAGCCTCACTAATGGCGCCGTAGAACTGCCGCAAACCCGAAGGTTGAAAGGCTTTCACACGGTCATTAAGTCGAGTTAGGGTTTCATTCTTCTAGAGGGACCATAGAATTGCCTGCATGTCTTTCCGAATACTTTAAACTTGGAATAATAGGTTTTTGACATTCGATTGTCTCTGTCGACTCTCAACATCTCCGCGTGAAGTCGTCTCAGCTGGAATCAGTCTATCTGATGATCTCGCATCGGGGTAACGAATAATCCATGTGTCCTAGTCATTCATCCTCGGTGACTAGCGACCTTCTATCATCTCTTAGTACAATCTCGCACTGCAATAGCTCCAACATCTAAGGCGATATCTCATCGTTCGCAGCAATAACTGGCTCGCTCGTCTGTATGCTGAATTGTGCATCAATCATCATGAATGAGCAAGCAATACACCAACGGTCATCAAAATCTGGCTGGCCTCTGTCAGTGGCTCAATCCTCTGGTGCTAATCCGCACGTCCGAGTAATCTCATACAGCGATCCATCCATGCTCGTGGCGCGAAACACAATCAAGACATATCTCTGCAAACGCGTGTCTTCGGAATCATGCCCTGGTCAGTCCTCGTTCGTGCCGAGCTCGTGCTGACCGCAACTCTAGCCGTAGCTCTCCCTGCCCGTAATCGTGGCAGCAAAACTAAACTGGTACCGATGAGGCTAGATCAGGAAGGAATATAATACTGAACAAGGAAATGTACATCCTAAGGCTTCTTAAGTGGAGTGGCGTGTCGTAAATATGCCGCGGAACATACCAACGGTACGTCACTCTACTTTAGTCACCTATTCCATCAACCAAGGGACATCTTACGCTCCGAAGGTAAAACCTAACGCTCTGATACCAACTTTGTCACGACCCGAAGGTACGGAACATGACCGGCACTTAGACTACGAACGTCTCAAGGCGTACGTATGCTAAGTAAGCCGAAACCCAGAAATCCAAACCAAGAGAAGCAATAGAGAATAGGAAGAACCATATCAAATCAACCTATGTGCAATATAATATACAACGCCTCAAGGCGAGGATCACAGCAGAAAAGGGAACTCAACCAGCCTGAAACCCAAAGAAATATAACATGCGACTCTAAGGTCGAAAGTATAAACATCACTGGTCTCTATCTCAAATAAGTACAAGTTTTGGTTGATGGAACTTCTAGATACAACTGAAACATAATATACAAGGTATAATGATGGGTAAGATACAATAAACCCACCTACTAGCAAGTCACCCGAAAAGAAACCGTGCCCGCAAAGCCGTAATGAAATCCGTACGGCAACACCTGCAAGAAACTGGGGCACAACGGGGGTGAGTTGCCAACTCGTGAGTAGAAAAAGATCTACGCACAGAAATCGCATAAATAACGCAAGCTAGGTCAAAGATCATAATATATCCTCAAATATATGAATAACATGCAGCCTATAATAATGGCTAGGGTAATATCTAACCCGAGTGTGATCTTATGTGACCGTGTCAGTGTCTCAGGTAGCAATATATCATATGAATGCATGAAAACAGAATACATGTAAATGAAGAAACTGTTTTCATAAATTAGTGAGATTTCCTTCGTATTTTTAAACTGAGGTATCATAAATGAAATCAGTATCAACAGTGTCTAGCATCGACACAAAACATAAATCTCAATGTCTCGAAATATCAATGTCTCAATCTCAATATCTAGGGCACCGTCAGTCCGGACCGACCCCTACCATCCATCTCAAGACCATGACGGTATCCTCCGGATATCCGACGCGTCGGGTAATATCACCGGTAGGTAGTGCTCCCCAGCCAGGCTCAACGTCAACACCACATTCCTCTTGCCCCGGGGTACCATACCGGGCCCACCATGTACCCGTGACGGTTCCTCCACTCCTCGACACGGATCTCCAAAACCACAGCAAACTCATGGTGGACGACACTTTACATCACTAGAAAACCGCAACATTTTATATTTTTAAAAGATCATAAGTTGTAAATTTTGCGGCTTTCCCCGAAATCCAGAAATATCATAAATCTCAAGAAATCATCACAAGTGCATATGTCAATGATAATGAACTAGGCATGAACAACTGAATAACCGTATGCATGAAGTGGTAGGTAATAACTACAATGTCTAATATGGCATATAAGGGAAGTACACTAATATCATGTCAAAACTACTAGCTAACAATCTAAGTCAAGCAATTATATTCTCTAAAGTGTACGTGACATGGCAATTACCGATGAAGATGTGTGTGAGCCGGCAAGTAGGTGTACGTGGTACATACGCATCATCAGTAATGGTGCTGGTGTCCTAACAGCATGATATCAATAATGGAATATGCAGCAAAATAAATATGCGAGGCAGAGCGAACAACAATAATGTGCGGGAGCTGAATACTAGACGCAACTAAAACTAATCTGCACTAATCTAATATAAGTCCTACAAATTGGTGCCTTTTGAAATAACACGAATCATGGGGTTTTGAAAATAGGGGCTACGGTGTTTTTATGAAAAGATACGCCTTTTGAAATATCCGTAGGATCTCTTGGGCTATCTTTAAAAAAATGCCCACGATTCGTTAGTTTTTGAAATAGGTAAGAAGTCTAATCTAATCTAACAACTACACTAAACTATACGGCTGAACTAACAAGCTGAACTACAGGTAAGGAAACCGCCTATCATCTGAGTCATGGGAGTTAAGATTTGGGGTTGTCCGGCCTATGTCTAAAAGCAAAATCCGGACAAACTCGAGGCAAGGTTAGTTATGTAGAACTGGAAAGGTTCCAGCTATACAAACTACAACAGATGATTTGATAGAACCAAAGGATTCAGTAGATACCAACGAACCTCAGCCTCTCCGCCGATCTAGTAGGGTTCCTCACCCACCTGAGAGATACTTCGGTTTCTCTATGACAGTGGGAGCGAGGATTGCATCATGAGATGATGACCCAACTAGCTTCGGGCTGGCCATCAGGAGTAAGACTCTGTAAGAAAGGCTGGATGCTTAGTGATCTGAGATGGAATTCATATACACCAACAAAGTATGGACTTTGGTTGCTATATCTGAAGGGTTAAATCCCCATCAGGAGCAAGTATATCTTGAGAAGATTACTTGGTGTATATGGAAAGGTTGAGACTTTCAAAGCTAGACTTGTTAAAGGTCTACGTCATTGACCAGGTAAGGATGATGATGAAACCTTTTCTAAGTAGCTATGCTTAAGTCCATCCAGATCCTACTTGTCACGGCTACATACCATGACTACGATATCTGGTGGTTGGGTGTCATGACTGCTTTTCTAAATGACGTTTTAGAAGAGTGCGTCTATAAGTACACAGCCAGAGGGCTTCGTAGACAGTGGGAGCAGCGGAAACGTGTGCAAGATGCTTTATAGGATTAAAGCAGGCATCGCGGAGTTGGAACATCTGTTTTGATGAAGTAGTCAAAGAGTTTGACATCATCAAAATGGTAGATGAACCTTGTATATACAAAAAGGTAGTAGGGAGTATGGTAATGATCCTCGTAGAGTACGTGGATGACATACTCTTGATAGGGAAGGAGTTTCCTATGCTACGCTCGATCAATATCCGCTTATCACAATGATTCTCCACAAAGGATCAAAGTGATACCTACTAAATCCTGGATTTTGGATCTATGAGATAGATTTAAATGGATGTTAGAATTCTCACTAGATGTAGTGAGATGGTATCAATCGACCCTGGGGAGAATCACTGGAAGTATTCCAGCGTGATAAAGACGACTGCATGTCAGTCGCAGGTATTGTCTTAACCCTCAGTAAAGGGACGGTATGTTAGAAGAGTTCCAAGCTGGATACCGTGACATACTAGACGATAAAGGCAGGGTACATCGCTACTTAAGATGCTACCAAAGAGACTGTTTGGGTGTATAATGGTTCATGAGATGAACTATGTTCCTCCCATTGTGTGACAATGGAGTTGTGGCTTATGCCAAGGAACGCCGGTCCCATCAGTGATCCAGACATATTCTAAGGCAGTATCACTTGATCATGGAGATGGTTGATCTCCAGGGAGATCGAGGTTAGGAGAGTAGACTTAGAGGACAACACAGCGGATCCACTCACAAAGGCCTGTTCCCAGAGAGAGACTTTTATGGGATGGTTGAGTATGAGATACTGCAACCATTGCTATCAGATGGCCCTAGTGCAAGTGGGAGATTGTTAGTTATATGTATGCCTTAGAGGCCATTACTGTACATAGGATGTATATTGTAGTGGATGCTGGGACATATATAGGGAGGACTTTCTTGCTCGACATGATAGTATGCTATCTGGTTGAACTTTACCTTAACGTGTATACTGATTGTCTCTCTGTTACATGTTGGTAAAGCCCTTAGGATCTGTACTTGACTACCTGGACTATGATGCGGATCATACTAGTGGGGACATGGTAGTCCATAAGTACATCCTTGAAAGTCCCTAGTCGTGGGTGTATCGAGACGGGGCATCGATATACCAGAGTAGACTAGCGTGTACCTTCTCGACCCATACAGATGGGCGATGGATGATCCCATATCCATTGGTGTTTGACATCGGAGATGATATACGGGTGCTCAGTAGAGACTGGGTACACTGGACGGACTCGCCGAGAACTCCCAGATGGTATTATACCTCACGTCAGATGGCAGTTCTCTGGTGACACTGGTACAGAGTAGTCTGTTGACCCGAGATCGTCATAAAGTCTTGTATGGTTCCCACTGTGCTTTGATTTCCATCTTACCACGTCCAAGAGGGCGTGCAAAACGGTGGTTTTTGGGTACAGTCCCGAGTCACATGGAGGCAATGAGCGATAGGAGGGGATTCGTCTCTCCCGGTATAGGGGGTTGATGTTGCGCTGTGTTCGATTGGCTATAACAGGAAATCCCTGGCCAGGGTTGCTGAGATTTACTGGTAAGTGTTACCAGTAGTTTCTCGAATAGTTATAGACCTCATATCGACACGAATTATCAAGCTATTAGGGTCTGACGTTAACCACCCCTAGGCGAGATATGCGACATATCAGACGATCAGACCGGACTGTACGGTAGTGTTACTGGTCGGATTCACTGGAGTGTGAGCGGGCTTGCTCGTCGATCTTCAGATCGCTCAATACCCGGGTGGCCGTTACGTTTAGCAGACCGCTTGCGGCTTGTGGATGTTTGATATGATCATCATCCGCTGCCGGCGTATTGACGAGTCTTTAGAGTCCTACACAGAGGTTTCCTGGCTCAAGCGAAACGAAATAGGAGCGCATATGAGATATGTGCGGGACCGAGAATAATACGGTATGTGATACTGTATTCGATTCTCGCGATGTGACATTGATCGGTTATATGCGATATAGCCGGGTTATCGGATCAAGTGTTGATTCGATAAGTTGTTACTATTGATATTAGTCGGTTATATGCGATATGACCGGATCGTTAAATCAAGTGTTGATTTAATGATTTAATGCATAATTATATATTTGATATATTACTTTGCGTTAACTAGTATTGGTTCACTTTATATGGATTTTCTCACTTGTATTGTGCACATTGTATATGTGATATACATTTGTACATTTGCTTGTATCATGTTTGATGATACATGATAGTTTAAGTGTATGTTAAGAATAAACCATGGTTATTTATATGATTAGGGTTTTATTTCCTTTTCTTATTTATTTATCTATTTATTCATTTTGGAAATAATTAGAAAAGGCATAAAGAGAAAATGGTGGCTAATTTTGTTTCATATTGAAGCTTCTTGAAGACTTTGACCTAGTGACCATTTTGTTCTTATCCTTAACCCTAACCATTCCATTAACCATGGTCTTTTCTCTACACTTAACTAAGGTTGAATGTATGATAAGTATTGATTTACTTTTTCTTTTTATATAACCTTATCATCTTCTTCCTCTTCTTCTTCTTCATGAAGATAGCTTACTTCATCAATGGTGAATTGAGAAAATGAGTGAGAAATCCAAAACTAAAGTCTACCCACTTCCTATTTCTTCATCCTCTACCTCTTGCCAAGTAGTAGAGTGTGTTTACTCCACAAGTTTCTTGACTTGGTGAAGTTGTGAGCTTGATCTAGCGATGCCTCGACGTAGATCATCTTCGGCATGGACATCGACGACCTAGCTCCCTTTTTCTCCGACGAAGTCGACTCTAGAGCCCGGATTTGATTTGGACAGCGGAGAGGACCTCGTCGCGGAGCCGTGGAGGTGGAGCACCGGATCTACAAAGGTTGTATTTCCGTATCTTTTAGTTAAGTGTTAACTAGTTAGCTTTTTCGCCTAGAAATCTAGCAAACGATCCGTAGTTTAGTGTTTCTCGGCACCGTAAAATTCTAATATGGCATGTTCGATGCCTTGTGAGACCTCCTTGGTGTGCCTAGGAACCCTACAGTGGTATCAGAGCCTAGCTAGAGCCTTAGGCGAAGCGTAGACGGAATTTGAAGTCCGAACGACCCAAAACCGAAACCCAAAATATGCTCTTTGTACTTTTTTGAAAACAGTGGATTTTTCCAAATTAAAAATTGCTAAAAAATTCAGCAGGGAAAAATAAGAATTACGGTGCAAAAAATTTCTGGTGAACAGTATTTTTCGCGGCGGATCAGCGGCAGAAACATGGCTTCTGCGGCTGATCAGCGGCCCCTTGGTGACGTCAGCCCACTTTGTTTGCACAGTAACTCCTGATAAATTCTGCTGAGTTTTCTGGGAATTTTTAATATTTATTTAAGAGTTGAATTTCCTGGGATTGTTTTGGGGATTCGGTGTTTCGATCGGGGTATCAAATTTTGTCTATTTGGCTTTCCGGATAAATTTTAGAATATGTTAAAATGTTCGACCGGATATAAATACCCAATTTTTCCCCTGTCGGGAAATTTCCAAGTGTTGGATTTTTCCGTAGTTTAACGACGTTCTAAGTAGTGCAAGTAACTCGATGGTCCCTCTAGAAGACAACAAACCTTAACTCGATTATGTGACCGTCTTGAACTGCCCTTTGAACCTTCGGGTTTGGGGCAGTACGGCGTGCCACATGTGAGGCGTTGGCTTGACTCTTCTACGGCTGGACCGTAGGTACTGAGGTACGAACTGAATGTTGTTAGACTTATTTCATGTGTTGATATGTATTGGGAAAACTTGGGTGTTCGATTGTTCGATCGGAAAGTTTAACATTTTCTATTTATCTGGGATGGGATACAATAATTGGAATTCGCAAAAGTTATGTGATAACTGAATGAATGTTATAAACATAGCAGTTTAGTCTCACTTGATCGGTTGCCACGGAATTTTGATTTGATCAAAAGTCCGTCGCAATCACGTAGCGTACGCGGATACTCGCCGGGTAAACTTAATAGACAGCCTCACTCCATAGCCCCGACCAAGTGACTGTAGGAGAACCCCGTCGCCGAAAGCATCCGTCCGGGTGCTCGCGGCAGCGGTGTTCCGCCTTGGTGCACTTCGTCGACGGTATCAGGGGTGCGGCCGTCTACTGAAGTTTACGACGAGCATTCGATCAGGATGTCGGGAATCTTGTTGAATTGCCCGACTTGGTATTGAAAAATGTTTTCGATAATGAGACTAAAATGCGGGGTTTATAATTGTTAGGCATGCGATGTCTAAGGAATTCATTTGGTCAGGCATGTGATGTCTGAGGTGGTTGCGGATTCCAACTGTTGTAGTTTTACACATTCTTTTCTGTGACCGTAAGTGTAATATGTGATATCGCCGGTTTCGTTGCTATATGTCAACGACAATTGGGATGCGCATATTTACTTACGTTGATGACATGTGATGTTATGTGTTGCTGGATATGTTATATTGGATCGTCGTGTTTGAATAGCCGGGTTTTTTTATGTGAGATGAGTGTTTTTCATTTTCATTCATGTAAAAACTTGTATGTAATATTCTTTTATTGGGGCACTTCCAGGTTGCGGAAGATGTCACCTTTTGTATATTATTTACTTTTCCGCACTAGGATAGACCCAAGGAGGAGGACACAAGTAACCGGGTTCTGGAGTCCAGTGGGAGACCAACTCGAGGAGTCGAGTCCGGGTCTCCTAACTCTAGAATTGGTAGGGTTGCTTGCCGCTCTTGTAGGGGTCTAGGGGTGTGGGTTTGGCTATTCATCACGACCGTGGAATCCGTGTTTTATACTGGCTCGTATTGAAAACACGGACGTCCTAGTATATCCAATATTTCATATGTTTCTTCTGCTGCAATATCTGTGATGTGATCATGTGATGTTCTGTGATAGATACAGTATATAGTATATATGATATATTATATAGGCGTTACTTATGTTTTACACCCGCGCTAGCCCTGCCTTGCTCTGCCGTTAGTCACCTAACCTAACGGTGCACGAGGGGACATCGAGGCGAATGCGGATGGCATAAGTGTACGTCGTATTTATCTGTGATGTTTAGGTACTTAAATGATGGGACTTCATTAATGTGATTAATGAAATAAAAGAAACCTAAGATGTTGTAGAATCGAATTTCAAAATAAAACAGGTAGCTACAGTTCTTGCTTTGCACAGCGGTATATATGATATATCCTGCACCTTATTCGATAAGGAAAGGACCGAGATCCCTTCACCGGGAGTGACTCCTTTAGCAATAACTGGCAGATGCTACACATTCGGTTTGTCTTTTGATTGCTTTTAAGAGTTTTTGCTTTGCACAGTGATATATATGATATATCCCGCACCTCATTCGACGAGGAAAGGACCGACGATCCCTTCACCGGGAGTGACTCCTTTAGCAAAACTAGAAAAGCCTCAAAAGCACTCCATTTCAAAATACATTCGATCCTACAACGATATCAAGTTCATTACGCAATAGGTTTTCATAAAAACCTGTCGTAGCCCTCCGTCATTTTAGATAAGTGCTGTTTAGTATTCGTGCTGCGTTTGTTGGCCTCCGTCAAGGCGCAGTGTGCGGTAGCTAACCAGTATTTATCTGCTTATGCATATGATGCAGATTGAGTTAGGGTAGTCGTGCGGCCTTGTTGACCTCCATCAAGGGTCGTGCGGGTGGGTTTAATTCGATCAAGAAATGACGGGTTGAACTTGACTAGTAGCCTATGGTTTGTTGACCTCCGTCAAGGTCATAGGACGCTAGGGGCAAAATATTATCGGGAATTTCAAGTGTTGAAATTTGCAATGAGATTGCATACCTTCTATGAGATAGTTGGATCCCGATACCCGCTGCGAGTAAGAGTTACTCCTGGGAGAGTTTTATACATTACAATTAGCCGATCAAGTAGGTGTCTAGAAAGGTGTTAACGAGGTTACGCCTCTGGGAAAACGAGGTTTACATTAATTAGGTTCGTGCGAAAGCACGGGGGACCTCCCTCAAAGTACCGACACTGGCCTGGCTGAAAGATTGGCGAACTTGTAGTGTGTAATTAATCCCGGCTAGTCTTTCCTTTTAGGGTTTGAAGGAAGATTTGATAAAAGGCAGTGGGAGCCATCCTGATTAGATAAAATAATAACCAATCTATTCTTGAAAGAGCGCACGCTGAGTGTTTTCTTCTCTCTCTCTCCAGGTAGCGACCATATCACGCCATAATCAAGATAATAATACGGATTATTGACCGAACCCGCTTGTTTTACTGAGCTGGGGAACTTTGGTCCCGCTCCAACTTATAATTGTTATAAGACAGAGCAGGAAATTGGGGATTACCAGAATTCCCGTGCCGCCCAAACGAAGAGAGTGCATGCTGATGCATCATCTTCGGGTGTGTTCATTACATAGAACTGTTTCTCAGTGTCCTTTACGTCCTGGGTATGTGATACCAGACCAGGATCCCAGATATGTAATCAGTTACATAGGGCTACAGATAGGTAGAGAACTGAGAACGGGTGATAAGTTTCATGAGGCAGAAAACGGGGCAAGAGTTGCAGCCAAGTCTGTTGGTCACTGTCACCCTGTATTACAATACATTAATTCTGAACGAATGTTATTAGATACCGAACCTGATATACAAAATCATATCAGTCTCTTTATTAGTAAAGAAATGATAAAATTTTGTATAGTTGGATAATGTTTTGAACATTTCCTATATCAAAAGTTGATCGGTTCAGGCACGTTATCTAAAAGCATTGATGTTCTAAATCAAACTACAGTTCTTAGTATACGGATCACACACAAGAGGAAGAGTTCAGAAATGAACGGATCCTTCTTGAGGCATTGTAGACTAGGTCATATCAATGCGACCCGACTAGCTGGAGTTACATATAGATGCATATTTAAATCAGTTTGAATTTACATCTTGTGAAACTCGCCAATCATGTCACAAAGATAAGATGACCATAGCTCCGTTTACTGGAAACAGAGAAAGAGTTAGTGAACTCTTGGGATGATACATGTTGATGTATGTAGGTCCCCTGTCTACACATGCCAGGACAGGTTCTTTATACTTCATTACGTTCTCTGATAATCTCTCAAGATTCAGTCATATGTTCCTGCTGAAACATGAGTCCGAACCTTTTGAGATATTCACAGAATATAAGTTAGAAGTAGAGAACCAGAATACGGGAATAAGTATTATGTCCTATGATGAGATCAAGGAGGAGAATACTTGGGCACGAAATTCTTGGACTTTTCTAAAGGAGAATGAGATTCTCTCTCAGCATTACTCCTCTGTATACACCATAGCACGATGGTATATCGGGGCGGAGCAGATACACCCTATTTGATATGGTGTGCTCTATGATGAGTACTACTGAGTTACCTATTTCTTTTTGGGAGTTATGCACTTGAGAAGATGCATACCTATTGAATAGGGTTCGAATCAAATCAGTTGCCTACCACTTCATATATGATATGGTATGGGAAGAGCCCATGTCTTAAGTCAGTTAAGATTTAGGGTTGTCCGGCCTATGTCTAAAAGCAAAATCCGGACAAACTCGAGGCAAGGTTAGTTATGTAGAACTGGAAAGGTTCCAGCTATACAAACTACAACAGATGATTTGATAGAACCAAAGGATTCAGTAGATACCAACGAACCTCAGCCTCTCCGCCGATCTAGTAGGGTTCCTCACCCACCTGAGAGATACTTCGGTTTCTCTATGACAGTGGGAGCGAGGATTGCATCATGAGATGATGACCCAACTAGCTTCGGGCTGGCCATCAGGAGTAAGACTCTGTAAGAAAGGCTGGATGCTTAGTGATCTGAGATGGAATCCATATACACCAACAAAGTATGGACTTTGGTTGCTATATCTGAAGGGTTAAATCCCCATCAGGAGCAAGTATATCTTGAGAAGATTACTTGGTGTACATGGAAAGGTTGAGACTTTCAAAGCTAGACTTGTTAAAGGTCTACGTCATTGACCAGGTAAGGATGATGATGAAACCTTTTCTAAGTAGCTATGCTTAAGTCCATCCAGATCCTACTTGTCACGGCTACATACCATGACTACGATATCTGGTGGTTGGGTGTCATGACTGCTTTTCTAAATGACGTTTTAGAAGAGTGCGTCTATAAGTACACAGCCAGAGGGCTTCGTAGACAGTGGGAGCAGCGGAAACGTGTGCAAGATGCTTTATAGGATTAAAGCAGGCATCGCGGAGTTGGAACATCTGTTTTGATGAAGTAGTCAAAGAGTTTGACATCATCAAAATGGTAGATGAACCTTGTATATACAAAAAGGTAGTAGGGAGTATGGTAATGATCCTCGTAGAGTACGTGGATGACATACTCTTGATAGGGAAGGAGTTTCCTATGCTACGCTCGATCAATATCCGCTTATCACAATGATTCTCCACAAAGGATCAAAGTGATACCTACTAAATCCTGGATTTTGGATCTATGAGATAGATTTAAATGGATGTTAGAATTCTCACTAGATGTAGTGAGATGGTATCAATCGACCCTGGGGAGAATCACTGGAAGTATTCCAGCGTGATAAAGACGACTGCATGTCAGTCGCAGGCATTGTCTTAACCCTCAGTAAAGGGACGGTATGTTGGAAGAGTTCCAAGCTGGATACCGTGACATACTAGACGATAAAGGCAGGGTACATCGCTACTTAAGATGCTACCAAAGAGACTGTTTGGGTGTATAATGGTTCATGAGAAGAACTATGTTCCTCCCATTGTGTGACAATGGAGTTGTGGCTTATGCCAAGGAACGCCGGTCCCATCAGTGATCCAGACATATTCTAAGGCAGTATCACTTGATCATGGAGATGGTTGATCTCCAGGGAGATCGAGGTTAGGAGAGTAGACTTAGAGGACAACACAGCGGATCCACTCACAAAGGCCTGTTCCCAGAGAGAGACTTTTATGGGATGGTTGAGTATGAGATACTGCAACCATTGCTATCAGATGGCCCTAGTGCAAGTGGGAGATTGTTAGTTATATGTATGCCCTAGAGGCCATTACTGTACATAGGATGTATATTGTAGTGGATGCTGGGACATATATAGGGAGGACTTTCTTGCTCGACATGATAGTATGCTATCTGGTTGAACTTTACCTTAACGTGTATACTGATTGTCTCTCTGTTACATGTTGGTAAAGCCCTTAGGATCTGTACTTGACTACCTGGACTATGATGCGGATCATACTAGTGGGGACATGGTAGTCCATAAATACATCCTTGAAAGTCCCTAGTCGTGGGTGTATCGAGACGGGGCATCGATATACCAGAGTAGACTAGCGTGTACCTTCTCGACCCATACAGATGGGCGATGGATGATCCCATATCCATTGGTGTTTGACATCGGAGATGATATACGGGTGCTCAGTAGAGACTGGGTACACTGGAAGGACTCGCCGAGAACTCCCAGATGGTATTATACCTCACGTCAGATGGCAGTTCTCTGGTGACACTGGTACAGAGTAGTCTGTTGACCCGATATCGTCATAGAGTCTTGTGTGGTTCCCACTGTGCTTTGATTTCCATCTTACCACGTCCAAGAGGGCGTGCAAAACGGTGGTTTTTGGGTACAGTCCCGAGTCACATGGAGGCAATGAGCGATAGGAGGGGATTCGTCTCTCCCGGTATAGGGGGTTGATGTTGCGCTGTGTTCGATTGGCTATAACAGGAAATCCCTGGCCAGGGTTGCTGAGATTTACTGGTAAGTGTTACCAGTAGTTTCTCGAATAGTTATAGACCTCATATCGACATGAATTATCAAGCTATTGGGGTCTGACGTTAACCACCCCTAGGCGAGATATGCGACATATCAGACGATCAGACCGGACTGTACGGTAGTGTTACTGGTCGGATTCACTGGAGTGTGAGCGGGCTTGCTCGTCGATCTTCAGATCGCTCAATACCCGGGTGGCCGTTACGTTTAGCAGACCGCTTGCGGCTTGTGGATGTTTGATATGATCATCATCCGCTGCCGGCGTATTGACGAGTCTTTAGAGTCCTACACAGAGGTTTCCTGGCTCAAGCGAAACGAAATAGGAGCGCATATGAGATATGTGCGGGACCGAGAATAATACGGTATGTGATACTGTATTCGATTCTCGCGATGTGACATTGATCGGTTATATGCGATATAGCCGGGTTATCGGATCAAGTGTTGATTCGATAAGTTGTTACTATTGATATTAGTCGGTTATATGCGATATGACCGGATCGTTAAATCAAGTGTTGATTTAATGATTTAATGCATAATTATATATTTGATATATTACTTTGCGTTAACTAGTATTGGTTCACTTTATATGGATTTTCTCACTTGTATTGTGCACATTGTATATGTGATATACATTTGTACATTTGCTTGTATCATGTTTGATGATACATGATAGTTTAAGTGTATGTTAAGAATAAACCATGGTTATTTATATGATTAGGGTTTTATTTCCTTTTCTTATTTATTTATCTATTTATTCATTTTGGAAATAATTAGAAAAGGCATAAAGAGAAAATGGTGGCTAATTTTGTTTCATATTGAAGCTTCTTGAAGACTTTGACCTAGTGACCATTTTGTTCTTATCCTTAACCCTAACCATTCCATTAACCATGGTCTTTTCTCTACACTTAACTAAGGTTGAATGTATGATAAGTATTGATTTACTTTTTCTTTTTATATAACCTTATCATCTTCTTCCTCTTCTTCTTCTTCATGAAGATAGCTTACTTCATCAATGGTGAATTGAGCAAATGAGTGAGAAATCCAAAACTAAAGTCTACCCACTTCCTATTTCTTCATCCTCTACCTCTTGCCAAGTAGTAGAGTGTGTTTACTCCACAAGTTTCTTGACTTGGTGAAGTTGTGAGCTTGATCTAGCGATGCCTCGACGTAGATCATCTTCGGCATGGACATCGACGACCTAGCTCCCTTTTTCTCCGACGAAGTCGACTCTAGAGCCCGGATTTGATTTGGACAGCGGAGAGGACCTCGTCGCGGAGCCGTGGAGGTGGAGCACCGGATCTACAAAGGTTGTATTTCCGTATCTTTTAGTTAAGTGTTAACTAGTTAGCTTTTTCGCCTAGAAATCTAGCAAACGATCCGTAGTTTAGTGTTTCTCGGCACCGTAAAATTCTAATATGGCATGTTCGATGCCTTGTGATACCTCCTTGGTGTGCCTAGGAACCCTACATGCACAACCACAAACTGCCGTCCTTCTCTTGACTAACAGACTAGGAGCTCCCCAAAGCGAAACATTCGGACGCACAAGTCCTTCTATCTAGCAACTCTGCAGCTGATCCTTAAGCTCCCTAAACTTCGCCGGCTCATCTGGAACAACGTCGGAAAACTCTCGCACGACAGGAACCCAGTCCAATGAACCCACTGTGGCTCCGGTATCACGAATGAAAGCCAAGAATTCTCGACATCCTATCCTCAAAAACCGACTAGCGTAAATGGCCGAATTCAAGCTGTGAGGGGCGGCACCACTGTCCCCCTGCACAACAGAATCGACTCGCTGGAAAAACAAAACCTGACTATTTTCCCGCGGCAGTCCACAGACGTATAGCACGTAGCTGACCAGTCCGTGCCCAGGAGAACGTCAAGTCCAACATCTCTAGAAGGACCAAATCGATGGACGAATCTCTATCTCCTATCCGATTGGTACACGACCGGAACACGTGTCGCGCAACAAAAGAATCACTGACAGAAATTAACACAACAAACGGCTGATCTAGCAAACACGACTCTTGGCCCAACCACGACACTAAGTGTGTAGAACAACAAGTGCATAGATCCTGAACTAAACAGACATACGCATCAAAAGAACATACCAAAAGGTTACCTGAAAACTCTGCATTGGACGCCCACGCGTCTCGATGAGTAGAAGAAAATGCTCATGTCTGCCCTCTACCCGCAACTGGCTGAACTCCTCCTCTGCCATCCTGTACACTCGGAATGAATCTTCCGCGACCATGACCTCTCTGTGGTACAGCTGCCTCGCACTCACGTGGCTCTATACAATCTCGAACCCGATGACCAAAACTCCCGCACCGGTAACATCCAGATAAAAACTGCTGACCCTCCCGGGGATGAGAGCTAAACCACTGTCCTCGTCCCACACCTCTGCTACTCCCACGACGTGCACGAAACCCGTCACGACGACTGAACCTCTGTCTCTGGGCTGGTACACCTGCATGAGCCCTCCTCTATCCTCAGACTCCCAAAGTCTCGGAAAGACGTTCCTCATCGAATAGGGATGCGTCCACTGGTGCTGTATACGTAACACAATGCTGTGTGCTGATCGCAAGGAATAACTGGGTAACAGGGGTGGCAACCTCCTGTCGCTGCGCTCGACTGGCCTCAACCAACGACCTCATCGTCTGACGCAAGTCCTGCATATCTGCCTCAAGCCTAGCGATACGATCTATCGAAGGCGGATCAATCTGCTCCTGTGCAACGAGCGTACCATCCTGGTCAATCCTCGCCCCAAACGAGTCAACTCTGACCTCGGCTCTCGCTGCATCACTCTGAGCCCTCATAGTCATCGGAGGCATAAGGCTATAAATGGAAAAATGATTCGATAAGAACACGGAAATCGAATCACGAGGATATGTATCATCAAGGAAGGAATTTTCAAGCAATTAGTACTTAGGTCACTTAGGCGGAGTACCGTGTCGTAAGTATGCCACAGATATACACACGCTACATCACTCTGCTTAAGCTACCTACTCCATCATACCAAGGTCATCTTACACTCCGAAAGGTAAAACCTAGCGCTCTGATACCAACTTTGTCACGACCCAAAGTTGGCACGTGATGGCCCTTAAACTACGTAACGTCTCCAAGCGTAACACAATTCAAGTAAGCTAAAAACCCAGCAATCTAAACCATCAAAAGTAGTAAGTGATAATAACACTGTTAAAACTTTTGAAATCTCTATCAAATTCTTAAAGCCCAAATTTTATTTCCTTTAAAATTTGGCAGCACCTCTTTTGTAAAACAAGCCCCCAAAAAGGGTACAACAAAAGATATAAGTAAAGCATCCCCAAACGGGAGCAAATCCACGCCCAAAGACGGAAAACAACCACCACAACAGATATACGGCGCCGTAGCGAAGAAAAAGACGATATAAATAAAACTGCATAAAAGACCTCCAAGTCACCAAATAATATACAATATCGTTCTCACATCACGTCTCTAAGTCAATACATGATAGTAGTAGATGGAGAGTACTGGATACAACGAATATACAATGCGCAACATCGGATAACCACAAAACCTACCTATAGCAAAACTGCACCCAGTCAGCCGTAGCGGTATCCGCTGCAAAAGATGATATGACAGGAAGAAAGCCCTGCCGCGACTGCCCTGAGGGACTACCTGCAAAACACTGTGGCATAATGGGGTGAGTTACTAAC
The DNA here is from genome assembly GCA_030015575.1 of Agapanthus africanus. Taxonomy (NCBI): domain Eukaryota; kingdom Viridiplantae; phylum Streptophyta; class Magnoliopsida; order Asparagales; family Amaryllidaceae; genus Agapanthus; species Agapanthus africanus. Next base: position 268,274,290 of record CM057349.1, on the reverse strand, counting down.
TCATGAATAGTAAATAACATATGCAGATAATCGTGAGTATGCACGTACTGCGCGAATCTATCATATGCAAGCTAATAGCAATAAATGGCCATATGTATGCAACAGTCATGAAAGGTACTCTATCAGGTACAACTAATACATGAAGCAATAATATGACAATATGTATATGCAACAGTCATGAAAGGTACTCTATCAGGTACAACTAATACATGAAGCAATGCATATAAAATAAATGCGGAATATGGGATAAAACATGTCATCCTCACGGAATCCTTATCGTGGCAGGACCCGTGTTCATCAAGACAATCCAAATCCTAAATATCCTTAAATTGGCCCTTAGATCGGCCCTCATATATAATGAATAAGAATACTTGCACAGATCATTATGATGATACATATTATATATATGTGTGTGTGTGTATATATATATATATATATATATATATATATATATATATAACAACATCCCATACCACTGATATATATACATGCATATATAACAGCGTCCCATACCACTGATATATATACTTAAAGGTAAAATATCATGAAAATTAGTGTCCAGTATCGACACATAAATACTCATCTATCAGGAATCGTCACCACGACTGGCCCTGATATGTATGTATCATACGGTCATCGGAAACCCGAGTACCCAGCTTCGATACTCGAATTCCCCGTATCCATACGTACATGACTCCGGTCGATAACTCCACGATCACCGCCGAGTCCAAAATACTATCACCGGTAGGCAGTGCACATCCCCTGCCAAGCTCATCGGCAAAATCCGTCTACATACCTTTCTTGCCCCGGGGTACCATATCGGGCTCCACCATGTACCCGCATGGCCCACACCACTCCTCGCATGGGGTATATATCAGAACTGAGAAATCTCATGGTGGACGCTAAAATATCATATCAAGAGAAACCGGGTTTTTCAAATAATACATAATTTCAAGAAACTACCACGGTCCTCAAATCCAGAAAACATCATGTGAAATCTATATCTCAATGCGAAAACCCATGAATATGATATATGCAACATAAAACAGTAATATGAGCATATAAAGGAAAAACCGCTATTTAACTGCAACAGGTTATGAAATATATCATGCGGTTCCTAATTACTCCGGAACCAAACGCAACATCATAAAAATGTGAACATGTAGCTATAGCCAGGTATGCGTAACCATGTCGGTATAGCAAGATATGTGTATCTACCTATCAATAATGATGTAATACCCTCTAGGTATATGTGTAGTTATAACAAAGTATACGGGTGTACATGTAAGTATGTATGCAAGATGTACATATAGCTATGTTTCATATGTGTTTATCCCTATCACTAATGGTACAATACCATATAGGTATATGGGTAGCTAACATGTAGGCATGGCAAGACATATGTGTAAGCATGTAGGTATACAGGTATGCTATATGTCATATGCGAAATGGAATATGAATCAATGTCTCAATGTCCCTAACCAAACAATATCATATATGTATGTGTATTGTGCGTATCATGGCAATTATTGACGATGTGTGTGGCATACAATCAGTGCTTGTGCAACATGAGCCGTCAATAATAGTGCAGTGTCCAATGGGTACAAGTCCAAGCACAACAAGTAATAATATGCAATGAAGTTTATGCGCAAACTCTATATATGCAATATAACCATGCGACTAATATCATATCATATCTAGCCCAGACGCATAACGCCATACGGGCGATTCCTCTGTAGATGTTAAATCTACTCACTGATGATCTTGGGGCTAAGTAAAGCCAACCACTCGCTTTCCCTTCTCCGCAGCGCCCGAAGTCCTCGCCTGCGAACCTAAAGATCATAAAACAACAATACAACAAGTGTATATTAGCAATTGACCAATAACACGTATCCACTACGTTTAACCGATGCACCAACTCCAAACATACTCTTAAGTGTTCGTCTAGTGGCTAACGTGCGTCGCGACACTACGGAACCAACTCAAGAGCAACAGCAATACAAGAACACGAACCGTATCTTATAACGTAACGCATGTAATCGAAACACTAGAAACTAGCAAAGTGATCCCAAATTTTTCTACTTAAACAATTTGTGAAAGTTGCACATACCATAAGACCACACACAACCCCAGAGACCCCTACCTCAAAATACATCACCAACCACCCCACTCTGGCTGCAAATTGTGGCCAGAACTAATAAATCTGCGGCCATACAAGAGGGGAATTGGCTCGGGTTTTGAGGGTAGCTTCTAGGTCACTACATTAGGTCATTGTGATGGGAACTTTTCCAACAAATACCTGGTTTGATAGTAGATCATCCGAGACTCAAATCAATACTAAAAATACGATATTTACCCGAAACTAAACTTTACGCGTTCTAAACTGAAATGAATAAGCTACGCTATATTAAAAAGACCTACTTAACAGTAAGAGATCATTACCTACTCCCACAAGCTCAAAGATCCTAGCTTTTTAACCTCCAAGACATCCAAGAGGCAAAACAAGGCTTAAGATGTGATTTGGTGATGATTTTGTGATGGATTTGTGAAGATCAGTGCAGGTTTTGTGAGGGAAAGAGCAAATGTTCAGTTGAGGCTATGAGGAGATGAGAAATAATGATAAAGAGATAAGTGAGAGGGAAAGAGAGTGAGTGAGTGAGGATAATGAGAGAGGTGAGTGTAAGAGGGTGAGAGCACCAAGCATTAACTTCACATTAATGCAAGCCATGCCCTTAAGCGAGTCACCATGCCACCTCCTCCCAAATCCAAAACAAAACAAAGAATATCTTTCACAAATATCTAAAGGTTTAGGGTTAAGGTTAAATAAGGAATTGGATTAGGATTAGGTTAAGTTGTCATGGCCACTAACTAGATTAGCACAAACAAACCCTCACATTAACGTGCACACGTATGTGCAAGCCATAACAAATAATAACAAATAATAATAAATTATTAATTAAATGTTATAAAATGTGAGAAAACCGAATTGATAAACTTTTTACAGAAAACCCACACTATCGCTTAACTAACACTAATCGAAATGCTAAGGCGTTACAGAAATGCGAGCGTAAGAGAAATAAAGAAATCGTAACGTAAACAAGTATAAAAATATCTAACTACGTATGGGCCATATAGTTATAGTTTAAAATAGTACGAGACGTTGTTTTAGAAATAAGGGGCCATGATGTTTCTAAAAAATATACCATTTGAAAATTCGTAGCGTACCCTTGAAGTACCATTTTAAAAGTACGTAAAGATACGTTAGTTTTGAAAGTAGGTATGGCTCTAAATATCTTATAATATTGTCACGACCTGGAAAAGGCACGTGACTGACACTCGAATCATGTGAAATCTATAGGATCCCACCTAATTCAAGTAAGCCAAAAGCCCAAAAATCTAAACCTTTTAAGGAAAAAATAGTGGAGGTGAGGTTTTGGAATAATGGTATGATGAAAACAAGTTCTTTCCTTTGAAACATAAGTAATATTATAGGAAAAACAATGTATTATAACAATCTTGAAAAACATGTTTTCGTCGTTTTAAATTTTGACAGCACCTGCTTTGTATATTTTAACTCGAAAACAAATACAAACAGTAATAATATAGGTATCCCCAAGCGGGAGCTAGCTCTTCGCCAAAAGGCGAAAACAACCACGCAAGATGATAAAATATACAACGCCGAAGGCGAGAATCAAAACTCAGCAAGAAAATAAAGAAAACCATAAAAACATCATCCACGAATCCAGCATATAATATAAGAATACATGAGCGTGACTCTAACGTCGAAAGAATATACAAACGGTGTTCTAAGTCTAAAAATATACATAGTCTGGTTGATAGAGCTTTTAACTATATACAACTGAAATAAATAGTAAATACAACTGAAATGTAATGTACATATACAATGGTGTTCACGATGCAAGTGAAACCACCTACCAAGCAATCACCCGGAAGAAAGTGATGTGCCAGCAAGCCGCAACGGAACCTGTACGGCCAAACCTGCAAAAAAACTGTGGCACAACGGGAGTGAGTTGCAAACTCGTGAGTAGAAGACATCACCGAGTAGAAAATCGAATGAATGACGATCTCTTAGGTCATACAATAATATACTAATAATATAACACTGAAACATCTAGTCGTGGCTGTAGGTTACCAGGCACTCTCACAAGGGTCTATAAGGCATCAACCATGCCCGATTCAAAATTTAGACGCGCCGAACAACCCTAACCAAGATCTTTAAACTAGAGATTAGGCGAAACAAAGCATGTAAACAACTTTACATCTAAGAGTTTGGGATTACAGCCTTTATAGTCCGGTCCTTCACTTCATAAGCTCCGTGTTGTGGTCCCTTCGCTGCGATTATCAAGTTCCTGGACTCTAGAGAGGCTCCGCGAAGAGAAAGATGCAAGCTTGCTTCCGATTTTCGATAACTAAGATGATCTACCTTGAAGTTTCTATAACACAAGCTCTCACTCACTAAATGAAGTGAACACCCTAATCTAAATGGCTAGGATAGATTAGGATGATGAAGTAGGATTTTAGCTCTCATTTGTTTTCTATTTCTCACTCAAAATCATCACTAATGAAAAATCTAGTAAGCTTTTCCATGAAAGAAAGAAGAAGGAAGAAGATGATCAAAATCCTTTTGTGATGAATAATGAAAACTCAAGTGAGGTTAGAAATGCAACCATGGGTTAAGTATGAAGACTTAAGCTATGTAGAGAAACAACTATGGTTAAAGGGTTAGGTTGGGTTAAGGAAATATCTATGCAAAATATCAAGGTCAAAGTCAAAGCTTCAAGAAGCTTCATGAAAGTTTAACCCTAATCCAAACCCTAACCACATTTATTCTCCACAAAACATGTTGGATTTATAACCCTAACATGTTACAATATTATATATCACATATAAAATATTTATTGTAACAAAATAAAATAATACAATTAACACATATCACATATATATCAATGTATTACCCGAGTGAGAAAAAGAATCTTTTAGTGAGCTTATATTAGTTAATGTAATTTAATATATAAAATATATCATTATACATTAAATTATCGAATAAACACTTGATCCGATAATCCGGCTATTTCACAAATAACCGACTAATATAATCTGTATCAGTTCATCGAATCAACGCTTGATCCGATGACCCAGCTATATCACATATACCCGGCCGATATCTCATATCGTGAGAATCTAGTACGGTATCACATACACGTATTGTTCTCTGTCCCGCACATATCATATATGTGCTCCTACTCCATTTTTCCCTAGCCAGGAAACCTCTGTGTAGGACTCTAAAGAATCGTCAATACGCCAGCAGTAGGTGATGATCATATCAAACACCCACAAGCTGCAAGCGGTCAGCTAAATGTAACAGCCACCCAGGTATTGAGCGATCAGAAGATTAACAAACTAGCCTGTACATTCTCCAGCGAATCCAATCAGTAACACTCCCATACAGTCCGGTCTCTTCGTCTGATATGTCGCATATCTCGCCTAGGGGTGGTAAACGTCAGACCCCAGTAGCTTGATAAGTCGTGTCGATATGAGGTCTATAACAGTTTGAGAAACTACTGATAACACTTACCAGTAAATCTCAGCAACCCTTGCCAGGGATTTCCAGTTATAGCCAATCGAACACAGCACAACATCAACTCCCTATACCGGGAGAGACGAATCCCCTCCTATCGCTCATTGCCTCCATGTGATTCGGGACTGTACCCAAAAGCCACCTTTTTGCACGCCCTCTTGGACGTGGTATGATGGAAATCAAAGCACAATGGGAATCACACAAGACTCTATGACGATCTCGGGTCTACAGACTACACTGTACCAGTGTCATCGGAGAACTGCCATCTGACGTGAGGTATAATACCATCTGGGAGTTCTCGGCGAGTCCGTCCAGTGTACCCAGTCTCTACTGAGCACCCATATACCTTCTCTGATGTCAAACACCAATGGATATGGGATCATCCATCGCCCATCATATGGGTCAAGAAGCGCATACGCTAGTCTACTCTGGAGTATCGATGCCCTGTCTCGGTACTCCCACGACTAGGAACATTTGAAGGATGTACTTGGCGACTACACTGTCCCCACTAGTATGATCTGCATCATAGTCTTGGTAGTCAAGTACTTATCCTAAGGGCTTTATCAACATGTAACATAGAGACAATCAGAATACATGTTAAGATAAAGAGTAACCAGATAGCGTACTATCACGTCGAGCAAGAAAGTCCTCCCTATATATGTCCAAGCATCCACTACAATATACATCGTATGTACAGTAATGGCCTCTAGGGCATACATATAACTGACAATCTCCTACTTGCACTAGGGCCATCTGTTGTGGTATCGCATACCCAACAATCAGCTGTGGTTGAAGTATCTCATACTCAACCATCCCATAAAAGTCTCTACTGGGAAATAGACCTTTGTGAGTGGATCCGTGCTGTTGTCCTCTGTGTCTACTCTCCTAACCTCGATCTCCCTGGAGATCAACCATCTCTATGATCAGGTGATACTGCTTAAGAATTATATCTGGATTTCTGATAGGACGGGGGTTCCTTGGCATAAGCCACAACTCCATTGTCACACAATGGTAGGAACGAAGTTTATCTCATGAACTTATATATATCCAGACTGTCTCTTTGGTAGCATCCTTGGTAACGATGTATCTTTCCTTTAATCGTCTAGTAAGTCACGGTATCTAGCTTGGAACTCTTCTAACATACCGTCCCTCCACTGAGGGTAAGACAAAGCCTGCGACTGACATTCAGTCGTCCTTATCACCCTGGAACCTTTTTCGGTGATTCTCCCCAGGATCGGTTGATACCATCTCACTACAACTAGCGAGATTCGTAACATCCAATTAGATCTATCCCATAGATTCATAACCTAAGATTTAGGAGGTATCACCTTGATCCTATTATGGAGAATCATTGTGATAAGAGGAGATTGACCGAGCATAGCATAGGAAACTCCTTTCCTATCAAGAGTATGTCATCTACGTACTCTACAAGGATCACCACCATACTCTCTACTACCTTTTTGTATATACATGGTTCATTTACCATTTTGATGAAGTCAAACTCTTTGACTACCACATCAAAACAGACGTTCCAACTCCGCGATGCCTGCTTTATCATATAAAACATCTTGCACACGTTTCCTTTGCTCCCACTGTCTACGAAGCCCTCTGGCTGTATACTTATAGACGCTCTCTTCCAAATCAATATTTAGAAAAGCAGTCATGACACCCAACAGTCAGATATCGTAGTCATGGTATGTAGCCGTGGCAAGTTGGATCTGGATGGACTTAAGCATAGCTTTGAATGTCTCAACTTTTCCATGTACACCAAGCAATCTTCTCAAGATATACTTACTCCTGATGGGGATTTAACCCTTCAGATAAAGCAACCAAAGTCCATACTTTGTTGGTGTATAAGGATTCCATCTCAGATCGATCACCATCCAGCCATTCTTACAGAGTCCCACTCCTGATGGCCAGCTCGAAACTAGTTGGGTCATCATCTCATGATGCAATCCTCGCTCCCACTGTCAAAGAGAAATCGAAGTATCTCTCAGGCGGATGAGGAACCCTATTAGATCGGCGGAGAGGCTGAGGTTCGTTGGGATCTATTGAATCCTCTGGGTTTACCAAATCATCAGCTGCAGTTTGTATAGCTGGAACTCCTTCCAGTTGTTAGTTATATGTATGCCCTAGAGGCCATTACTGTACATTGGATTTATATTGTAGTGGATGCTGGGACATATATAGGGAGGACTTTCTTGCTCGACATGATAGTATGCTATCTGGTTGCTCTTTACCTTAACGTGTACACTGATTGTCTCTCTGTTACATGTTGGTAAAGCCCTTAGGATGTGTACTTGACTACCTGGACTATGATGCGGATCATACTAGTGGGGACATGGTAGTCCATAAGTACTTCCTTCACAGTCCCTAGTCGTGGGTGTATCGAGACGGGGCATCGATATACCAGAGTAGACTAGCGTGTACCTTCTCGACCCATACAGATGGGCGATGGATGATCCCATATCCATTGGTGTTTGACATCAGAGATGATGTACGGGTGCTCAGTAGAGACTGGGTACACTGGACGGACTCGCCGAGAACTCCCAGATGGTATTATACCTTACGTCAGATGGCAGTTCTCTGGTGACACTGGTACAGAGTAGTCTGTTGACCCGAGATCGTCATAGAGACTTGTGTGGTTCCCACTGTGCTTTGATTTCCATCTTACCACGTCCAAGAGGGCGTGCAAAACGGTGGTTTTTGGGTACAGTCCCGAGTCACATGGAGGCAATGAGCGATAGGAGGGGATTCGTCTCTCCCGGTATAGGGAGTTGATGTTGCGCTGTGTTCGATTGGCTATAACAGGAAATCCCTGGCCAGGGTTGCTGAGATTTACTGGTAAGTGTTACCAGCAGTTTCTCGAATTGTTATAGACCTCGTATCGACACGGCTTATCGAGCTATTGGGGTCTGACGTTTACCACCCCTAGGCAAGATATGCGACATATCAGACGATCAGACCGGACTGTACGGTAAGTGTTACTGGTTGGATTCACAGGAGTGTGAGCGGGCTTGCTCGTCGATCTTCTGATCGCTCAATACCCGGGTGGCCGTTACGTTTAGCAGACCGCTTGCGGCTTGCGGGTGTTTGATATGATCATCACCTGCTGCCGGCGTATTGACGAGTCTCTAGAGTCCTACACAGAGGTTTCCTGGCTTAAGCGAAACGAAATAGGAGCGCATATGAGATATGTGCGGGACCGAGAATAATGCGTGTATGTGATACCGTATTTCATTCTCGCGATGAATGTATCGAAAGGTTGTATGCGATATAACCTAGTTATCGAATCAAGGATTGATTCGGTAAGCCGATACAAAGGATACTAGTCGGTTATATGCGATATGACCGGATCGTTAAATCAAGTGTTGATTTAATGATTTAATGTATAATTATATATTTGATATATTACTTTGCATTAACTAGTATTGGTTCACTTTAAATGGATTTTCTCACTTGGTTGCACAAGTTGTATATGTGATATACTTTTGTGCACTTGATTGTATCATGTTTGATGATACATGTTAACTTGGTTAAGTATAAAGATTAAACCATGGTTAAGTTAATGATTAGGGTTTTGCTTTTCTTTCTTATTTATTTATTTTGGAAAGAAAAAGGGAAAATGGTTGCTAGTTTTGTTTTATCTTTGAAGCTTCATGAAGCTTTGACTAAAGTGACCATTTTGTCTCATGCTTAACCTTAACCATTCACTTAAACCTTAGTTAGTTCTCTACACTTGACCATGGTTCATGATTATGATAAGAATGATTTTATTATTCTTATTATAATACTTATGATATTATCTTTTTCTTCTTCTTCATCTTCTTCAATGAAGAAAACTTCACTTCATCAATGGTGGATTGATGAAAAGTGTGAGAAATCCAATTCTAAAGTGAACCCACTTCCTATTTCTTCATCCTCTACCTCTTGCCAAGTAGTAGAGTGTGTTTCCTTCACAATTTTTATCACTTGGTGAAGTTGGAGCTTGATCTAGCGATGCTTCGACATAGATCATCTTCGGCATGGACATCGACGACCTAGCTCGCCTATTCTCCGATGAAGCCGACGCTAGAGCCCGGAATTTGTTTTGGACAGCGAGAGGACTTCATTGCGGAGCTATGGAGGTGGAGCACCGGATCTACAAAGGTTGTATTTCCGTATTCTCTTAGTTAAGATGTTAACTAGTTTGCTTTGTCGCCTAAAATTCTAGCCAACGATCTTGTTAGGGTTTCTCGGCACCGTTAAAGTTTGAAATTGGCATGGTTGATGCCTTGTGAGACCTCTTGAGAGTGCCTAGGAACCCTACACTGGTATCAGAGCCTAGCTAGAGCCCTAGGCGAAGTCTAGACGCAATTTGAAGTCCGAACGAACCAAAACCCGAACTCGAAACATGCTCTCTGTCCTTTTTTCAAAAACTGGGATTTTTCCAAATTAAAAATATGCAGAAAACCCAGCAGGGAAATCTAAGAATTACGGCGCAAAAAGTTTTGAATGAACAGTGTAAACGGCGGCGGAACCGCGGCATAAGCCTAGCTTATGCGGCGGTTCCGCGGCAGAATCATGACGTCAGCCCTAACTGTTTGCACAGTAATTCATTGTTTCAGGTGCTGAGTTCTCTGGGTATTTTTAAAATTTATTCAAGAGTTGAATTTTCTGGAGTTGTTTTGGGGATTCGGTGTTTTGATCGGAGTATCAAATTTTGTCTGTGTGGCTTTCCGGATAAATTTTAGAATATGTTAAAAAGTTCGACCGGATATAAATACCCAATTTTTCCCCTGTCGGGAAATTTCCAAGTGTTGGATTTTTCCGTAGTTTAACGACGTTCTAAGTAGTGCAAGTAACGCGATGGACCCTCTAGAAGACAACAAACCTTAACTCGATTATGTGACCGTCTTGAACTGCCCTTTGAACCTTCGGGTTTGGGGCAGTACGGCGTGCCACATGTGAGGCGTTGGCTTGACCCTTCTACGGCTGGACCGTTGGTACTGAGGCACGAACTGAATGTTTTTAGACTTGTTTCATGTGTTGATCTGTATCGGGAAAACTTGGGTGTTCGAATGTTCAATCGGAAAGTTTAACATTTTCTATTTATCCGGAATGTGATACAATAATTGGAATTCACACGAAGTTATGAGATAACTGAATGAATGTTATAAATCTAGAAATTTAGTCTCACTTGATCGGTTGCCACGGAATTTTGATGTGATCAAAAGTCCATCGCAATCACGTAGCGTACGCGGATACTCGCCGGGTAAACTTAATAGACAGCCTCACTCCATAGCCCCGACCAAGTGACTGTAGGAGAACCCCGTCGCCGAAAGCATCCATTCGGGTGCTCGCGGCAGCGGTGTTCTGCCTTGGTGCACTTCGTCGACGGCGTCAGGGGGTGCGGCCGCCTACTAAAGTTTGCGACGAGCATTCAATCAGGATGTCGGGAATCTTGTTGAATTACCCGACTTGATATTGAAAAGTGTTTTCGATAATGAGACTAAAATGCGGGGTTTATAATTGTTAGGCATGCGATGTCTAAGGAATTCATTTGGTCAGGCATGCGATGTCTGAGGTGGTTGCGGATTCCAACTGTTGTAGTTTTACACTTTCTTTTCTGTGACCGTAAGTGTAATATGTGATATCGCCGGTTTCGTTGCTATATGTCAACGACAATTGGGATGCGCATATTTACTTATGTTGATGACATGTGATGTTATGTGTTGCTGGATATGTTATATTGGATCGTCGTGTTTGAATAGCCGGGGTTTTTTATGTGAGATGAGTGTTTTTCATTTTCATTCATGTAAAAACTTGTATGTAATATTCTTTTATTGGGGCACTTCCAGGTTGCGGAAGTTGTCACCTCTTGTATATTATTTACTTTTCCGCACTAGGATAGACCCAAGGAGGGGAGCACATGTAACCGGGTTCTGGAGTCCAGTGGGAGACCAACTCGAGGAGTCGAGTCCGGGTCTCCTAACTCTAGAATTGGTAGGGTTGCTTGCCGCTCTCGTAGGGGTCTAGGGGTGTGGGTTTGGCTATTCATCGCGACCGTGGAATCCGTGTTTTATACTGGCTCGTATTGAAAACACGGACGTCCTAGTATATCCAATATTTCATATGATTCTTCTGCTGCGATATCTGTGATGTGATCATGTGATGTTCTGTGATAGATACAGTATATAGTATATATGATATATTATATAGACGTTACTTATGTTTTACACCCGCGCTAGCCCTGCCCCGCTCTGCCGTTAGTTACCTAACCTAACGGTGCACGAGGGGACATCGAGGCGAATGCGGATGGCATAAGTGTACGTCGTATTTATCTGTGATGTTTAGGTACTTAAATGATGGGACTTCATTAATGTGATTAATGAAAGTAAAAGAAACCTAAGATTTTTTAGAATCGAATTTCAAAATAAAACAGGTAGCTACAGTTTTTGCTTTGCACAGCGGTATATATGATATATCCTGCACCTTATTCGATAAGGAAAGGACCGAGATCCCTTCACCGGGAGTGACTCCTTTAGCAATAACTGGCAGATGCTACACACTCGGTTTGTCTTTTGATTGCTTTTAAGAGTTTTTGCTTTGCATAGTGATATATATGATATGTCCAGCACCTCATTCGACGAGGAAAGGACCGACGATCCCTTCACCGGGAGTGACTCCTTTAGCAAAACTAGAAAAGCCTCGAAAGCACTCCATTTTAAAAATCATTTGATTCTACAACGATATCAAGTTCATTACGCAATAGGTTTTCAGAAAAACCTGTCGTAGCCCTCCGTCATTTCAGATAAGTTGTATATAGTATTCGTGCTGCATTTGTTGGCTTTCGTCAAGGTGCAGTGTGCGGTAGCTATATGCTGCTTATCTGCCAGCATACGATGCGATTGGATTAGGGTAGTCGTGCGGCTTTGTTGGCTTTCGTCAAGGGTCGTGCGGCTGGGTTTAATTCAATCAAGAAATGTACGGGTTGAACTTGACTAACGCGCTATGGTTTGTTGGCTTTCGTCAAGGTCATAGCATGTTAGGGGTAAAATATTATCGGGAATTTCAAGTGTTGAAATTTGCAATGAGATTGCATACCTTCTATGAGATAGTTGGATCCCGATACCCGCTGCGAGTAAGAGTTACTCCTGGGAGAGTTTTATACATTACAATTAGCCGATCAAGTAGGTGTCTAGAAAGGTGTTAACGAGGTTACGCCTCTGGGAAAACGAGGTTTACATTAATTAGGTTCGTGCGAAAGCACGGGGGACCTCCCTCAAAGTACCGACACTGGCCTGGCTGAAAGATTGGCGAACTTGTAGTGTGTAATTAATCCCGGCTAGTCTTTCCTTTTAGGGTTTGAAGGAAGATTTGATAAAAAGCAGTGGGAGCCATCCTGATTAGATAAAATAATAACCAATCTATTCTTGCAAGAGCGCACGCTGAGTGTTTTCTTCTCTCTCTCTCTCCAGGTAGCGACCATATCACGCCTTAATCAAGATAATAATACGGATTATTGACCGAACCCGCTTGTTATACTGAGCTGGGGAACGTTGGTCCCGCTCCAACTTATAATTGTTATAAGACAGAGCAGGAAATTGGGGAATATCAGATTTCCCGTGCCGCCCAAACGAAGAGAGTGCATGCTGATGCATCATCTTCGGGTGTGTTCGTTACACAGAACTGTTTCACTATACCCTCTACGTCCTGGGTATGTGATACCAGATCAGGATCCCAGATATGTAATATGTTACATAGGGCTACAGCTTGGTAGAGAACTGAGAACGGATGATAAGTTTCATGAGGCAGAAAATGGGGCAAGTGTTGCAGCCAAGTCTGTTGGTCACTGTCACCCTGTATTCCAAATACATTGATTCTGAACGAATGTTATTAGATACCGAACCTGATATACAAAATCATATCTGTCTCTTTATTAGTAAAGAAACGATAAAATTTTGTATTGAATGGATAATGTTTTGAACATTTCCTATATCAAAAGTTGATCGGTTCAGGCACGTTATCTAAAAGCATTGTTGTTCTAAATCAAACTATAGTTCTTAAGTATACGGAACACACACAAGAGGAAGAGTTCAGAAATGAACGAATCCTTCTTGAGGCATTGTAGACTAGGTCATATCAATGCGACCCGACTAGCTGAAGTTACATGTAGATGCATATTTAAATTAGTTTGAATTTACATCTTATGAAACTTGCCAGTCATGTCACAAAGATAAGATGACCATAGCTCTGTTTAATGGAAACAGAGAAAGAGTTAGTATACTCTTGGGATTGATACATGATGATGTATGTAAGGGCCCCTGTCTACACATGCCAAGACCGGTTCTTTTACTTCATTACATTCTCTGATGATCTCTCAAGATTCAGACATATGTTCCTGTTGAAACACAAGTCCGAACCTTTTGAGATATTCACAGAATATATGTCAGAAGTAGAGAACCAAAATACGGGTATAAGTATTATATCCTTTGATGAGATCGAGGAGGAGAGTACTTGAGCACGGAAATCCTGGATTATTCTAAAGGAGAATGAGATTCTCTCTCAGCATTACTCCTCCGTATACACCATTGCACGATGGTACATCGGGGCGGAGCAATCACACCCTATATGATAAGGTGTGCTCTATGATGAGTACTACTGAGTTACCTTTTTCCTTTTAGGGGTTATGCACTTGAGAAGCTGCATACCTATTGAATAGGTTCGAATCAAATCAGTTGCCTACCACTCCATATGAGATATGGAAAGGGAAGAGCCCATGTCTTAAGCTAGTTAAGATTTGGGATTTTCCGGCCTATGTCTAAAAGCAAAATCCGGACAAGCTCGAGGCAAGGTCTGTTATGTAGAACTGGAAGTGTTCCAGCTATAGAAACTACAGCAGATGATTTGGTACAACCAGAGCATTCAGTAGAAACCAACGAACCTCAGCCTCTCCGCCGATCTAGTAGGGTTCCTCACCCACCTGAGAGATACTTCGGTTTCTCTATGACAGTGGGAGAGAGGAATGCATCATGAGATGATAACCCAACTAGTTTCGAGCTGGCCATCAGGAGTGAGACTCTGTAAGAATGGCTGGATGTTTAGTGATCTGAGATGGAATCCATATACACCAACAAAGTATGGACTTTGGTTGCTATATCTGAAGGGCTAAATCCCCATCAGGAGCAAGTATATCTTGAGAAGATTACTTGGTGTAGATGGAAAAGTTGAGACTTTCAAAGCTAGACTTGTTAAAGATTTTCGTCATCGACCAGGCGTGGATAATGATGAAACCTTTTCAAGCAGCTATGCTTAAGTCCATCCAGATCCTACTTGCCACGGCTACATACCATAACTACGATATCTGGCGGTTGGGTGCCATGACTGCTTTTCTAAATAATGTTTTAGAAGAGGACGTCTATAAGTACACAGCCAGAGGGCTTCGTAGACAGTGGGAGCAGCGGAAACGTGTGCAAGATGCTTTATAGGATATAGCAGGCATCGCGGAGTTGGAACATCTGTTTTGATGGATTAGTCAAAGAAGTTGACATCATCAAAATGGTGGATGAACCTTGTATAAACAAAAAGGTAGTAGGGAGTATGGTGACGATCCTCGTAGAGTACGTGGATGACATACTCTTGATAGGGAAGGAGTTTCCTATGCTACGCTCGGTCAATCTCCGCTTATCACAATGATTCTCCATATAGGATCAAAGTGATACCCCCTAAATCCTGGGTTTTGGATCTATGAGATAGATCTAATTGGATGTTAGGATTCTCACTGGTTGTAGTGAGATGGTATCAATTGATCCTGGAAAGAATCACTGGAAGGGTTCCAGGGTGATAAAGACGACTGAAAGTCAGTCGCAGGCATTGTCTTTACCCTCAGTGGAGGGACGGTATGTTGGAAAAGTTCCAAGCTAGATACCGTGGCATACTAGACGATAAAGGCTGGATACATCGCTACTTAAGATGCTACCAAAGAGACAGTCTGGGTGTATATTAGTTCATGAGATGAACTTAGTTCCTCCCATTGTGTGACAATGGAGTTATGGCTTATGCCAAGGAACGCCGGTCCCATCAGTAATCAAGACATATTCTAAGGCAGTATCACCTGATCATGGAGATGCTTGATCTCCAAGGGATCGAGGTTAGGAGAGTAGACTCAGAGGACAAGCACAGCGGATCCACTCACAAAGGCCTGTTCCCAGAGAGAGATTTTTATGGGATGGTTGAGTATGAGATACTACAACCACTGCTACAGATGGCCCTAGTGCAAGTGGGAGATTGTTAGTTATATGTATGCCCTAGAGGCCATTACTGTACATTGGATGTATATTGTAGTGGATGCTGGGATATATATAGGGAGGACTTTCTTGCTCGACATAATAGTATGCTATCTGGTTGCTCTTTACCTTAACGTGTACACTGATTGTCTCTCTGTTACATGTTGGTAATGCCCTTAGGATGTGTACTTGACTACCTGGACTATGATGCGGATCATACTAGTGGGGACATGGTAGTCCATAAGTACTTCCTTCACAGTCCCTAGTCGTGGGTGTATCGAGACGGGGCATCGATATACCAGAGTAGACTAGCGTATACCTTCTCGACCCATACAGATGGGCGATGGATGATCCCATATCCATTGGTGTTTGACATCAGAGATGATGTACGGGTGCTCAGTAGAGACTGGGTACACTGGACGGACTCGCCGAGAACTCCCAGATGGTATTATACCTTACGTCAGATGGCAGTTCTCTGGTGACACTGGTACAGAGTAGTCTGTTGACCCGAGATCGTCATAGAGTCTTGTATGGTTCCCAGTGTGCTTTGATTTCCATCTTACCACGTCCAAGAGGGCGTGCAAAACGGTGGTTTTTGGGTACAGTCCCGAGTCACATGGAGGCAATGAGTGATAGGAGGGGATTCGTCTCTCCCGGTATAGGGAGTTGATGTTGCGCTGTGTTCGATTAGCTATAACAGGAAATCCCTGGCCAGGGTTGCTGAGATTTACTGGTAAGTGTTACCAGCAGTTTCTCGAATTATTATAGACCTCGTATCGACACGACTTATCGAGCTATTGGGGTCTGACGTTTACCACCCCTAGGCAAGATATGCGACATATCAGACGATCAGACCGGACTGTACGGTAAGTGTTACTGGTTGGATTCACAGGAGTGTGAGCGGGCTTGCTCGTCGATCTTATGATCGCTCAATACCCGGGTGGCCGTTACGTTTAGCAGACCGCTTGCGGCTTGCGGGTGTTTGATATGATCATCACCTGCTGCCGGCGTATTGACGAGTCTTTAGAGTCCTACACAGAGGTTTCCTGGCTCAAGCGAAACGAAATAGGAGCGCATATGAGATATGTGCGGGACCGAGAATAATGCGTGTATGTGATACCGTATTTCATTCTCGCGATGAATGTATCGAAAGGTTGTATGCGATATAACCTAGTTATCGAATCAAGGATTGATTCGGTAAGCCGATACAAAGGATACTAGTCGGTTATATGCGATATGACCGGATCGTTAAATCAAGTGTTGATTTAATGATTTAATGTATAATTATATATTTGATATATTACTTTGCATTAACTAGTATTGGTTCACTTTAAATGGATTTTCTCACTTGGTTGCACAAGTTGTATATGTGATATACTTTTGTGCACTTGATTGTATCATGTTTGATGATACATGTTAACTTGGTTAAGTATAATGATTAAACCATGGTTAAGTTAATGATTAGGGTTTTGCTTTTCTTTCTTATTTAATTATTTATTTATTTTGGAAAGAAAAAGGGAAAATGGTTGCTAGTTTTGTTTTATCTTTGAAGCTTCATGAAGCTTTGACTAAAGTGACCATTTTGTCTCATGCTTAACCTTAACCATTCACTTAAACCTTAGTTAGTTCTCTACACTTGACCATGGTTCATGATTATGATAAGAATGATTTTATTATTCTTATTATAGTACTTATGATATTATCTTCTTCTTCTTCTTCATCTTCTTCAATGAAGAAAACTTCACTTCATCAATGGTGGATTGATGAAAAGTGTGAGAAATCCAATTCTAAAGTGAACCCACTTCCTATTTCTTCATCCTCTACCTCTTGCCAAGTAGTAGAGTGTGTTTCCTTCACAATTTTCATCACTTGGTGAAGTTGGAGCTTGATCTAGCGATGCTTCGACGTAGATCATCTTCGGCATGGACATCGACGACCTAGCTCGCCTATTCTCCGATGAAGCCGACGCTAGAGCCCGGAATTTGTTTTGGACAGCGAGAGGACTTCATTGCGGAGCTATGGAGGTGGAGCACCGGATCTACAAAGGTTGTATTTCCGTATTCTCTTAGTTAAGATGTTAACTAGTTTGCTTTGTCGCCTAAAATTCTAGCCAACGATCTTGTTAGGGTTTCTCGGCACCGTTAAAGTTTGAAATTGGCATGGTTGATACCTTGTGAGATCTCTTGAGAGTGCCTAGGAACCCTACACCAGTTCTATCTCATGACCACTAATTCTTCACAAGAAATTCCCTTTCACAAAGGTGGCATGCTGAGAAACAAAACATCTTTTGTTCCTCGGTTTGGTAGAAGATATTCCCTTGCGAATGCTTGGGATATCCAACAAACTTCCACAGAACTGACTTTGCCTCGAGCTTGTCCGTATTTTTCTTTTAGACATAGGCCGGACAACCCCGAATCTTAACATCTTTAAGAGATGGGCTCTTCCCATACCATATCACATATGGAGTGGTAGGCATCTGATTTGGTAAGAACCCTATTCAATAGGTATGCAGCTTCTCAAGTGCATAACTCCCAAAAGGAAATAGGAAACTCAGTAGTACTCATCATAGAGCTCACCATATCTAATATGGTGTGATTGCTCCGCCCCGATACACCGACGTACTGTGTTGTATACGGAGGAGTAATGCTGAGAGAGTATCTCATTCTCTTTTAGAATAGTTCAGGAATCCCGTGCTCAAGTATTCTCCTCCTTGATCTCATCAAAGGACATAATACTTATACCCGTTTTTGGTTCTCTACCTCTAACTCATATTCATCGAATTTTTCAAAAGTTCCAGACTTGTGTTTCAACAGGAACATATGTCCGGATCTTGAGAGATAATCAGTGAATGTAATGAAGTATAAAGAACTGGTCATGGCATGTGTAGACAGGGGACCTTCATACATCAGCATGTATCAATCCCAAGAGTTCACTAACTCTTTCTCTGTTTCCAATAAACAGAGCTATGGTCATCTTATCTTTGTGACATGACCGCCAAGTTTCACAAGATGCAAATTCAAATTATTTTAAATATGCATCTAAATGTAACTTCAGCTAGTCGGGTCACATTGATTTGACCTAGTCTATAATACCACAAGAAGGATTCGTTCATTTATGAACTCTTCCTCTTGTGTGTGTTCTGTACATTAAGAACCGTGGTTTGATTTAGAACGTCTATGCTTTTAGATAACGTGCCTGAACCGATCAACTCTTGATATAGGAAATATTCAAAACATTATCCAACAATACAAAATTATATCCTTCTATACTAATAAAGAGACTGATATGATGTTGTATATCAGATTTGGTAACTAATAACATTCGTTCAGAATTAATGTATTCTGGTAATACAGGGTGATAACTACTAACAGATTTGGCTGTAACACTTGCACTGTTTCTATCTCATGAAATTTATCACCCGTTCTCAGTTCTCTAACTATCTGTAGCCCATGTAACAAATTACATATGTGGGATCCTGATCCGGTATCAAATACCCAGGACGTAAAGGATATTGAGAAACAGTTCTGTGTAATGAACACACCCGAAGAAGATGCATCAACATGTACTTTCTTCGTTTGGGAGGCACGGGAATTCTGGTAATCCCCTATTTCCTGCTCTGTCTTATAACAATTATAAGTTGGAGCGGGACCAACGTTCCTTAGCGCAGTATAACAAGCGGGTTCGGTCAATACATCCGTATTATTATCTTGATTAAGGCGTGACATAGTCGCAACCAGGAGAGAGAGAGAAGAAAACACTCAGCGTGCGCTTTTACAAGATTAGATTGGTTATCAATTTATCTAATCAGGATGTCTCCCACTGTTTTAGTCAAATCTTCCTTCAAACCCTAAAAGGAAAGACTAGCCGGGATTAATTACACTCTACAAGTTTGCCAATCTTTCAGCCAGGCCAGTGCCGGTACTTTGAGGGAGGTTTCCCGTGCTTTCGCACAGACCTAATTAAAGTAAACCTTGTTTTCCCAGAGGCTCAACCCCGTTGACACCTTTCTAGACCCTACTTGATCGGCTAATTGTAACGTGTAAAACTCTCCCAGGAGTAACTCTTACTCGCAGCGGGTATCGGGATCCAACTATCTCATAGAAGGTATGCAATCTCATTGCAAATTTCAACTCTTGAAATTCCCAATAATATTTTACCCCTAGCAGCTATATGACCTTAACATGGTCATCAAATCATAAGTGCTAGTCAAGTTCAACCCGTCATTTCCCGATTGAATTAAACCCACCCGCACGACCCTTAACATGGTCAACGAAGTCGCACGACTACCCTAATCCAATCGCATCATATGCTTATACAGATGAGCACTAATCAGCTACCGCACACTACGTCTTAACATGGTCAACAAACGTAGCACGAATACTAACTAGTACTTATTTGAAATGACGAAGGGCTACGACAGGTTTTTAAGGAAACCCTTTGCGTGATGAACTTGATATCGTTGTAGAATCGAGTGATTTTTGAATGGAGTATTTTTGAGGCCTTTTCTAGTTTTGCTAAAGAGGTCACTCCCGGTGAAGGGATCGTCAACTCATTCCTCATCGAATAAGGTGCAGGATATTTCACAAATATCACTATGCAAAGCAAAAACTATAGAAACAATCAAAAGACAAACCGAGTTTGTAGCATCTGCTAGTTTCGATAAAGAGGTCACTCCCGGTGAAGGGATCTCGGCTCTTTTCTTATCGAATAAGGTGCTGGATGTTCTACAAGGAACACCGCTATGCAAAGCAAGAACTAGAGCAACATGTTTTTAAACAAGTTTCTACAACATCTTTAGGTTTCTTTTAGTTTTCATTAATCTCATTAATGAAGTCCTATTTTATTATGCTTCACAAGCATCACTTTTGAAACGAAATCTGTAATATAACATATATCTCATATATATAATATAAACATTCGTCTCAGGCAGTAATATGATCTCATCACAGAACATTGCAGCAGAAGAACATATATGAAATATTAGATATACTAGGAGGTCCGTATTTTAATACGAGCCTGTATAAAACACGGATTCCACAGTCGCGATGAATAGCCAAACCCACATCCCTAGACCCCTACGATAGCGGAAAGCAACACTGCCAATTCTAGGGTTAGGAGACCCGGTCTCGACTCCTCGAGATGGTCTCTCACTGGACCCTGGAACCCAGTTACTTGTGCTCCCCGCCTTGGGTCTACCTAATGCGGAAAAGTAAATAATATACAATGGTGACATCATCCTCAGCCCGGAAGTTCCCCAATAAAAAAATATTACATACAATGAATTTTACATGAATGAAAATAAAAACCCTCATCTTACATAAAACCCCTGGATATTCAAAACGCGACGATCCAATATAACATATCACAGCAACACATAATATCACATATCATCAACGTAAGTAAATATGCGTATCCCAATTGTCGTTGATGTATAGCAACGAAACTGGCGATACACCACATATTACACTTACGGTCGCAGAAAAGAAAGTGTAAAACTACAACAGTTGGAATCCGCAACCTTTTTAGACATCGCATGCCTAACCAAATGAATTCCTTAGACATCTCATGTCTAACAATTATAAACCCCGCATTTTAGTCTCATTATCGAAAACACTTTTCAATATCTAGTCGGGCAATTCAACAAGATTCCCGATATCCTGATCGAATGCTCGTCGCAAACTTTAGTAGACGGCCGCACCCCTTGTCACGACCCGCCCCCAATACAGAGAGTATTGTCCGCTCTGGCCGAAGTCGCACGGTTTTGTCCTTCGGAGTGAATCGGACCCGACCAGGGGCCACTTCCCAGGAGGTCACCCATCCCAGGACTTCCCTGGCCCGAGCACGCTTAACTACGGAGTTCTTCAAACTCCGGAGTTCCGATTCATCCAAAAGGCGCCTCTGTATTGAAGAGGGGTATAATTCCATTTATAGTTCAGATCGTGCCCTCTTTCGGAATGAAATTCGATACTCCCCATTGTTCTATAGTGGTTCCCGGTGTGTATCCGTATCGGTTACATCCCCACCTCGATACCGGATAACACCTCACTTCCTCACTGGGTAGGTGGTATTCAGCCCCAACTCCACCTGGGGCATTACATTCCCCCCCACTTAGAACAATGGTTCGTCCTCGAACCACAGACCTACTTTTGAGGGACCGGCTCTGATACCATTCTGTCACGACCCGCCCCCAATACGGAGAGTATTGTCTGCTCTGGCCGAAGCCGCACGGTTTTGTCCTTCGGAGTGAATCGGACCCGACCAGGGGCCACTTCCCAGGAGGTCACCCATCCTAGGACTTCCCTGGCCCGAGCACGCTTAACTACGGAGTTCTTCAAACTCCGGAGTTCCGATTCATCCAAAAGGCGCCTCTGTATTGAAGAGGGGTATAATTCCATTTATAGTTCAGATCGTGCCCTCTTTCGGAATGAAATTCGATACTCCCCATTGTTCTATAGTGGTTCCCGGTGTGTATCCGTATCGGTTACATCCCCACCTCGATACCGGATAACACCTCACTTCCTCACTGGGTAGGTGGTATTCAGCCCCAACTCCACCTGGGGCATTACACCCCTGATGCCGTCGACGAAGTGCACTAAGGCGGAACACCGCTGCCGCGAGCATCCGAACGGATGCTTTTGGTGACGGGGTTCTCCTACAGTCACTTGGTCGGGGCTATGGGGTGTGGCTATTTATTAAGTTTACCTGGCGAGTATCCGCGTACGCTACGTGATTGCAACGGACTTTTGATCGCATCAAAATCCCGCGGCAACCGATTATCTGAGACTAAACTGCTAGATTTATAACATTCAAATTAGTTATCTCATAACTACTTGTGGATTCCAAATATTGTATCACATTCCAGATAAATAGACAATGTTAAACTTTCCGATCGAATAAACAAACACCCAAGATTTCCCAAATTGTTCTCAACACTTGAAATTAGTTTAAAAAACATCCATCACATGCCACAGTACCAATGGTCCAGCCGTAGAAGGGTTAAGCCAACGCCTCACATGTGGAAACGCCGTACTGCCCCAAACCCTAAGGTTCAGAGGCGGTTCAGACGGTCACATAATCGAGTTAAGGTTTGTGTTCTTCTAGAGGGTCCACCGCATTACTTGCACGACTTAGAACGTTCTTAAACTACGGAAAAATCCAACACTTGGAAATTTTCCGGCAGGGGAAAAAGTGAGTTATTGATATACGTTCGAACTTTTTAACACGTTCTAAAATTATCCGGAAAAACGTAAACGAAGTTAAATTATCCGATCGAATCAACTAGTCCCCAATACACCCCAGAAAACTCAACACTAGAGTATAAATTAAAGATTCCCAGAAGCATCAGGAGATCTGTACGGATTTTACTGTGTGAAAACCAAACCCAAAAGTTACTGTTTGGCAGCGGAACCGCCGCGCAAGCCATGGTACGGCCGCGGTTTCGCGGCGCTTTAATGGTGTCAGAGTCTCTTTTTTCACAGTAATTCCTAAAATACCTTGCTGATTTTTCTGAGTATTTTTAATATGAAAAAAAATCAACTTGTTGAAAAATTTCCAGAAACTAGGGTTTTACGGGTATTCGGAGTTCGATCGGACTTTAAACTTTGCCTAGACTTCGCCTAAAGCTCTAGCTTGGCTCTGATACCACTGTAGGGTTACTAGGCACTCTCACAAGGGTCTACAAGGCATCAACCATGCTCGATTCAAAATTTAGACGTGCCGAACAACCCTAACCAAGATCTTTAAACTAGAGATTAGGCGAAACAAAGCATGTAAACAACTTTACATCTAAGAGTTTGGGATTACAACCTTTGTAGTCCGGTCCTTCACTTCATAAGCTCCGTGTTGTGGTCCCTTCACTGCGATCATCAAGTTCTCGGACTTTAGAGAGGCTCCGCGAAGAGAAAGATGCAAGCTTGCTTCCGATCTTCGATAACTAAGATGATCTACCTTGAAGTTTCTATAACACAAGCTCTCACTCACTAAATGAAGTGAACACCCTAATCTAAATGGCTAGGATAGATTAGGATGAAGTAGGATTTTAGCTCTCATTTGTTTTCTATTTCTCACTTAAAATCATCACTAATGAAAAAGCTAGTAAGCTTTTCCATGAAAGAAAGAAGAAGGAAGAAGATGATCAAAATCCTTTTATGATGAATAATGAAAACTCAAGTGAGGTTAGAAATGCAACCATGGGTTAAGTATGAAGACTTAACCCATGTAGAGAAACAACTTTGGTTAAAGGGTTGGGTTAGGATAAGGAAATATCTATGCAAAATATCAAGGTCAAAGTCAAAGCTTCAAGAAGCTTCTTGAAAGCTTCATGAAAGTTTAACCCTAATCCAAACCCTAACCACATTTATTCTCCACAAAACATGTTGCATTTATAACCCTAACATGTTATAATATTATATATCACATATACAATATTTATTGTAACAAAATAAAATAATACAATTAACACATATCGCATATATATCAATGTATTACCCGAGCGAGAAAAAGAATCTTTTAGTGAGCTTATATTAGTTAATGTAATTTAATATATCAAATATATCATTATACATTAAATTATCGAATCAACACTTGATCCGATAATCCGGCTATTTCATAAATAACCGACTAATATAATCTGTATCAGTTCATCGAATCAACACTTGATCCGATGACCCGGCTATATCACATATACCCGGCCGATATCTCATATCGCGAGAATCTAGTACGATATCACATACACGTATTGTTCTCTGTACCGCACATATCATATATGTGCTCCTACTCCGTTTTGCCCGAGTCAGGAAATCTCTGTGTAGGACTCTAAAGAATCGTCAATACGCCGGCAGTAGGTGATGTGTTAGTGCATATGCCCTAGAGACCATTACTGTATCATACTAGCTTGTATATTACTTGATGGAAGCTTGGGATATTCACAGTTGTATAGACAATCTTGTTCAAAATGGTAGTGTGCTACTTGGTTTGTCTCTACTTCAATATGTGCATGTGTTTCTTTTTAGCATATCGCTTATACATATTAGTAGAGCCCTTAGGATCTTTGCTTGATTACCAGCGTTGTGATGGCAGTCACACTTGTGGGGGCTGGGTAATCTATAAGCACATCCTTATACAGGTCCCTAGTCGTAGGGCTATCGAGACAGGGCATCGATACTCCGGAGTAGACTAGCGTATGCGCTTCTCATCTCAGCAGGGGAGATGGTCTGTCCCACATCCATCAGTACGTCGTACTGGAGATAGTATGCGGGTGCTCGTTAGGTTACGAGTACACTGGACAGGACTCGTCGGGAACTGTTGCTTGGTATTATACCTATCTTCAGTTATCAGTTCCCAGGTGACATGAGTACAGCTTAGTCCGTTGACTTGACACCGTCACTTCGCCTCGAGTGTGTTCCCACTGTACTTTGATTACTATCCAACCACGGCTCAAAGGAGTCGTGGAAACAGGTAGTAGTTGGGTGCAGTCCCGAAGCACTTGGAGGCAGTGACGGTTAGACAGGATTCATCTCTCCCGGTATTGGGGGTTGATATCGCGCTGTGTCTAGGAGAGCCATTACACATAGTAGTCCCTGGCCACGGCAAATGAGATATACTGGTGGGTTTCCAGTGTTATCTCAGGGTGCTCTGGGCTACATTCCGACACGACTTGTACCGCTATTAGGGGACTGACGTTTACCGCCCCCTAGGCCCGCCATGCGATATTTTCAGACAAACAGACCGGACTGTACGGAAATTGTCACATTCAGGCTCAGTAGGAGTTCGGATGGGTTTATCTCATCGGCCTTCTTATCAACATCTACCTGGGGATCGTTACGTACAGCTAGAGCCGCTTGCGGTCTGTGGTTAAACCCACTGCCAGAGTAGTGTCAAGTCTTTAGAGTCCCACACAGAGAGTTTCCCTATACTGAGCGAAACGTGTAGAGGCCGTATGGTTTTACGGAAGGGCTGCGATCACCTACGTGCACTTGTGTGCGTATGCTGTTCGGGCAGACAATACTAGTGGGCTTTGGTTTAAGCCGGATCCTAGTATTGTATGGATGGATTTGTTTTGTCTTCTGTGCATTCGCATTCTACGGAATGCGGATGCGGGTGTGTATGCACAGTTGTGAGGAGCGAAGAAGAAGGAGGTGCCTCATTAGGGTTTTGACAGTTGATTCGGTCAAAACCATAATGAGGCGGGCTCATTAGGGTTTTGGCAGTTGGTTCGGTCAAAACCATTATGAGCTGGGGACATTATTTACTACTTTTTTTTTAGTGATAATCATGTTATGGCTAATTGCTTTGACCATTTGACAATACTTGACTCTGTTGACCGTTTGACCAAAATTGACTTGAACCTTCTTGAGAGGTCTAGAGTATTCTTTGGTTTTCTTTTTATTTTTTGATATGAAAATGGTCAATTCAAATGTAGCCATCAACTTTATCATGAAAGGATTAGTAATGATGATGTTTATGTATTATTGCAACCATGGTTCATTTTCTTGGTTCATTATTCATTTCTCATTCTCTCTCTTGAGAAGAAAAAGAAAAAGCTCCATGGTTGTTCTCCTTCATCTTCCTCCTCTTGAAAATTCCTTTGATCTCATGTGTTGAGAGAAAAAGGATCCAAATAGATAAACACATCCATCTACCTCTTCTACACAACCTAGGACATCAAGCCTAGCGATCTTGTTGCCCTAGTTGCCTCGGATCGAGGTGGAGCTCGGAGCACAACTCTCGGGTGGATCGTCTTCGACTCAAGGAAGCCGCGGAGGTGATCAAGATCCGGATCGATCCTCGGAGCTCAGATGGATGAGCATGACAGCGGAGAGAAGACCCGAAGGACCGGTATCGTGAGGTATAATCTCTATGGCATAGTAGATAGAACCTCATGTAGTTTTCTAGTTTGTTGTTTAACAAAGATCCTTCTTTTAGTCCATGTTGCCTTTGCGCCAAAAATCATTTTTTACCGTTTCCGCCTCCCCGCAAGAACCGGGGTGAGCAACGTGGACTTACAGTGGTATCAGAGCCTAACTAAACACAAACTAGCTTATTAGCAAAGTATTTAGAATTTCGATCGGAAAAAATTCGCAAAACACGTCCGAAAAAAACCATGTTTCTGCCGATTTTTTATACTACTCTAAAATTAATTTGACATACATGAAAAATCGGCTCAGGGTTTTCTAAAAACACTCACCAAAAACGATCCAGTGAGTCGATCAAAGAGCCGCGAAACCGCGACAAGAATGCGCTTCTTGCCGCGGATCCGCGGCCGAGTTGACTCGGCCGTGGACCGTTTTTGGTGCAGTGTACTTAGTTGGAGGTTTTGGGATTTTTAGTATATTTTGTTTCTGCCCAGAATTTCCAGAAAATAAATTTGTGTTTGGGGTGGTTACAAATCCGTATTTTGATCGAAATTCCGTAGACTTTGGCTAATGGATTTTATCTGTGATGTGATATATGTATTGAACGTCGGCTAATCGATATACGTCAATTAGTGGGGGTTATACATATCTGTGATCTGTAATGTTGATGGTTTGTGTATATGAACTCGTTGGATTGTCGCGGATGAATAGCCGGGTGGATATGAGATGAGAGTTTCTTTTTCTTTCATTCAATGTAAAATTTGTAAATTGATGTAATATTATTTGTATGGCCGCACATCCGGGATGAAGTTGTAGCCGCCATTGTATAATTTCTTTTTACTGTTTTTGCTCCTAGGATAGACCCAAGGTGGGGTGCACAAACTACCGGGTATCTCGAAGTGCCGAGTGGCCTACTCATGTTGTTGAGGGAGGTTGCTTCGCTTCGGGTACTTGGCGGGTAGTTTGCCGCTCCCGTAGGGGTCTAGGGTGGGGTATTGGCTATTCATCGCGACCGTGTAATCCGTCTTTCGTTACAGGCTCGAACGAAACGCGGATTCCTAGTATATCCAAAGTGTTCATCTGTGATCTGGAATGGCTATCATTGCATCTGACGAATGTATATATCTATATATGATATCTATTTAGGCGTTGCTTATGTTTTGCATCCGCGCTAGTCCAGCCCCCTCTCTGTCGTTAGTTAAGTAACCTAACGGGTGATGACGGGGCTCCGTGGCGAATGCGGATGGCATAAGCGTACGTCATATGTTCGTTGTTTTCTGCAATGGTAGGATTAAATGATGGGACACATTAAATTAATGCAAGAAAATAAACCAAAGTAAAGTCGTTGGAACACTTTCAAAACCACTCGGTTCTTTTCAAAAACCAACTTTTAAACGCGAAGCTTGAACCACTCCTTTTAAAAGCTATCTCGTTCCATCGATTATATCAAGTTCACTACGTTCACGGTTTCGCCAAAACCATTCGTAGCCCTCCGTTGTTTCATATGAATATCCAACAGTATTCAAGCTGTGTTTGTTGGCCTTAGTCAAGGCACAGTGTTTGGTAGCTGGTGGGTATTCATATGTTGCATAGATAGATGCGTTGGTTTGGGACAGTTGTATTACTTTGTTGGCCATAGTCAAGGGTATATACGGGTTGGTTCAAATCAACCTGGACAATGATGGGTAGAACTTGACATGTGACTTATGATTTGTTGGCCTTAGTCAAGGTCATAAGAGCATGGGGCAAAAATCCACTTCGGGAGTTTTTAAAGAAACTGAAACTTGCTAGAGCTGCATACCATTTGGAGTGTGATGATTCTGGTAGGATTCCTTCAGTTGTATCACATGATGATATTTGGATCCCGATCCTACTGTGAGTATATGCTACTCCTCGGGAACTTTCTCACTTAACGATCAATGCTATAAACCAAGTAGGTGTCTAGAAAGGTGTTAGCGGGGCTACGCCCACAGGGAAAATAGGTTACTTAATTAAGGAACTTCGCGAAAGCGTTGGAAAACCTCCCTCGAAGTACCGACACTGGCCTGGCTGAACGGTTAAGCAAGTATTGTACGGTGAGATTGATCCCGACTAATTCTTCCTTTTTGGTTTGAGGAGGGATTCGAGAGACAGTGGGAGCCATCCTGTTTAGATAAATTAAAAACCAATCTAAACTTGCAAGAGCATCATGCTGAGTGTTTTCTTCTCTCTCTCTTAATTGCAGCGACCCAGTGACCACACATAGGTTACATCTAGATAATAAAATGACTGAATCTGACTGTTATGACTGGCAAAGGTCTGTCCAGATGTCCATTGCCCATGACAAGCTGGGACACTTCTTAACTAATCCAACCCCTGCCGTCTCAGGACCAGTTTCCTCTGTCACGGATATTGATATCCGTAAGACATCGGAAAAAGACTGTGCGAAAACCAAGTGCCTCGTGTTAGCCTCAGTTGATGGTGTATACCAGAGGCAGCACGAGAAGGTGGACTTAGTGTCTATCTTCCTCCATAACAAAGATTTATATGGAGAGCAATCTCGTATCACAAGATATGAGACCTCGAACGAATTGCTTCTAGCGAGGTTGGCTATCGGGTCATTTGTAGGGGGCAACGTCCTTACAGAGACCGGCTATTTTGAGCTCATGGACCTGAAGACCACGTTGAAGAACGGGTCAGGTGCTGACTTGATTCTGCAGTCTCTACCTTCTACCCTGAAGGAAACCAGGGAAGTAGAAGGAAAGAGAAGGGCAAAAGTTTCGGGACTGGATGTAGTAAAAGAGGGACGTCCCTATTGTTATGGGAATGAACATTGGCAGAAGGATTGCAGGGTTAGCAAAGCCAGTAGCCAGGATTCGAAGCATGTTGTGGCTTAGGCTTCGGATGTATTTGTAATAGAGAACTGCATGTCAGTTAACCCTACTTCCTGGGTATTGGATACCGGATCAGGATCTCACATCTGTAATTCGTTACAGGCTCTGAGAAACCGTAGGGTTATCAATATAGGTGATATGACTCTCAGGGTTGCTAACGGAATGAGCATGTACGCTGAATCTGTAGGGGAATATCATCTTGGACTGACAACTGGGCAGATATTGATTCTGCGTAACTGTTTTTATGTACCAGGTGCGACTTGTAATATCATATCTGTATCCTTACTTTCTAAGGAAGGATATGATTTTATTTTTGTAAGCGATGTGGTCCACATCCACCTAAATCAAGTTCTGATTGGGTCAGATGCATTAAAAAAGGGGATATACGTATTGAATCAAGCTCAAATTTTCAGTGTCCAGAACACACTTAAAAGAAAGTCTCCGAAAATAAATCAGGCTTTCTTATGGCATTGTAGACTGGGTCACATCAATGAGAGATGGTTGACGAAGTTACATACAGAAGGATATTTGGATCCGTTCGAATATCAATCATATGCAACTTGTCAATCTTGTCTCATGGGAAAGATGACAAAGACTTCGTTCACTGGACACGGAGAAAGAGCAAGCGAGCTCTTAGGACTCATACACAGTGACGTGTGTCATCCAATGTCTACACATGCGCGAAGTTTTTATTCATACTTCATTACTTTCACAGATGATTTCTCTAGGTATGGACATGTCTTCCTGATGAAGCATAAATCCGAGACCTTTGAGAAATTTCAGGAATACAAGAATGAAGTTGAAAAACAAATAGGCAAAAGTATCAAGACACTGAGATCTGATCGAGGTGGTGAATACTTGAGTGCCGAGTTTCTGGACTACTTAAAAGAGAATGGAATTCTCTCTCAGCTTACTCCTCCATACACACCACAGCATAACGGTGTATCGGAAAGGCGGAATCGAACCCTATTGGATATGGTTCGTTTTATGATGAGTAAGGATGAGTTACCGCGATCTTTCTGGAGTTATGCACTAGAAACAGCTGCATATCTTTTGAACCAAGTTTCTAGTAAGTCAGTGCCTACCATACCATATCAGATGTGGAGTGGGAAGAAACCCTGTCTTAAACACTTTAAGACATGGGGATGTCCAGCTTTTTCTAAAAAGCAGCATGCGGACAAGCTCGATGCACGCTCAGTACAGTGTAAGTTTGTGGGATACCTAAAGAACTCCAAGGGGTATCTTTTCTATTACGCAGAGGAACAAAAGTTCTTTGTTTCTCATCATGCCAGCTTCTTGGAAACTGAGTTTTTAGAAAATCAGATAAGTGGGATCGCAATAGAACTGGAAGAAATTCCAGAACCACAAGCTATTACTGAAACTTAGTAGAACCAGAAGGTTCAGGAGAACCGGACATTCCAACGCCGCTCCGAAGGAGTAGTAGGCAGTCTCATCCGCCCGAGAGATACTACGGTTTTCTCATAGACGGGGATAGAGAGGATTGCACCATTGATTATGGTGAGCCTACTAGCTTCCAGCAAGCCATTCAGAGCGGTGACTCAGTAAAATGGCTGGATGCAATGCGGACCGAGATGGAGTCCATGTACACCAACAAAGTTTGGACTTTGGACTTTGCTCCAGAAGGGGTAAAACCCGTAGGCTGCAAATGGATCTTCAGAAAGAAGATTGGTGTAGATGGGCAGGTTGAAACCTATAAAGTTAGACTTGTTGCAAAGGGATTTCGTCAAAGACCTGGTTTGGACTATGACGAGACCTTTTCTCCAGTGGCTATGCTCAAATCCATTCGGATCCTTCTTGCCATTGCTGCCTTCCACGATTATGAAATCTGGCAGATGGACGTAAAGACGGCTTTCCTAAATGGAAATTTAGAAGAGTGCGTCTATATGGATCAGCCGGAGGGATTCATTCAGAGTGGGAGCAGCGGTAAAGTGTGCAAGTTACTGAAGTCCATCTATGGACTGAAGCAGGCATCTCGGAGTTGGAACATCTGCTTCGATGATACCGTCAAAGAATTCGACTTTATCAAAAACCCAGATGAACCATGCATTTACAGTAAGATTGTAGGGAGAACTGTGGTATTCCTCGTTTTGTACGTGGATGACATTCTCCTAATAGGAAATGATATTCCTATGCTACAGTCAGTCAAAGGATTCTTGTCACAGAGGTTCTTCATGAAGGACCTGGGCGATGCCAACTACATTCTGGGGATCCAGATCTATCGTGATAGATCTAAGAGGATGTTGGGACTTTCGCAGTCCAGGTACATCGACACCATACTGAAACGATTCAGTATGGAATATTCCAAGCGCGGTAATCTAACGGCTTGTCACAGAATCACCCTCTCCAAAGAGATGTCTCCCAAGACTGATTTGGAAAGGGTTCGCATGTCATCTATACCCTACGCATCTGCGGTAGGCTCTATAATGTATGCGATGTTGTGTACCAGACCAGATGTAGCATACGCATTGAGTGTTGTAAGCTGGTATCAGTCGGACCCAGGGGAGAAACACTGGATAGCAGTAAAGAACATTCTCAAGTACCTGAGAAGGACTAAGGAGATGTTCTTGGTGTATGGCGGAAAAGACCTCCAGATCAAGGCCTTTGCTGACTCCAGCTTCCAGAGTGACAAGGATGACTCCAAGTCCATGTCGGGTTATGTCTTTACCCTCAATGGAGGGGCGGTTTGCTGGAAGAGTTCCAAGCAGGAAACCGTTGCTGACTCAACTATGGAAGCGGAGTACATAGCTTCTTGCGATGCCGCAAAGGAAGCTGTCTGGATGAAGAAGTTCCTCACGGAGCTTCATGTGGTTCCTACCGTTGTTGATCCAATACCGCTGTATTGTGACAACAACGACGCTATAGCTTTAGCGAAGGAACCCAGGTCCCATCAGAAGTCCAGGCACATTTTGAGGCGGTACCACCTGATCAGGGAGATCGTAGATCGCCGGGAGATCGAGGTGAAGAGAGTAAATTCGGAGAATAACACTGCAGATCCACTCACGAAGGCCCTACCCCAGACTCAGTTCGAGCGGCTGATCGAGATGATAGGTCTTCGATACGCCAGTACATGGCCTTAGTGCAAGTGGGAGATTGTTAGTGTATATGCCCTAGAGGCCATTACTGTATCATACTAGCTTGTATATTACTTGATGGAAGCTTGGGATATTCACAGTTGTATAGACAATCTTGCTCAAAATGGTAGTATGCTACTTGGTTTGTCTCTACTTCAATATGTGCATGTGTTTCTTTTTAGCATATCGCTTATACATATTAGTGGAGTCCTTAGGATCTTTGCTTGATTACCAGCGTTGTGATGACAGTCACACTTATGGGGGCTGGGTAATCTATAAGCACATCCTTATAAGGTCCCTAGTCGTAGGACTATCGAGACATGGCATCGATACTCCGGAGTAGACTATCGTATGCGCTTCTCATCCCAGCAGGGGAGATGGTCTGTCCCACAGCCATCGGTACGTCGTACTGGAGATAGTATGCGGGTGCTCGTTAGGTTACGAGTACACTGGACATGACTCGTCGGGAACTGTTGGTTGGTATTATACCTATCGTCAGTTATCAGTTCCCAGGTGACATGAGTACATCTTATTCCGCTGACTTGACACCGTCACTTCGCCTCGAGTGTGTTCCCACTGTACTTTTATTACTACCCTACCACGGCTCAAAGGAGTCGTGCAAACAGGTAGTAGTTGGGTGCAGTCCCGAAGCACTTAGAGGCAGTGACGGTTAGACAGGATTCGTCTCTTCCGGTATTGGGGGTTGATATCGCGTTGTGTCTAGGAGAGCCATTGCACATAGTAGTCCCTGGCCAGGGCAAGCGAGATATACTGGTAGGTTTCCAGTGTTATCTCAGGGTGTTCTTGGCTACACTCCAACACAACTTGTACCGCTATTAGAGGACTGACGTTTACCGCCCCCTAGGCCCGCCATGCGATATTCTCAGACGAACAGACCGGACTTTACGGAGATTGTCACATTCAGGCTCAGTAGGAGTTCGGATGGGTTTATCTCATCGGCCTTCTTATCGACATCTACCTGGGGACCGTTACGTACAGCTAGTGCCGCTTGCGGTCTGTGGTTAAACCCACTGCCAGTATAGTTTCGAGTCTTTAGAGTCCCACACAGAGAGTTTCCCTGTACTGAGCGAAACGTGTAGAGGCCGTATGGTTTTACGGCAGGGCTACGATCACCTACGTGCACTTGTGTGCGTATGCTGTTCGGGCAGACAATACTAGTGGGCTTTAGTTTAAGCCGGATCCTAGTATTGTATGGATGGATTTGTTTTGTCTTCTATGCATTCGCATTCTACGGAATGCGGATGCGGATGTGTATGCACAGTTGTGAGGAGCGAAGAAGAAGGAGGTGCCTCATTAGGGTTTTGACAGTTGATTCGGTCAAAACCATAATGAGGCGGACTCATTAGGGTTTTGGCAGTTGGTTCGGTCAAAACCATTATGAGCCGGGGACATTATTTACTAATCTTTTTTAGTGATAATCATGTTATGGCTAATTGCTTTGACCATTTGACCGTACTTGACTTTGTTGACCGTTTGACCAAAATTGACTTGGACCTTCATGAGAGGTCTAGAGTATTCTTTGGTTTTCTTTTTATTTTTTGATATGAAATGGTCAATTCAAATGTAGCCATCAACTTTATCATGAAAGGATTAGTAATGATGATGTTTATGTATTATTGCAACCATGGTTCATTTTCTTGGTTCATTATTCATTTCTCATTCTCTCTCTTGAGAAGAAAAAGAAAAAGCTCCATGATTGTTCTCCTTCATCTTCCTCCTCTTGAAAATTCCTTTGATCTCATATGTTGAGAGAAAAAGGATCCAAATAGATAAACACATCCATCTACCTCTTCTACACAACCTAGGACATCAAGCCTACCGATCTTATTGCCCTAGTTGCCTCGGCTCGAAGTGGAGCTCGGAGCACAACTCTCGGGTGGATCGTCTTCGACTCAAGGAGGCCGCAGAGGTGATCAAGATCCAGATCGATCCTCGGAGCTCAGATGGACGAGCAGGACAGCGGAGAGAAGACCCTAAGGACCGATATCATGAGGTATAATCTCTATGGCATAGTAGATAGAACCTCATTTAGTTTTCTAGTTTGTTGTTTAACAAAGATCCTTCTTTTAGTCCATGTTTCCTTTGCGCCAAAAATCGTTTTTTACTTTTTCCGCCTCCCCGCAAGAACCGGGGTGAGCAACGTGGACTTACATGATGATCATATCAAACACCCACAAGCTGCAAGCGGTCAGCTAAACGTAACAGCCACCCAGGTATTGAGCGATCAGAAGATCAGCAAGCAAGCCTGTACATTCTCCTGCGAATCAATTCAGTAACACTCCCGTACAGTCCGGTCTCTTCGTCTGATATGTCGCATATCTCGCTTAGGGGTGGTAAATGTCAGACCCCAGTAGTTTGATAAGTCGTGTCGATACGATGTATATAACAGTTCGAGAAACTACTGATAACACTTACCAGTAAATCTCAGCAACCCTGGCCAGGGATTTCCAGTTATAGTCAATCGAACACAGCACAACATCAACTCCCTATACCGGGAGAGATGAATCCCCTCCTATCGCTCATTGCCTCCATGTGATTCGGGACTGTACCCAAAAGCCACCTTTTTGCACGCCCTCTTGGACGTGGTATGATGGAAATCAAAGCATAGTGGGAATCACACAAGACTCTATGACGATCTCGGGTCTGCAGACTACTCTGTACCAGTGTCACCAGAGAACTGCCATCTGACGTGAGGTATAATACCATCTGGGAGTTCTCGGCGAGTCCGTCCAGTGTACCTAGTCTCTACTGAGCACCCGTATACCTTCTCTGATGTCAAACACCAATGGATATGGGATTTTTAATCCCAAACTCAAGTGTTTCTGAACAGTAATATCCGTATTTGAACAGTAATATCCGTAGGTGTTTCTGCATATTTCTGGGTATTTTTAATCTTACTCAAGTGTTGAGTTTTCTGGGTTGTATTGGGAACTCGTTGATTCGATCGGAAAGCATAACTTCGTTTATTTTGTCCGGGTAATTTTTAGAACGTGTTAAAAAGTTCGAACGGATATCAATAACTCACTTTTTCCCCTGCCGGAAAATTTCCAAGTGTTGGATTTTTCCGTAGTTTAAGAACGTTCTAAGTCGTGCAAGTAACGCGGTGGTCCCTCTAGAAGAACACAAACCTTAACTCGATTATGTGACGGTCTGAACCGCCTCTAAACCTTAGGGTTTGGGGAAGCACGGCGTTGCCACATGTGAGGCGTTGGCTTGACCCTTCTATGGCTGGACCATTGGTACTGTGGCATGTGATGGATGTTTTAAAACTAATTTCAAGTGTTGAGAACTTTTTGGGAAATCTTAGGTGTTTGATTATTCGATCGGAAAGTTTAACATTGTCTATTTATCTGGAATGTGTGATACAATATTTGGAATCCACAAGTAGTTATGAGATAACTAATTTGAATGTTATAAATCTAGCGGTTCAGTCTCAGATGATCGGTTGCCACGGGATTTTGATGCGATCAAAAGTCCGTCGCAATCATGTAGCGTACGTGGATACTCGCCGGTTAAACTTAATAGACAGCCACGCCCCATAGCCCCGACCAAGTGACTGTAGGAGAACCCCGTCGCCAAAAGCATCCGTTCGGGTGCTTGAGGCAGCGGTGTTCCGCCTTAGTGCACTTCGTCGACGGCATCGGGGGTGCTGCCGTCTACTAAAGTTTTCGACGAGCATTCGATCAGGTTATCGGGAATCTTGTTGAATTGCCCGACTTGATATTGAAAAGAGTTTTCGATAATGAGACTAAAATGCGGGGTTTATAATTGTTAGGCATGCGATGTCTAAGGAATTCATTTCTTTAGGCATGCGATGTCTAAGGAGGTTGACGATTCCAACTGTTGTAGTTTTACACTTTCTTTTCTGTGACCGTAAGCGTAGTATGTGGTGTATCGCCGGCTTCATTGCTATACATCAACGACAATCGGGATACGCATGCTTGCCTATGTTGATGATATGAGATATTATGTGTTGCTGTGATATGTTATATTGGATCGTCGTGTTCTGAATAGCCGGTGTTTTTATGTGAGATTAGAGTTTTTCTTTTTCATTCATGTAAAATTCATTTGTATATAATATTCTTTTATTGGGGCACTTCCGGGCTGAGGATGATGTCACCATTGTATATTATTTACTTTTCCGCATTAGGTAGACCCAAGGCGGGGAGCACAAGTAACCGGGTTCTAGGGTCCAGTGGGAGACCATCTTGAGGAGTCGAGACTGGGTCTCCTAACCCTAGAATCGGCAGTGTTGCTTGCCGCTCTCATAGTGGTCTAGGGATGTGGGTTTGGCTATTCATCGCGACCGTGGAATCCGCGTTTTATACAGGCTCGCATAAAACATGGAAATCCTAGTATATCCAATATTTCATATGTTATCTTCTGCTGCAATATTCTGTGATGAGATCATATTACTGCCTGAGACGAATGTTTATATTATATATATGAGATATATGTTATATTGCAGATTTCGTTTCAAAAGTGATGCTTGTGAAGCATAATAAAATGGGCCTTCATTAATGAGATTAATGAAAACTAAAAGAAACCTAAAGATGTTGTAGAAACTTGTTTAAAAACTGGTAGCTCTTAGTTCTTATTTTGCATAGAGGTGCTCCTTGTAGAACAACCAGCACCTTATTCGATAAGGAAAGAGCCGAGATCCCTTCACCGGGAGTGACATTTTTAGCGAAACTAGCAGATGCTACAAACTCGGTTTGTCTTTTGATTGTTTCTATAGTTTTTTCTTTGCATAGTGATATTTGTGAAATATCCTGCACCTTATTCGATGAGGAAAGAGCCGACGATCCCTTCACCGGGAGTGACCTCTTTAGCAAAACTAGAAAAGGCCTAAAAAACATTCCATTCAAAATCACTCAATTCTACAACGATATCAAGTTCATTACGCAAAGGGTTTTCTTAAAAAACTGTCGTAGCCCTCCGTCATTTCAGATAAGTACTTCATAGTATTCGTACCACGTTTGTTGGCTTTCTTCAAGGCGTAGTATGCGGTAGCTATATATGCTTACCTGTATGAGCATATGATGCGATTGAGTTAGGGTAGTCGTGCGACTTTGTTGGCTTTTGTCAAGGGTCGTGCGGGTGGGTTTAATTCAATCGGGAAATGACGGGTTGAACTTGACTAGTAGCCTATGGTTTGTTGGCTTTCGTCAGGGTCATAGGATGTTAGGGGTAAAATATTATCGGGAATTTCAAGTGTTGAAATTTGCAATGAGATTGCATACCTTCTATGAGATAGTTGGATCCCGATAACCGCTGCAAGTAAGAGTTACTCCTGGGAGAGTTTTACACATTACAATTAGCCGATCAAGTAGGTGTCTAGAAAGGTGTTAACGGGGTTACGCCCCTGGGAAAACGAGGTTTATTTTAATTAGGTCCGTGCGAAAGCACGGGGAACCTCCCTCAAAATACCGGCACTGGCCTGGCTGAAAGATTGGCGAACTTGTAGGGTGTGATTAATCCCGGCTAGTCTTTCCTTTTAGGGTTTGAAGGAAGATTTGACTAAAACAGTGGGAGCCATACAGATTAGATAAATTGATAACCAATCTAATCGTGTAAAAGCGCACGCTGAGTGTTTTTCTCTCTCTC
The DNA here is from genome assembly GCA_030015575.1 of Agapanthus africanus. Lineage (NCBI taxonomy): Eukaryota > Viridiplantae > Streptophyta > Magnoliopsida > Asparagales > Amaryllidaceae > Agapanthus > Agapanthus africanus. The sequence continues at coordinate 268,235,977 of CM057349.1, read as the reverse complement.
TCTCCAGGTAGCGACTATGTCACGCTTTAATCAAGATAAAAATACGGATGTATTGACCGAACCCGCTTGTTATACTGCGCTAAGAAATGTTGGTCCCGCTCCAACTTATAATTGTTATAAGACAGAGCAGGAAATAGGGGATTACCAGAATTCCCGTGCAGCCCAAACGAAGAAAGTACATGTTGATGCATCTTCTTCGGGTGTGTTCATTACACAGAACTGTTTCTCAATATCCTTTACGTCCTGGGTATTTGATACCGGATCAGGATCCCACATATGTAATTTGTTACATGGGCTAAAGATAGGTAGAGAACTAAGAACGGGTGATAAATTTCATGAGATAGAAACGGTGCAAGTGTTGCAGCCAAGTCTGTTGATAGTTATCACCCTGTATTACCTGAATACATTGATTCTGAACGAATGTTATTAGATATCGAACCTGATATACATCATATCAGTCTCTTTATTAGTAAAGAATGATATAATTTTGTATTTTTGGATAATGTTTTGAACATTTCCTATATCAAGAGTTGATCGGTTTAGGCACGTTATCTAAAAGCATATACGTTCAAAATCAAACCATAGTTCTTAACGTACAGAACACACACAAGAGGAAAAGTTTAGAAATGAACGAATCCTTCTTGAGGCATTGTAGACTAGCTCATATCAATGCGACCCGACTAGCTGAAGTTACATATAGATGCATATTTAAATTGGTTTGAATTTACATCTTGTGAAACTTGCCGGTCATGTCACAGAGATAAGATGACCACAGCTCCGTTTATTGGAAACAGAGAAAGAGTTAGTGAACTCTTGGGATTGATACATGCTGATGTATGAAGGCCCCCTGTCTACACATGCCAGGACCGGTTCTTTGTATTTCATTACATTCACCGATGATCTCTCAAGATTCAGACATATGTTCCTGTTGAAACACTAGTCTAAAACCTTTGAGATAATCACAGAATATAAGTTAGAAGTAGAGAACCAAAAACGGGTATAAGTATTATGTCCTTTGATGAGATCAAGGAGCAGAATACTTGAGCACGGGATTCCTGGACTATTCTAAAGGAGAATGAGATTCTTTCTCAGCATTACTCCTCCGTATACACCACAGCACGTCGGTGTATCGGGGCGGAGCAAGCACACCCTATATGATATGGTGCGCTCTATGATGAGTACTACTGAGTTTCCTATTTATTTTTGGGAGTTATGCACTTGTGAAGCTGCATACCTATTTAATAGGGTTCCAATCAAATCAGTTGCCTACCACTTCATATGTGATATGGAATGGGAAGAGCTCATATCTTAAGTAAGTTAAGATTTAGGGTTGTCCGGCCTATGTCTAAAAGCAAAATCCGGACAAGCTCGAGGAAAAGTCAGTTCTGTGGAAGTTTATTGGATATCCCAAGCATTCGCAAGGGAATATCATCTACCAAACCGAGGAACAAAAAATGTTTTGTTTCTCAGCATGCCACCTTTGTGAAAGGAAATTTTTTGTGAAGAAATTCTTGGTCATGAGGTAGAATTGGAAAGAGTTCCAGCTATACAAACTGCAGATGATGATTTGGTAGAACCAAAGGATTCAATAGTTTCTAACGAACCTCAGCCTCTCCGCCGATATAGTAGGGTTCCTCACCCACCTGAGAGATACTTCGGTTTTCTCTATGACAGTGGGAGCGAGGATTGCATCATGAGATGATGACCCAACTAGTTTCGAGCTGGCCATCAGGAGTGGGACTCTGTAAGAATGGCTGGATGCTTAGCGATCTGAGATGGAATCCTTATACACCAACAAAGTATGGACTTTGGTTGCTTTATCTGAAGGGTTAAATCCCCATCAGGAGCAAGTAAATCTTGAGAAGATTACTTGGTGTACATGGAAAAGTTGAGACTTTCAAAGCTATGCTTAAGTCCATCCAGATCCTACTTGCCACGGTTACATACCATGACTACGATATCTGGCAGTTGGGTGTCATGACTGCTTTTCTAAAAGATGATTTGGAAGAGAGCGTCTATAAGTACACAGCCAGAGGGCTTCGTAGACAGTGGGAGCAGCGGAAACGTGAGCAAGATATTTTATGTGATAAATCAGGCACCGCGGAGTTGGAACGTCTATTTTTGATGCGGTAGTCAAAGAGTTTGACTTCATCAAAATGGTAGATGAACCTTGTATATACAAAAATGTAGTAGAGAGTATGGTGGTGATCCTCATAGAGTACGTGGATGACATACTCTTGATAGGTAAGGAGTTTCCTATGCTACGCTCGGTCAATCTCCTCTTATCACAATGATTCTCCATATAGGATCAAGGTGATACCTCCTAAATCCTGGGTTATGGATCTTTGGGATAGATCTAATTGGATGTTAGGAATCTCACTAGTTGTAGTGAGATGGTATCAAACGATGCTGGAGAGAATCACTGGAAAGGTTCCAGGGTGATAAGGACGACTGAATGTCAGTCGCAGGCTTTGTCTTTACCCTCAGTGGAGGGACAATATGTTGGAAGAGTTCCAAGCTAGATACCGTAACTTACTAGATGATTAAAGGCAAGATACATCATTACCAAGGATGCTACCAAAGAGGAAGTCTTGATATATATGAGTTCATAAGATGAACTTCGTTCCTACCATTGTGTGACAATGGAGTTGTGGCTTATGCCAAGGAACTCCCGTCTCATCAGAAATCCAGATATAATTCTTAGGCAGTATCACCTGATCATGGAGATGGTTGATCTCCAGGTAGATCGAGGTTAGGAGAGTAGACACAGAGGACAACAGTGTCGATCCACTCACAAAGGCCAATTTCCCAGTAGAGACTTTTATGGGATGGTTGAGTATGAGATGCTTTAACCACAGCTGATTGTTGGGTATGCGATACCACAACAGATGGCCCTAGTGCAAGTGGGAGATTGTTAGTTATATGTATGCCCTAGAAGCCATTACTGTACACACGATGTATATTGTAGTGGATGCTTGGACATATATAAGGAGGACTTTCTTGCTCGACATGATAGTACGCTATCTGGTTGCTCTTTATCTTAATATGTACTCTGATTGTATCTATGTTACATGTTGATAAAGCCCTTAGGATGAGTACTTGACTACTAGGACTATGATGCGGATCATACTAGTGAGGACAGTGGTGTCGCCAAGTACATCCTTCAAATGTTCCTAGTCGTGGGAGTACCGAGACAGGGCATCGATACTCCAGAGTAGACTAGCGTATGCGCTTTTTGACCCATATGATGGGCGACGGATGATCTCATATCCATTGGTGTTTGACATCGGAGAAGGTATACGGGTGCTCAGTGGAGACTGGGTACACTGGACGGACTCGTCGAGAACTCCCAGATGGTATTATACCTCACGTCAGATGGCAGTTCTCTGGTGACACTGGTACAGGTTAGTCTGTAGACCCGAGATTGTCATAGAGTCTTGTGTGATTCCCATTATGCTTTGATTTCCATCATACTACGTCCAAGAGGGCGTGCAAAAAGATGGCTTTTGGGTACAGTCCCGAATCATATGGAGGCAATGAGCGATAGGAGGGGATTCTTCTCTCTCGGTATAGGGAGTTGATGTTGCGCTGTGTTCGATTGGCTATAACTGGAAATCCCTGGCCAGGGTTGCTGAGATTTACTGGTAAGTGTTATCAGTAGTTTCTCGAACTGTTATAGACCTCATATCGACACGACTTATCAAGCTACTGGGGTCTGACGTTTACCACCCCTAGGCGAGATATGCGACATATCAGACGAAGAGACCGGACTGTACGGGAGTGTTACTGATTGGATTCACGGGAGAAAGTACAGGCTTGCTTGTTGATCTTCTGATCGCTCAATACCTGGGTGGCTGTTACGTTTAGCTGACCGCTTGCAGCTTGTGGGTGTTTGATATGATTATCACTGTCATGACCCGAAAGAGCACGTGACTGGCCCTTGAACCATATGAAGTCTATAAGACCCCATCTGATCCAAGTAAGCCAAAAGCCCAGAAATCTAAAACCAATTAAAGAGTAAACAAGGAAAACTGGTTTTAAGAAGTAAAGAAATCATGTTTCGAAAATCAAAGTTTTTAAATAACTAAGCCGAATATGCATTTTTTAAATGTGTAACCTTTCCTGAAAATTTCGACAGAGTTTCCTTTGTAAAAACTGGTCCCGAACGGGGTACAACAAGAATAATATATATGAAATGATAAAAGGCATCCCCAAGAGGGAGCTAGCTCTTCGTCAATCGATGGTCACAACCACGCAAGCAATAATAATATACAACGCCAAAGGGCGAGGATCAAAACCCAAAAAGAAACTCAAAACAGCCAGAAAACCGTAATACTACAAGCGCGACTCTAAGGTCGAAATAATACAACACCATTTTCTAAGTCTGAAACAATATACAAGTTTTGGTTGATGGAATTTCTAGATACAATGAATAATACAGGAACAATGGCGGTTCTGATACAAGAGAACCCACCTACCCAAGCAAGTCACCCATATGGAAGCAGTGTTCCAGAAATGCCGCTATGGAACCTGTACGGCAAAAACCTGCAAGGACTGTGGCACAACGGGGGTGAGTTGCCAACTCGTGAATAGAAAATATCTACAAGCAGAGATCGAATGTTTGACCCATCCTAGGTCAATACAATCAGATATAAATAAACCGCAATATAAATAAGTCTGAAGCATGCTAAACTGGCAATGTAATCTCTATACATGAGTGTTGTGCCAAGTGCTCGTGCCAGTGCCTCAGGTAATAGCATATCATAAAGATGAGGTATAATCAATGAAATCAATCTGCATGTACGTGGATCCCGTCCACTCGTCACCCAATGACAATAACCATCATGCATGTAAATATCATCAGCATATGCATGGAAATATGAGGATATAAACCACCCGTGTCCCTTGCGACACGTCAAAATCATAGAACCGGAGTGCCCAGCATCGACACTCGAAAACATCATGAAAACTGTGCCCAGTATCGGCACGTAAATCCTCATATATCGGGCTCCGTCAGTCCGGATCAGCCCACGGGCTCCGTCTGCGGAATCGGCCCTCGGCCCCAGCAGTACGCCCATATCCATCTATCGACTCTGGTCAGTATCCTCCGGATAACCGCCAGGTCCAACCAATCACCGGTAGGTACTCGCCACCCTGCTAGGCTCATCGTCTACTCCACGAAAAACATTTCTTGCCCCGGGGAACCATACCGGGTCCACCATGTACCCGCAATCGGCCTCATCCGCCTCCTCGAGTCGGGTTTCACATGTCGCTCTCAGCACCGAGAAAACACATGCTGGACGCACTGAAATATCATATCAAGGGTAACCGGGTTTTTAAAACAATTACATATTCTCTTTGAAATACCCACGGTTCCCAAATCCCGAAATATCATGGAAACAACATATCTCAATGCGAATAATCAGAAAGCATGATGTATGCGACATGTAAAAGAAATGTAAGCATATCAGTATGTCATGCAAGGGTCATATCCTGAATGCAACAGTACTACAGTGTAGTGACATGACAATTATCGATGATGAAGTGTGTGAGCTGTCAAACAGTGTATGTGGAACATACGCATCATCGATAATGGTGCTGGTGTCCTAGCAGCATGACTGTAATATATCAATGAACACAAGCAATGCAATGCAAATGGCATGAATATGCGGAATCGAATAATCAGCGCAACAGTAAAGAACCTGTCTCAATAAATATATCATGCAGCCTTGCCTTTTGAAAAAGGACGAATCAGGGTTTTTGGTAAAATAGGGGCTACGGTGTTTTAATAAAAGATGTGTCGTTTGAAAATATCCGTAGAATCCCTTTTGCCTATCTTTAAAATATCCCCGATTCGTTAGTTTTGAAATAGGTATGACTCGGGTCAGTCTAACGCCTACTATGCGAACTACGGACCCAACAATCAAGTCAATCGGGAGGGGTATGAAAACCACCTAAATCTGAGTCAATATATACATTATCTCATCACATAACGGGTATCACTACCATCATATCACATCTCAAATACGAACTCTGTCATATCGCCGAATCTCACGGCCTCAAATCAAATCTCATCGACTCATCTCAATCCCACGTATCATCCTCAAATCCCGTATATGAACACATAGTCCCATACCCATGTGTAGATATACACACCTCTATATACGCACAGATAAATGAAAGAATGTATGCAAGTATATGTGTGCGTGTATGTGTGAGTGCAATCACTACTCTAGGGTTCGCATTATACTAAACCAATACATCCTTATCATTAATAATTCTATTATTACCATCAATAATCCTAACAACACATAATAAATATATGTGTATATACGTATTCATATACATCACCACGGACTGCGGGGGTGCTATACGCCATCCACTCGACTTCTCCCCGTAGATATAAATCTACTCACATTGCTTCTCGTGTGCCGATGCCGATGTCGCTATCTTCATCTTCTTCGCCTCGACATCACGTAGGGTACCTACAAGTATATCACAACGCTACTCGCATAGGTAAAAACCTATCGTCTCGCATGTAAACACGATCAATATCCACTTGTCGTTGACGTCCAGACGCCACCCGACAGAATTGAATCACCAAATACCAAAATCCATGCTAACACAAGTCGTAAATCATACACCAACTCAAGAAAATCAACCCAGATTTTACCCTAACAGGAATTTGTCAAAACTAGACATATCCAGGGTCAAGACTACTGGAAATAGGGCCATGCACCAAAATCGAGATGGTTCCCTCCTGCTCTGGCCGCAAATTGCGGCCAGAAGGAATTAATTGGCGGTCGGGGTTTGGATTTGGGGGCTAGGGTTTGGTGTGGTGGTTCCATGGTGCCTGCACATCTCACTGTCAACTCAGTTTTATTTTTGGGGTCTCGGGGTGATAGCAGATTCCTAAATACGATCACAGATTCACAGTTTTTCTCCGACATCATCTCAAAAATCCGTATTCTGGTTTCAAGTTCAGGTTTGGGTCCAAATTAGCATCACACAAGGGGTTCTAAGGTCACAACAAGCCTCAATTTCACTTTGATTTCAGATCAAACCCTAAACCCTAACTTGATGTTTCACAAATCCACCAAACAACACCATATCGATATGAAACTAGTATTGATGCACAAGAAATGAGATACTACTCTAATAGGTGCAGAAATTACCTCCTTTGGCAACTCAAGAAAATTCTTGAGTTGCTCAAAGTCCTCCAAATCCAATCTTGCTAGGTTCAAAGTGTAGCTAGTGGGCTTGGGAGCAAGTTTTGTGAAGTGGGAATGGGGTTTTGGGGTTGATTTCATTGTGGATCTAGGGTTTCATGAAAAGGGAGAGAGAGGGAGAGGAGAGAGAATGAGAGGGGGAAAATGATGGGAGTATGGTTCATAAAGTGAGGGTTGACTTGGTCTCTCTCTCTCTCTCATAATCATTCCAACCTTTTTCTTTCTTTTCTTTTCCCTTTCTTCTCACTCCAATAGTGAACCCAAATGAACAACCATGGCAATAGAAATGTAACACAAGTGTAACAAGTGTGGAAAATGATATGTGCATATTTTTGCACAAAAATGCCAAAAATCCGATTAGCGATTTTTAATCGTGATTAGCACTATATTAGCATATAACTAATCATAAAAACTTAAAAATGACATAATTCCATAAAATACCCTATTTTAGAATTTTCCATAATTTCCCCCAATTTATTTGTATTTAACTATACCCGAATATTAAAATATTCTTTAAAATAATATTAAATTATAAAAATTCCCAAAAATCATATTTTATTATTTTGAAACGTTACAATCTACCCCCCTTAAAGAAATTCGGTCCAAGTTCGTCAGCGCTTCGCTTTTCGCTCGTTTTCTAACGTACCAAGTTCTCTTGGAATTTTGAGAGAGTGGACTTAGGAATTTAGGATGAGAGGGTAGAGGGTATGGGGGTATATATAGGGTTAGGCTAGGGTTAGGGTTTTAATTAAAAAAAATATAAAAAATATATAAAAAATCATTAAAAATCATAAACTTTGGAGTAAAAGAGATTTATTGGGCTTTCTGTAACCGGTTAAGGAATTTAGTGTGTGCAGGTGAGAAGACCAAGTCAAGGTGCACGTTTTCACTGTTGACGACTCGGCCGTCCGGCCAAGTCCGGCCGGCGGCGCCGGCTCGAGTCGGCCGGTCCGCCGGCCGACTCGGCCGAGTCGGGGTGTCGATGGGTGGGGTTTTTCCTGGGGGGATTTATGGTGCATCTAACTTTTTATGTTCAGTTCAAGTTTTGTTAGTTATGGCGTTTTGACTGTTGACTTTCAAAGAATTTATAAAAAAAATAAATACAAAAATAATGTGGAGTATGGGATTCGAACTCTAGTGGCTTGGTTCAGCAGTGCAAGGTGTTACCAATGAGCTACAAGCTCCTTCTTGTAATTATGGAGTGAAATAAATACTTAAAGAGATATCAGCCACAATAAATACTCCAAGTATACAGTGAATTTAAATCAATTCTTTGTGCATTAAAAATGGAGTTGTTACAGTCTACCCTCCTTACAAAAATTTCGTCCTCGAAATTTACAACTTTTATTTTAGGACTAGTTTACAAAGAGGTGTGGATATCTAGTACGCATTTCATCCTCCCTTTCCCAAGTGGACTCTCCTGGAGTGTCTTTCCTCCACATCACTCGAACCAAGTTAACTTCCTTGTTCCGAAGTGTCTTCACTTTCCTGTCCAGGATCTCCACAGACTGTTGCTCATAAGACAAATCGGGCCGTATCGTGAGCTCGGAATGATCGAGAACATGGCTAGGGTCACTCACATACTTTCTGAGTTGGGATATGTGGAACACATTATCCACTCCTTCCAATGAGGGTGGAAGCGCTAAACGGTATGCCACTTCACCGACTCGTTCGAGTATGTCGAACGGTCCAATATATCTCGGACTCAATTTACCCCGTCTTCCAAATCGGATCACTCCGTGGTTCGGAGATATCTTCAGGAATACGTGATCTCCTGGCTGGAACTCCATGTGTCGGCTCTTTGCATCAGCCCAGTGCATCTGTCGATCTTGGGCTATGCGCATCCTTTCCCTGATAGTACGAACTACATCTGTTAGTGTATATGCCCTAAAGGCCATTACTGTATCATACTAGTTTGTATATTACTTAATGGAAGCTTGGGATATTCACCTTGTATTGACATTCTTGCTCAAAATAGTAGTATGCTACTTGGTTTGTTTCTAGTTTAATCTGTGCATGTGTTTTTTTTATAGCATATCGCCTTTACACATTAGTGGAGCCCTTAGGATCTTTGCTTGATTACCAGCGTTGTGATGGCAGTCACACTTGTGGGGGCTGGGTAATCCACTAGCACATCCTTATGCAGGTCCCTAGTCGTAGGACTATCGAGACAGGGCATCGATACTCCGGAGTAGACTAGCGTATGCGTTTCTCATCCCAGCTTGGGAGACGGTCTGTCCCACAGCCGTCAGTACGTCGTACTTAAGATAGTATGCGGGTGTTCGTTAGGTTACGAGTACACTGGACAGGACTCGTCGGGAACTGTTGGTTGGTATTATACCTATCGTCAGTTATCAGTTCCCAGGTGACATGAGTATAGCTTAGTCCATTGACTTGACACTGTCACTTCGCCTCGAGTATGTTCCTACTGTTCTTAGATTGCTACCCTACCACGGCTCAAAGGAGTCGTGCAAACAAGTAGCAGTTGGGTGCAGTCCCGAAGCACTTAGAGGCAGTGACGGTTAGACAGGATTCGTCTCTCCCGGTATTGGGGGTTGATATCGCGCTGTGTCTAGGAGAGCCATTACACAAAGTCCCTGGCCAGGGCAAGCGAGATATACTGGTAGGTTTCCAGTGTTATCTCAGGGTGTTCTGGGCTACACTCCGACACGACTTGTACCGCTATTAGGGGACTGATGTTTACCGCCCCCCTAGGCTCGCCATGCGATACTCTTAGACGAACAGACCGGACTGTACGGAGATTGTCACATTCAGGCTCAGTAGGAGTTCAGATGGGTTTACCTCATCAGTCTTCTTATCGGCATCTACCTGGCGACCGTTACGTACAGCTAGTGCCGCTTGCGGTCTGTGGTTAAACCTACTGCCAGCATAGTATCGAGTCTTTAGAGTCCCACACAGAGGGTTATTCGCCTTTAGACAAAACGAGTAGAGGTCGCATGGTTTTGCGACGGAGTTCGTTCACATCCGCGCACTTATGCACGTTTGGTGTCCGGACAGCTTATACTTGCGGGCTTTGGTTTAAGCCAGATTCTAGTATATGTTTTGGATTGGTTTTATCTCATTGTATTCGTGTTCCTCGGAACACGGATACGGGTGTGTATGCACAGTTGACTGAGGCAGAGGCAGAGGACTTTCATTAGGGTTGATGACCGTTGTCATTTTCTTAACCCTAATGTTTATATGTGAAATATGATTATTAATGTTAATTAATTATAATTGTGTTATGGTTAGGGTTGTTGACCATTTGACTATGGTTGACATGTTGACCTATGTTGACAAATTGACCATCATCATTTCATACGAAAGATGCTCTTTGATTCTTGCCAAAGTAATTAATGTGAAATGATAATGGTCATTTCAAGTTAACCATCACAATTATCTTTAGTTAATTATTTAATTATCATAATTCACATATATGTGAGAAGGTTGGCATTATCTTCTTATTCTATCATTCTCATTCTCTCTCATCCTCTTCCTCTCTCTCAAAGCTCTCCCCTCTCATGAGTTGAGAACCATTAAGCTTTGAGATAAAACCTTCAAAAATACTCTCTACTCTTTCTAAGGTTCTAGGTTTAGCACACCAAGCACCTTAGTTACTTCTAGTTTGAGGTAGGAGCCAAAGGTAGAGGCCCTCGGGTGGATCTTTCTTAGGCAAGAGAAGGCGACGAGGACGACCCGTTCATCCCACTCCAAGGAGCAAGAAGAGAAGGACTTCAAGACTTAGGTATAACCCTTTTAACCGAGTAGCTAACTCTTTTGGCTTGGTTGTTAGTTTATGTTTAGCAAAGATCCTCCTTTAGTTAGTCCATGTTGCCTAGAGTTGTAAAAATCGAATTTTTATACCGTTTCCGCCTCCCCGTAAGCACCGGGGTGGGCAACGTGGACTTACAGTGGTATCAGAGCCGAGCTAAACACAAACTAGCAAGTTAGCAAAGTATCTAGAACTTCGATCGGACAAAAAACCGCAAAACACCCCGTAAAATTCAAGTTTCTACCGATTTTTATTTCTGCTCAAAAAATAATAAATCATGTACTAAAAATCGGCTCAGGCTTTTTAAAGAACAGGAAAGAAAAATGATCCAGTGAGTCGACCAACTCACCACGGTTCCACGGCACGAGCTTGCTCCTGCCGCGGATCCACGGCCGAGTTGACTCGGCCGTAGATCGTTTCTCCTGCAGTTTTCTTCTGCTGGTGTTTTGTGATTTTTGAGATGGTTTTTTTCTGCCCAGAATTTTCAGAGAACAAGTTTGTTTTTGGGGTGGTTACAAATCCCTATTTTGATCGATTTTCTGTAGACTTTGGCTAATGAGTTGTATCTGTGATGTGATATATGTATTGAACGTCTACTAATCGCTATACGTCGATTAGTGGGGGTTATACATATCTGTGATCTGCAATGTTGATGGTTTGTGTATATGAATTCGTTGGATTGTCGCGGATGAATAGCCGGGGGGTTGTGAGATAAGAGTTTTCTTATTCTTTCAATTCATGTAATATGTAAATTGATGTAATATTATTTATATGGCCGCACAACCGGGATGGGGTTGTAGCCGTCATTGTATAATTTCTTTTACTGTTTTTGCTCCTAGGATAGACCCAAGGTGGGGTGCACAAACTACCGGGTATCTCAAAGTGCCGAGTGGCCTACTCATGGTGTCGAGGGAGGTTGCTTCGCTTCGGGTACTTGGCGGGTAGTTTGCCGCACCCGTAGGGGTCTAGGGTGGGGTTTGGCTATTCATCGCGACCGTGTAATCCGCTCTTCATTACAGGATCGTACGAAATGCGGATTCCTAGTATATCCAATGTGTTCATCTGTGATCTGGAATGGCTATCATTGCATGTGACGAATGTATATATCAATATATATGATATCTATTTAGGCGTTGCTTATTTTTTGCATCCGCGCTAGTCCAGCCCCCGCTCTGTCGTTAGTTAAGTAACCTAACGGGTGATGATGGGACCCCGTGGCGAATGCAGATGGCATAAGCGTACGTCATATTTTCGTTGTTTTCTGCAATGGTAGGATTAATTGATGGGACGCATTAAAATTAATGTAAGAAAATAAACCAAGTAAAAGTCGTTGGAACACTTTCAAAACCACTCGGTTCTTTTCAAAAACCAACTTTTAAATGCGGAGCTTGAACCAATCCTTTTAAAAGCTATCTAGTTCCATCGATTATATCAAATTCACTACGTTCACGGTTTCGCCAAAACCATTCGTAGCCCTCCATCATTTCAGTTAAATATTCGGTAGTATTCAAGCTATGCATTTTGACCTCACGCCAAGGCATAGTGATTGGTAGCTGCCGCATATTTATCTGTTGCATAAATAGAATACGTTGGTTTGAGACAGTCGTACTGCCATTTTGGCCTACGTCAAGGGTAGGTACAGGTTGGATCAAATTAACCTGGATAATGATAGGTAGAACTTGACATGTGACTTATGACATTTTGACCTCACGCCAAGGTCATAAGAGCATGGGGCAAAAATCCACATCGGGAGTTTCAAAAGAAACTGAAACTTGCTAGCGCTGCATACCATTTGGAGTGTGATGATTCTGGTAGGATTCCTTCAGTTTTGTCACACGATGATATTTGGATCCCGATCCTACTGTGAGTATATGCTACTCCTCCGGAACTTTCTTACTTAACGATCAATGCTATAAACCAAGTAGGTGTCTAGAAAGGTGTTAGCGGGGCTACGCCCACAGGGAAAAGAGGTTATTTAATTAAGGAACTTCGCGAAAGCGTTGGAAAACCTCCCTCGAAGTACCGACACTGGCCTGGCTGAACGGTTAAGCAAGAATTGTACGGTGAGATTGATCCCGACTAATTCTTCTTTTATGCTTTGAGGAGGGATTCGAGAGACAGTGGGAGCCATCCTGTTTAGATAAATTAAAAACCACTATAAACTTGCAAGAGCATCATGCTAAAGTGTTTCTTCTCTCTCTCCTAATTGCAGCTGTAGGGTGTTTTTCGTCACCCCATTGAGATGGGAATACGCGCACGCTTGTCAGGCGTACTACAGATTCCCCCTGCCTAGGGTAGGCTGGGGTTTAATGATTGTGGGGATCCGAATCTCCGGCAGCCGCAGACTAAGCTGCCGTTAATTACCCCTCGCCTTTGGGGCGAGGGAACCTCCGATTAACGGGTTAAACTGGTCATGCGAACTCAATGTGCGGTGTGCGTGTGTTTTGTTTTAAAAGGGGGGGTTTGGATATATCGGGAGCCACGCAGAGTTTTTACGGGGGTCCCGCCACGTGTCGGCACCGGGGCGACTTGCGCTCGAGCGCTTGCGCTTGAACGCGAGCGCGCCACGTGTCGGCACCGGGGCGACTTTTGAAAGTTAACATCAGCATTGTCTTTTGACCGGCACATATTCTCTTGAAGAATATGAACAAAAGGAAAGAACATTGATTCAATTGAAGGAGTTCTTCCCTGTACAAGCGGCTGAAATTCTGGAGGAGTTAAAAGAAGACTCCAATGAAGAGATCCCAGTAGTGACCTGCTACGCTATCCATCTTGGCAGCGACTCCGAGGATGAGCTCTGTTTTCCCGAAGAAGATGAGGAGCTCGCCACAAAGGCCAATCAAATCCAGCTCAGAAGCGGCAGGGCTCTACCGCCAAATCAGGGCAACGCCCCAAAAGGGAAGGAAAAACAAGTCGCTAATGAAGAAGATGGCAGAGAACCGGCTGATGAAAACATAAGTCCTTCCTCGGTGGACTATAATGTCTTGGCACATCTCCGGAAGCTTCCGTCTCTCCTGAGCATCTACGACGCCTTGGTCCTATCTAAAGAGCTTAGAGATGTTCTCATTCACGCTCTACAAAACCCCGAGCGGTACAGGCTCACTTTGCGGAAATTAATATGAAAGAAGCCCAGCACGCTTTGCATGCCACCGCAGTCACATTTAAGGACGAAGACTTGCTACTGGGAACGGCTGAGCATAATCGGCCGCTTTACGTGACCGGGTACAGCGACGGAGATCGAATTAATCGCATATTGATTGATCCGGGGTCCTCAGTGAACATCATGAACTTGCGGACGCTGAAGAGTTTGTCAATGGACGTCCGACACCTGTCAAGGGAAAGGATTGTCATTCAAGGCTTCAACCAAAATTGCCAGCAAGTTCTGGGTTCCATAGCTCTGCCAATCAAATTCGGGGATCTGCAAACTGAAGCTAAGATATACGTGATCGACGCCGACACGTCTTATAAGATTCTCTTGGGGCGGCCGTGGCTCCACGATTACGGCATCATTCCGTCAACTCTCCATCAATGCATGAAGTATACTAAAAATGGCGAAGAAAGACGCATTGACGGAGACATCCAACCGTTCGGTGTGCATGAAGTCCGATATGAAGATTCTCGGTACTTTATGAACCACCAAAATGCTAAGCCACAACTGACTGAGGATAGACCAGCCCCAAGGCTCAAAAGCAAATATGCGCCGGCTGTCACTTTCAAAAGCAAAAATGCCCAAGTGCGCCCGCATTTCGGTAGCGACACTGATGAGTCCGACGCTGGAAGCCCGTCCTTCCATAAAACTCGCCCTCGTTTCGGCAGCGATACGGATGAATCCGTTACTGAAGCCCCATCTAGCAGTAAAGTCCGCCCTCATCTCGGCAGCGACACTGAAGAGTCAGAGGAGGAGGACCTGTCGTGCAACAGCGGTGCAGATTGGACCCTCACGCAACAAGCGAAACTACGAGAGACCTTCGAAGTTGCAGAAGGATCCCTAGCCGTTACAAGGGTACCAGAGCAAATGTGCAAAGAGCTCGATGCATTATCAATCTCCACCGTGGACCAGCTGAAAACTTTCTACGTTTCCGGGAGGAAAAGTAGACAGAAGGGCATCTTATTTTATGGGTCAAACCCCGTTGCGCACCCGGACGATTTGTCTGTCGCGTGCCTTCCATATGAGAGAGGCATAAGAGCCGTCCTCAATCCCAGATACTATGCGCCCGAGATGCGGGAATATTTTAAGAAGTGCGGATGCCGGTTATATCAAACGGAGTCCGAAGCAAAGTTTTACGAAGGGCTATGGCATCCGCCCCAGGTCCGAGCACTCATCGATGGACGAATTCTAGATAGACGGGGCATAGGCTACATTCAACCTGATTCCAAAGCGTGCTACATGATCCATGTTGGTGAGGCCAGCGAAAGATCAAATGATGACGACGAGATAGCCTAGCCAGAAGAAGCTCCTCAAGAGCTCGAAGATGGCGGACAAGCAACCTTTGACGAGCTAACCGAGATTGACTTAGGAACGCCCGATAATCCAAGGCCGACCTACATCAGCTCGCTCTTGTCAGAGGAAATGAAAGCGCAGATAATTGCCCTGCTGCATGTGTTCGTCGACTGCTTCGCGTGGACATACAAAGAAATGCCTGGCCTTTCCCCTGAAGTGGCCGTACATGAGTTGGCTATATATCCTGATGCTAAGCCAGTCAAACAAGCTCCTCGAAGAATGAGAAGGGAACTAGAAGAAAAGGTCATCGAGGAAACTAAGAGCTCTTGCAGACTTTCTCGCTGCTCATCCCATACAAGAAGGGTCGCCGCTAAATTGTGAGTTACCCGATGAACAAGTGCTGCACCTCGAAGAAGATGAGCCATGTTGGGAGCTCTACTTCGATGGAGCCTCATCAATAAGGACCTCCAGTAAATCAAGCGTCCCAGAGATAAAAGCAGGGATAGGATTGGTATTCATCACGCCATCAATGGGAACCCTACGGCGTTCTTTCGCTCTCACCGAGCCTCGAACGAACAACGAAGCTGAGTATGAAGCTCTGATAGCTGGTTTGGAGCTCGCCATAGAAATGGAAATCTGTCGGCTACGGGTTTACGGTGACTCCCAGCTTGTCGTCAACCAAGTAAGCGGCAATTATACGATATACAAACCCGAGTTGGCTCGGTACAGAAGCCGAGCGGTGGAACTCATGAAACGGTTCACTCATATCGAACTGACGAGAGTCCCTAGAGCGTTGAACGGAAAGGCTGATGTACTCGCTCGCTTGGCCAAGGAGCTGGCTGATCCTGACATGGACGAAATTCTGATCACAGTCAGGAGCCGGCAAATTCTACCCCCAGTCTCTCTACGAGAAGAGGAAAGCGCGGAACAGAAGAGCAGTCCTGCGGAAGAAGCTTCGATCATCCAAGACGAGCCCGATTGGAGAGAACCCTTCATAGAGTACCTCCGATACGACAAGCTGCCCGAAGAAAAACCTGCGAGGATTCAGCTGAAGAAGAGAGCTCTCCGATACGTGTTTGTAAATGACATGCTATACCGCAGGTCATATGACCAACTCTAGCTCAGGTGCCTGTCATCGGCCGAAGCCCAAAAAGTCATGAAAGAAGTTCACTCAGGCGTTTGCGGTGCTCACCAATCTGGCCCCAAGATGCGACTGCAAATTAAACGGCTCGGGTATTATTGGCCCACCATGATACGGGACTGCGGAGAGCATGCAAAGAAATGTTATATCTGCCAAATTCACGGTGATTTTATTCACAAGCATCCCAATCCATTGCATCCTACGGTGGCGTCGTGGCCTTTCGAAGTCTGGGGCACCGACATTGTTGGCCCAATTGATCCTCCGTCATCCAAAGGCCACCGGTTCATACTTGCCGCAACTGATTACTTCTCCAGATGGGCTGAAGCTGTCCCGCTAAAAGAAGTCAAGACAAAAGATATTCTGACATTCTTCCAACACAATATTCTATACCGCTTTGGTACACCAAGAAGAATCATTTCTGACAACGGGCCTTCTTTCAAGAGCTTCAATGTCTCAAGGTTCGCTACTCAGCACAACATAGACTGGAGATATTCCTCCATCTACAATCCAAGAGCCAATGGGCTAGCCGAAGCCTTCAATAAGACTCTATGCAAGCTCCTGAGGAAAAATGCTTCAGCCAACAAGAGAGACTGGAATCTCAAACTTCACGAGGCATTGTGGGCATATCGTACCACGCATCGTACTCCAACTCAGTCCACTCCATACTCATTGCTCTTTGGAGTGGAGGCGGTCCTCCCCCTCGAAGTCGAAGTTCCAAGCTTAAGAATGGCCGTTCAGCATGAGTTGACGGAGGAGGAAAACGTGCTCCTTCGACTTGAAGAACTCGATGCCCTCGAAGAAAAGAGGCTCGCGGTGCAGCAAAATTTGGAGCTATACCGAGCCCAATTGTCACGGGCCTATGACAAGATAACCCGTCTCCGCGCTTTCAAGAAAGGTGAATTGGTGTTGGTCCTCAAAAGACCGATCATCCCCAATCGACATGCCAAGGGAAAATTCGAGCCGAACTGGGAAGGACCATACGTCATCGAGAAAGTGTTCGACGGCGGATCCTACCAACTAATAAGTGCCGAGGGAGAAAGGCCCATGCCACCCATCAATGGACGATATCTCAAAAAATACTACACATGAATGCTCCAAGTCGCAGGCGAATTGAGCACATCAGCCCTACGGTCTGGATCAGACATCCTGCAAAACCGTAAACAATCCACGGGCGTAAATGACCCCTATTTCTCCCAAATCCTGCCGGTGAGACTACTTTTAAAGTCCCACCAGCGGCAAAAAAAAAAAAGAAAAAGAAAGAAAAAGAAAAAAGAAGAAGAAGAAATAAACGGTATGTCCACAAGCAAAACGGGCACGGATGAAAACCCGGAAGGGCTCCGTGAGTAAAAACAGCAGGACTACCGGCGAGTCTGTGAAAACCCGAAAGGGCGCAAACTCGTGAAAAGAGATGAAATACACTCGCAAAGTCCTCTCGACCTTGTGAGGAGAAAACCCCTGCGTGAGATCCTTACGACTCACAATGGAGCAACACACTTAGGAATCCTCACGATTCCTAAGGAGAAAATACACCTGCGGGATCCTTACGACTCGTAGGGAGAAAATGCTTTATGGGACCCTCACGGCCCATAAAATTGAAAAGCCTTAGGTGATAGGGACCCAAACCTGTCTCCTAAGCCATCGTTCCCTAACGGGCAACGACAAATGATGAGTCGCTCCTGGCATTTCGCTTCAGTGTTAGCGGTGCTGATGCCAACCAAAAACCCAATAGTGCCTCAGCTTCTTCACAGCAAATATTAGAATATGGTACCATATTCCATATTCCAGATCTGAGATCTTTCTTCCTTCTTCAAGGTTCCAAAACCTTCTTCTTTCTTTTGAATTAAATCAAGAGTTCTACTCTCCTTTTCATAAAAACAAATTAGTTTTTCACCACAAAACCCATCAAGGGGAACTCAGATCTTCCATTAGATCTCAAAAAGGAGTGATTTTTAAAATCCCATATCTCTTGATCTTCAAGATCCAGCTAACAGAGGAGGAAGAAGAAGAACCCCTTTCACTTAACCCAAAAAAAAGGGAGAAGAGAAGAATACACTCAGGAGTCCAACTCCTCTCTGATTTCTCTTCAGAGAAATCTTTTTTAGGCTAAAAGCCTCTTTTTCTCGCCGGCGCTCAAGCGCAGAGCGCCCACGTGCCGACACGTGGCGCGCTTGCGCTCAAGCGCTCGCGCTAGAGCGCAAAGCGCCCCCGTGCCGACACGTGGCGCGCTTGCGCTCAAGCACAAGCGCTCGAGCGCAAGTCGCCCCCGTGCCGACACGTGGCGCTCTTGCGCTCAAGAGCAAGCACTCGAGCGCAAGTCGCCCCGGTGCCGACACGTGGCGCGCTCGCGTTCAAGCGCAAGCGCTCGAGCGCAAGTCGCCCCGGTGCCGACACGTGGCGCTCTTGCGCTCCAGCGCAAGCGCTCGAGCGCAAGTTGCCCCTGGGCCGACACGTGGCGCGCTTGCGCTCCAGCGCAAGCGCTCGAGCGCAAGTCGCCCCCGTGCCGACACGTGGTGCGTTGCGCTCCAGCACTCTGCGCTCGAGCGCAAAGCGCCCACGTGCCGACACATGGCGCGCTTGCGCTCAAGCGCCTAGGCGCTGGCCCCACGCATCTTTTGGATGTCTTTTCCCCCTTTATTTATATATACATGTATATATATACATATGTATACAAATGTACACATACACATACTCCACGACACTTTCCCCCTCAAAAACAATTTTGGGCCGGGGCGCTGCCCCGAACCCCGCAAGGGGGCTGCTAGCCCCCTTGACCCCCAGCCCGCTATCCGGGTAACGGGACCCCCGTAAAAACTCTGCGTGGCTCCCGATATATCCAAACCCCTCCTTTTAAAACAAAACACACGCACACCGCACATTGAGTTCGCATGACCAGTTTAACCCGTTAATCGGAGGTTCCCTCGCCCCAAAGGCGAGGGGTAATTAACGGCAGCTTAGTCCGCGGCTGCCGGAGATTCGGATCCCCACAATCATTAAACCCCAGCCTACCCTAGACAGGGGGAATCTGTAGTACGCCTGACAAGCGTGCGCGTATTCCCATCTCAATGGGGTGACGAAAAACACCCTACAGATTCTGGCACGCCCGGCGGGACCAATCTCTCCTCCCATATTTCGGGTTAAACGTTCATGCGAACTCAATCAATATACATATCGATTGCCTATACTGAAATGATGTTCTTTTTTCCATGCAGCAATCAACCTTTGACGACAATGTCTCCCCAGACGAATTCAGCTTCCAACATGACCCCGATTCCGTACGTGGTCAAGATCAACGCTCGTGTGGTTCTCCCCGCGAGCCTCAGTCGACAGTGGGAGGAACCGCCCCGCCAGTTTGGCTCCGTCATCATCTACCCTGCCGGAAGTGCTCATCTGGCGGAGATCCCGGTGGAACAGGTGGCCAAGCCGGTCTCAAGGGGTAAGAGGCCGAATGTCGTGATCGCCAAGGCACCACAACCGAAACTTAAGACGGTATCTGAACGATTCTCTGGTGCTCCAGCGGGGTGCCCAACTCATGTACGGCCACTTCAGGGGAAAGGCCAGGCATTTCTTTGTATGTCCACGCGAAGCAGTCGACGAACTCATGCAGCAGGGCAATTATCTGCGCTTTCATTTCCTCTGACAAGAGCGAGCTGATGTAGGTCGGCCTTGGATTATCGGGCGTTCCTAAGTCAATCTCGGTTAGCTCATCAAAGGTTTCTTGTCCTCCATCTTCGAGCTCTTGAGGAGCTTCTTCTGGCTCAGCTATCTCGTCGTCATCATTTGATCTTTCGCTGGCCTCACCAACATGGATCATGTAGCATGCTTTGGAATCAGGTTGAATGTAGCCTATGCCCCGTCTATCTGGAATTCGTCCATCGATGAGTGCTCGGACCTGGGGCGGATGCCATAGCCCTTCGTAAAACTTTGCTTCGGACTCCGTTTGATATAACCGGCATCCGCACTTCTTAAAGTATTCCCGCATCTCGGGCGCATAGTATCTGGGATTGAGGACGACTCTTATTCCTCTCTCATATGGAAGGCATGCGACAGACAAATCGTCCGGGTGCGCAACGGGGTTTGACCCATAAAACAAGATGCCCTTCTGTCCACTTTTCCTCCCGGGAACGTAGAAAGTTTTCAGCTGGTCCACGGTGGAGATTGATAATGCATCGAGCTCTTTGCACATTTGCTCTGGTCCCCTTGTAACGGCTAGGGATCCTTCTGCAACTTCGAAGGTCTCTCGTAGTTTCGCTTGTTGCGTGGGGGTCCAATCTGCACCGCTGTTGCACGACAGGTCCTCCTCCTCTGACTCTTCAGTGTCGCTGCCGAGATGAGGGCAGACTTTACTGCTAGATGGGGCTTCAGTAACGGATTCATCCGTATCGCTGCCGAAACGAGGGCGAGTTTTATGGAAGGACGGGCTTCCAGCGTCGGACTCATCAGTGTCGCTACCGAAATGCGGGCGCACTTGGGCATTTTTGCTTTTGAAAGTGACAGCCGGCGCATATTTGCTTTTGAGCCTTGGTTGCGCGCCACGTGTCGGCACCGGAGCAAATATTCTGGAATATAACTAACCGGCGCATATTTGCTTTTGAAAGTTAACATCAGCATCGCTATACTGGAATATGGTACCAGGAGCGAATCATCATCTGTCATTTAGAGGATTTTGGGATTGTTTTACGCCCGTGGATTGTATACGGTTTTGCAGGATGTATGATCCAGACCGTAGGGCCGGAAAAATTTCGGGATTTTGTCGGCGTCTGCATCGCTGCACTGGAATATGGTACCAGGAGCGACTCATCATTCGCCGTTGGGGTATGGGATTTGGAATTTGGTTGGCGTCTGCATCGCTGCACTGGAATATGGTACCAGGAGCGACTCATCATTCGCCATTTGGGGATTGGGGAGCGACGGTTTAGGAGACAGGTTTAGATCCCTATCGCCTAAGACTTTTCAATTTTATGGGTCGTGAGGGTCCCATAAAACCATTTTCTCCCTACGAGTCGTAAGGATCCCACAGGTGTATTTTCTCCTTAGGAGTCGTGAGGACTCCTAAGTGTGTTTTTTCTTTATGAGTCGTAAGGATCCCACAAAGGTTTGTTCTCCTCATATATCGTGAGGACACATAAGTGCGTCTTATCAATGGAGCATCATTCCCAAAGCGGAGACCAGCCGCGTAACTGGTGATTACGGTGGGGCATGGGTATGATGAGAATTATTTGAGCCCATGGATTGTATACGATGGTCAATTTGGGGACCCACCGTAGGGCCAAGAGAATTTTGAGAAATTGGATTTTGGTTGGCGTCTGCATCGCTACACTGGAATATGCTACCAGGAGCGACTCATCATTCGCCGTTTGGGGACTTGGAATTTGGATCTTGTTTGGCATCAGTATTGCTGCACTGGAATAATGCCAGGAGCAACTCATCATTTACCTTGGGAGGACTTGGGATTTGGGTTTTTGGTTGGCATCAGCACCGCTAACACTGAAGCGAAATGCCAGGAGCGACTCATCATTTGCCGTTGCCCGTTAGGGAACGATGGCTTAGGATACAGGTTTGGGTCCCTATCACCTAAGGCTTTTCAATTTTATGGGCCGTGAGGGTCCCATAAAGCATTTTCTCCCTACGAGTCGTAAGGATCCCGCAGGTGTATTTTCTCCTTAGGAATCGTGAGGATTCCTAAGTGTGTTGCTCCATTGTGAGTCGTAAGGATCTCACGCAGGGGTTTTCTCCTCACAAGGTCGAGAGGACTTTGCGAGTGTATTTCATCTCTTTTCACGAGTTTGCGCCCTTTCGGGTTTTCACAGACTCGCCGGTAGTCCTGCTGTTTTTACTCACAGAGCCCTTCCGGGTTTTCATCCAAAATGGGCAGATCCGAGTTTGTGTCGATTTCAGGGACCTCAACAAAGCATGTCCTAAAGACGACTTCCCGCTACCGGTCATGGAAATGATGTTCGACGACACCTCAAATTACGAGCTGTTCACCTTTATGGATGGCTCGTCTGGATATAATCAGATCAAGATGTCGCCTAAGGATGAGAAGCACACAGCATTTCGAACCCCGATCGGAATATATTGCTATAAGGTAATGCCATTCGGACTGAAGAACGCAGGTGCTACATATCAAAGGGCAATGACTAATATCTTTGATGACCTAATCCATAAAGTCGTCGAATGCTATGTTGATGATCTGGTCGTCAAGACTAAAGCCAAGGCCGATCATATCCAAGATCTTAGGACCGTTCTCACCAGACTGAGGGAATATAACCTAAAGACGAATCCTCTGAAATGCGCTTTTGGCGTGTCATCGGGAAAATTCCTGGGCTTCATAGTCCGGCATCGAGGGATCGAAGTTGACCCATCAAAGATAAAGGCCATCATGGAGATGCCCCCTCCGAAGAGTCTGACGCAGCTAAGATCTTTTCAAGGCAAGCTTGCTTATATACGGAGGTTTATCTCAAATTTATCGGGGAGATGTAGGCCCTTCTCAAAGCTCATGAAGAAAGGAGCTCCTTTTATCTGGGATGCCGAATGTCAAGCAGCGTTCGAAAGCATCAGACAATACTTGTTGCACCCTCCAGTGCTGGCCGCTCCCATTCCAAATAAACCGCTGATTCTCTACACTGCCGCGCTGGACGAGTCACTCGGTGCGCTCCTTGCCCAGAATAACGAGGATGGAAAAGAAAATGCCCTCTACTACCTCAGTCGAACTCTAGTCGGGGCGGAACACAACTACTCCCCAATCGAAAAGCAATGCCTGGCTCTAATATTTGCTGTGAAGAAGCTGAGTCACTATTTGCTCACTCATCGGGTTATGCTGATCTCCAAGGTCGACCCGCTCAAACACTTGATGACCAAAGCAAGCCTAGCCGGCAGGATGGCAAGATGGGCTGTCATGCTACTTGAGTTTGATATAGTTTATACTCCTCAGAAAGCAGTAAAAGGGCAAGCTCTTGCAGACTTTCTCGCTGCTCATCCCATACCAGAAGGGTCGCCGCTAAATTGTGAGTTACCCGATGAACAAGTGCTGGACCTCGAAGAAGATGAGCCATGTTGGGAGCTCTACTTCGATGGAGCCTCGTCAATAAGGACCTCCAGTAAATCAAGCGTCCCGGAGATAAAAGCAGGGATAGGATTGGTATTCATCACGCCATCAATGGGAACCCTACGGCGTTCTTTCGCTCTCACCGAGCCTCGAACGAACAACGAAGCTGAGTATGAAGCTCTGATAGCTGGTTTGGAGCTCGCCATAGAAATGGAAATCCGTCGGCTACGGGTTTACGGTGACTCCCAGCTTGTCGTCAACCAAGTAAGCGGCAATTATAAGATATACAAACCCGAGTTGGCTCGGTACAGAAGCCGAGCGGTGGAACTCATGAAACGGTTCACTCATATCGAACTGACGAGAGTCCCTAGAGCGTTGAACGGAAAGGCTGATGTACTCGCTCGCTTGGCCAAGGAGCTGGCTGATCCTGACATGTACGAAATTCTGATCACAGTCAGGAGCCGGCAAATTCTACCCCCAGTCTCTCTACGAGAAGAGGAAAGCGCGGAACAGAAGAGCAGTCCTGCGGAAGAAGCTTCGATCATCCAAGACGAGCCCGATTGGAGAGAACCCTTCATAGAGTACCTCCGATACGACAAGCTGCCCGAAGAAAAACCTGCGAGGATTCAGCTGAAGAAGAGAGCTCTCCGATACGTGTTTGTAAATGACACGCTATACCGCAGGTCATATGACCAACTCTGGCTCAGGTGCCTGTCATCGGCCGAAGCCCAAAAAGTCATGAAAGAAGTTCACTCAGGCGTTTGCGGTGCTCACCAATCTGGCCCAAAGATGCGACTGCAAATTAAACGGCTCGGGTATTATTGGCCCACCATGATACGGGACTGCGGAGAGCATGCAAAGAAATGTTATATCTGCCAAATTCATGGTGATTTTATTCACAAGCATCCCAATCCATTGCATCCTACGGTGGCGTCGTGGCCCTTCCTGCCGTTAATTACCCCTCGCCTTTGGGGCGAGGGAACCTCCGATTAACGGGTTAAACTGGTCATGCGAACTCAATGTGCGGTGTGCGTGTGTTTTGTTTTAAAAGGGAGGGTTTGGATATATCGGGAGCCACGCAGAGTTTTTATGGGGGTCCCGCTACCCGGATAGCGGGCTGGGGGTCAAGGGGGCTAGCAGCCCCCTTGCGGGATTCGGGGCAGCGCCCCGGCCCAAATTTTTTTTTTGAGGGGGAAAGTGTCGCGGAGTATGTGTATGTGTACATTTGTATACATATGTATATATATACATGTATATATAAATAAAGGGGGAAAAGACATCCAAAGGATGCGTGGGGCCAGCGCCTAGGCGCTTGAGCGCAAGCGCGCCACGTGTCGACACGTGGGCGCTTTGCGCTCGAGCGCAGAGTGCTGGAGCGCAACGCACCACATGTCGGCACGGGGGCGACTTGCGCTCGAGCGCTTGCGCTAGAGCGCAAGCGCGCCACGTGTCGGCACAGGGGCAACTTGCGCTCGAGCGCTTGCGCTGGAGCGCAAGCGCGCCACGTGTCGGCACCGGGGCGACTTGCGCTCGAGCGCTTGCGCTTGAACGCGAGCGCGCCACGTGTCGGCACCGGGGCGACTTGCGCTCGAGCGCTTGCGCTTGAGCGCGAGAGCGCCACGTGTCGGCACGGGGGCGACTTGCGCTCGAGCGCTTGCGCTGGAGCGCAAGCGCGCCACGTGTCGGCTCGGGGGCGCTTTGCGCTCTAGCGCGAGCGCTTGAGCGCAAGTGCGCCACGTGTCGGCACGTGGGCGCTCGGCGCTTGAGCGCCGGCGAGAAAAAGAGGCTTTTAGCTTAAAAAAGATTTCTCTGAAGAGAAATCAGAGAGGAGTTGGACTCCTGAGTGTATTCTTCTCTTCTCCCTTTTTTTTGGGTTAAGTGAAAGGGGTTCTTCTTCTTCCTCCTCTGTTAGCTGGATCTTGAAGATCAAGAGATATGGGATTTCAAAAATCACTCCTTTTTGAGATCTAATGGAAGATCTGAGTTCCCCTTGATGGGTTTTTTGGTGAAAAACTAATTTGTTTTTATGAAAAGGAGAGTAGAACTCTTGATTTAATTCAAAAGAAAGAAGAAGGTTTTGGAACCTTGAAGAAGGAAGAAAGATCTCAGATCTGAAACTTTTTTTTTGGAGAGAGAAAATTGTTAGATATTTTCATTATCTTTTGCCTTTATAGGCTATACACTTTGCACATAGCCCCTTGGGCTTCACAAAATGGCATTTTGCCTATCCCATGGCTCATGTGCCATTTCTTTTTGCACATAAGCCATGGGCTTTACAAAAATTTGGCTTTATGCCTATTTTTCTTACATTTATCCATAAAATAAAATAAAAGAAATACAACAAAATTATTTATTACAAAATTTTTATCTTGGCATGGGGGAAGGCCGGCCGCTTCATGTTCGGGCTCGACCCGGGCATGGGCCCACTGGATCTGGGCTTGGGCCCACTTGGCTTAGGGTTGACTTTGATTTTGACTTGGTCAACCGGGGTGTAAATTTTTACCCCAACAAATTGCCCCCCATCAATAAATGCACACCACATATGTGGGTCGTGTGCATGAAATTGATGGATCTTCTTTCACGTGGAGGCGACTTGATTCGGTTCCCACCTTTCGGGAAACTGGCACTGCCCTTTTTACGACATGGACGGTCGATGCGGCCCTTTTTGCGACTTGGACGGTCGATGCTGCCCTTTTTGCGACTTGGACGGTCGATGCTGCCCTTTTAGCGACGTGGACGGTCGGTTCTGCCCTTTTTGCGACTTGGACGGTCGGTTCTGCCCTTTTTGCGACGTGGACGGTCGATACTGCCCTTTTAGCGACTTGGACGGTCGGTGCTGCCCTTTTAGCGACTTGGACGGTCGGTTCTGCCCTTTTTGCGACGTGGACGGTCGATGCTGCCCTTTTTGCGACTTGGACGGTCGATGCTGCCCTTTTAGCGACTTGGACGGTCGGTTCTGCCCTTTTTGCGACGTGGACGGTCGATGCTGCCCTTTTTCCGACTTGGACGGTCGATGCTGCCCTTTTAGCGACTTGGACGGTCGGTGCTGCCCTTTTAGCGACTTGGACGGTCGGTGCTTGATTTGACTTGCTATGCTTCTTGCAGTGTCAGGGGTAGACTTGACTTGCTCCGCTTCTTGCGGCGTCGAGATTGGATTCTGACTTGCTCCGCTTTTTGCGGTGTCGGAGTGAAAGTTGACTTGTTGATTTTGATTTAGGTTAACATCAGCATCGCTATACTGGAATATGGTACCAGGAGCGAATCATCATCTGTCATTTAGAGGATTTTGGGATTGTTTTACGCCCGTGGATTGTATACGGTTTTGCAGGATGTATGATCCAGACCGTAGGGACGGAAAAATTTCGGGATTTTGTCGGCGTTTGCATCGCTGCACTGGAATATGGTACCAGGAGCGACTCATCATTCACCGTTGGGGTATGGGATTTGGAATTTGGTTGGCGTCTGCATCGCTGCACTGGAATATGGGACCAGGAGCGACTCATCATTCGCCATTTGGGGATTGGGGAGCGACGGTTTAGGAGACAGGTTTAGATCCCTATCGCCTAAGACTTTTCAATTTTATGGGTCGTGAGGGTCCCATAAAACCATTTTCTCCCTACGAGTCGTAAGGATCCCACAGGTGTATTTTCTCCTTAGAGACGGTATCTGAACGATTCTCTGGTGCTCCAGCGGGGTGCAAGAACTTCGGTACAAAGGGCAAAATCAAATGTTGCGGACGAGCTCAGGCGATGACTCCAACAAATGCACAATCGAGCGTATCTCCAAGGCCCTCCATCGACCGGTCTGCGGCGTCTTCCCAAAGAGCCAAAGTCTGCCAGATGCTTGGAACAGAAAAGTTAAGGCAGAAGCGGCTCAGGTATCGGGCCAACAAAGGGGCCAAGGCTTCGGCTAAATGGAATCGTGTGAAGTTCCAAATGCAGGGTTGTCCCGCGACGACGGTTGAGTCAGACGTAAGAATCAACAATTCCTTCGAGCCTCTGAAGTGGGTTC
This sequence comes from Agapanthus africanus, assembly GCA_030015575.1. Lineage (NCBI taxonomy): Eukaryota > Viridiplantae > Streptophyta > Magnoliopsida > Asparagales > Amaryllidaceae > Agapanthus > Agapanthus africanus. Next base: position 268,208,338 of record CM057349.1, on the reverse strand, counting down.
AGAAAAATGCCATGACCGCCAGAATCAAGAAGGCAGCGGTCCGAATAGTGCCATAAAGAGACGTGTCCCAGCCCCAACAGAAAAGGTATGACACTGTCTCTTCAAGAGTCTATCAAGCACTCTGTGCCGCACGAAAGCAGCGGGGAAAATCCAAAAAAGAAACGCCATCACATTCAAGAACCTGGTTAGGCCAGCCGTCTTCAATCGATTACCTGCTACCGAAGCAAGGGGGTCAAGACAGCGGTCCGTGAAATCAGCATCCAATGATAGAAAGACGGCCGGATACATTATCCATACGGTCTATATGGCGGGCGGACGCCCCAGCGACAACCTTCGCAGCAAAAGCAAGGATGGGGCTACCACATCCCAAGCCCAATCTAGCCTGAATGTGGTAGCCGCCGCTCAAGAACAGCCGCCCTCGCTGGATGAAGAAAACCCTCTCGATGAGGATGATAGGCAGAAAGACCCCTCGGTCCATGCAGAGTCAAGCTCGGACAGCGAGGAGGAGCCGACTTTCCGCCCCAGGACTGCGGAGCAAGAGCTGCTTCAAGAGCTTCGAAAACAGCTCAGGAGCAAAGATAAAGAGATGGCCAAGCTCTATTCGAAGATTGATGACTTAACGAACGTGGTGATGCAGCTTACGGCTTAAATTGCTCGAGCGCCTCCCAATCAAGCACAAGCCGCGACTAATCAGCCGGGTGATGAAAATCCGAGGCAACCAATGCCTGTTCCTTCGGGTCCAAGACTGGTCGAGCCACATGAAAGCCGGCCACACTTCGCTTCTGGGGACGCCTTGGCCCCGGATAGCACTATCCCGCTAACACAGGATCGGATAATGGATTTAGTCACCAGCAAGGTTAAAACATTGGTGGCTGAAGCTGAAGCTCAGAAAGAAATCGGCAGTAGTGGGGGGCCATACCCTGCGCAATACGATCTGATTAAAAATCACTCCTTTTTGAGATCTAATGGAAGATTTGAGTTCCCCTTGATGGGTTTTGTGGTGAAAAACTAATTTGTTTTTATGAAAAGGAGAGTAGAACTCTTGATTTAATTCAAAAGAAAGAAGAAGGTTTTGGAACCTTGAAGAAGGAAGAAAGATCTCAGATCTGAAACTTTTTTTTTGGAGAGAGAAAATTGTTAGATATTTTCATTATCTTTTGCCTTTATAGGCTATACACTTTGCACATAGCCCCTTGGGCTTCACAAAATGGTATTTTGCCTATCCCATGGCTCATGTGCCATTTCTTTTTGCACATAAGCCATGGGCTTTCCAAAAATTTGGCTTTATGCCTATTTTTCTTACATTTATCCATAAAATAAAATAAAAGAAATACAACAAAATTATTTATTACAAAATTTTTATCTTGGCATGGGGGAAGGCCGGCCGCTTCATGTTCGGGCTCGACCCGGGCATGGGCCCACTGGATCTGGGCTTGGGCCCACTTGGCTTAGGGTTGACTTTGATTTTGACTTGGTCAACCGGGGTGTAAATTTTTACCCCAACAGCAGCGACCAAACATCATGACTGGATTTAAGTTACTACTAGATAAAAACATACTGACAGGGCCAAACTTCAAAGATTGGCTCAGGAATGTCAAAATGGCAATCACTTATGACAAGTTGGGGTATCTCCTTACCACGAAAGCTGTAGGGTTCCTAGGCACTCTCAAGAGGTCCCACAAGGCATCAACCATGCCAATTTCAAATTTTATAGGTGCCGAGAAATCCTAATACGGATCGTCAACTAGAATTTTAGGCGAAAAGTGAAACTAGTTAACATCTTAACTAAAAGAAGGAAGCTACAACCTTTGTAGATCCGGTTATCCACTTCCTTAGCTCCACGTAGACGTCCTCTCGCTGTCCAAGTCGGATCTCGGACTCTAGCATCGGCTTCATCGGAGAAATGGGCGGACTAGTCGTCGGCTACGATGCCGAAGATGATCTACGTCGAGGTTACACAAGATCAAGCTCCAACTTCACCAAGTTATGAAACTTGTGAAGAAAACACCCTATACTACTTGGCAAGAGGTAGAGGGTGAAGAAATAGGAGGTGGGTTCACTTTAGAATTGGATTTCTCATACTTTTACTCAAGAAGCCATTGATGATGGCAAGCTTTTTCTTGAAGAAGAAGAAGAAGCTCAAGATAGAATATGATAAGTCTTATGCAAAAAGAATAATAAAATGAATACTTATCATCTTCTAACCTTGGTTAGGTGTAGAGAATAGACCATGGTTAGTGGGAATGGTTAGGGTTAAGCATGAAGACAAAATGGTCACTTGGTCAAAGCTTCATGAAGCTTCAACAAGCTTCATGATAAAAAGAAACCATTTTGTTTTCTTTTATCTATTTCTCAAAAAAGAAAAGATAAATATTAAGTGAAAATATGAAACCCTAACCATTCACTAAACATGGTTTAAGTCTTTACACAAATCCAAGTGTATATGTATCATCAAACATGATACAATCAAGTGCACAAAAGTATATCACATATACAACTTGTGAACATAAAGTGAGAAAATCCATTTAAAGTGAACCAATACTAGTTAATGCAAAGTAATATATCAAATATATAATTATACATTAAATCATTAAATCAACACTTGATTCAATGATCCGGTCATGTCGCACATAACCGACTAGTATACAATGTATCGATTTATCGAATCAACGATTCGATAACTAGGTTATATCGCATACAACCAATCGAAACATTCATCGTGAGAATGAAATACGGTATCACATACTCGCATTATTCTCGGTCCCGCACATATCTCATATGCGCTCCTATTTCGTTTCGCTTGAGCCAGGAAACCCCTGTGTAGGACTCTAAAGACTCGTCAATACGCCGGTAGCAGATGATGATCATATCAAGCACCCACAAGCCGCAAGCGGTCTGCTAAACGTAACGACCACCCGGGTATTGAGCGATCAGAAGATCGACGAGCTAGCCCGCTCACACTCCTGTGAATCCAACCAGTAACACTTACCGTACAGTCCGGTCTGTTCGTCTGATATGTCGCATATCAAGTCTAGGGGTGGTAAACGTCAGACCCCAATAACCGATAAGTCGTGCCGATGTGAGGCTCATAACGGGTCGAGAAAGTACTGGTAACACTTACCAGCAAAACTCTGATCAGCCTTGGCCAGGGACTTCCCTGTTACGGCCAATCGAGCACAGCGCAACATCAACCCCCAATACCGGGAGAGACGAAACCCCTCCTATCGCTCATTGCCTCCATGTGACTCGGGACTGTACCCAAAAACCACCGTTTTGCATGCCCTCATGGATGTGGTAAGGTGGAGATCAAAGCACAGTGGGAATCACACAAGACTCTATGACGATCTCGGGTCTACAGACTAACCTGCACAAGTGTCACCTGAGAACTGCCATCTGACGTGAGGTATAATACCATCTGGGAGTTCTCGGCGAGTCCGTCCAGTGTACCCAGTCTCCACTGAGCACCCGTATACCATCTCTGATGTCAAACACCAATGGATATGGGATCATCCATCGCCCATCTCATGGGTCGAGAGGCGTATACGCTTGTCTACACTGGTATATCGATGCCCCGTCTCGATACACCCACGACTAGGGACCTTGAAGGATGTACCTATGGACTACCATGTCCCCACTTGTATGATCTGCATCATAGTCCAGGTAGTCAAGTACACATCCTAAGGGCTTTATCAACATGTAACTATAAGACAGTTTAAAGAGACTAGTGTACATGTTAAGATAAAGAGTAACCAGATAGCGTATTATCATATCGAGCAAGAAAGTCATCTCTATATATATGTCCAAGCATCCAATATAATATACATCATCTGTACAATACTGGCCTCTAGGGCATACATACAACTAACAAAAGATCCCCCTGTCCCAGGTCCTAAAACCAGCGTCGCGGATAGGGAAATCGACTGCGCGAAGGCCAAGTGCCTCGTGCTTGCCTCTATGGACAATGAACATCAGAGGAGGCACGAGAATATGGACCTCGAATCCATATTTCTCCATACAAAAGAACTGTATGGAGAGAAATCCCGTATCGCCAGATACGAAGTCTCGAAAAAGCTATTTTCGGCGAGATTGGCCGTCGGATCATCGGTAGCGGAACACGTGCTTAAGATGATTGGCTACATAGAGGAGCTCGCAGACCTTGGGACCATGTTGGAGAATGAGCTCTATACGGACTAGATTCTCCAGTCCCTTCCTTCCACTTACGCCCAGTTTATCCTGAACTTCAACTTGCAAGAAAAGGAAGTTGAACTTTCAGAACTCCTCAACACGCTGAGGAGTACAGAGGGCACCCTACAGAAAGGTAGGGAAACATCCACTTTGTTTGTAGGAGGATCTTCCTCTTCTAGGTCCGAGGCAAAAGCCAAGGGAAAGAAGAAGAAAACCCCCACCAAACCAAGGGGCGGTGTTAGTAAAGTGGATACGAAGGGAAAGGCAAAAGCAACAAAGGTAGCGGAAAAGCTTGTAGGGGAAGGAAGAGTGCTTTTACTGTCACAAGAGTGGACACTGGAAAAAGGATTGCAGGGCTTGGAAGGCAAAAAACCAGGATCTGAAGCAAGTTGCGGCTTCAGCTTCAGGTGTGTATGTTATTGAAAACTGTCTATCAATAAACTCTACTTCCTGGGTATTGGATACCGGGTCAGGATCTCATATCTGTTATTCTTTGCAGGCATTGAGAAAGCGTAGGGTTTTGAAGGTAGGTGATATGACCCTTAGAGTTGCAAACGGAGCTAGCATGGATGCTGAGGCCGTGGGGGACTATCAACTGGGAATGTCAGATGGACATGTTTTGGTTTTACGTAATTGTTATTTTGTACCCAATGCAACTTGTAATATCATTTATGTATCTTTAATATCTAAAGAAGGTTATGAATTTGCAGTTGTAAGTAATGTTGTAAACATTCACCTTAATCAAGTTCTGATTGGGTCAGGTACATTAAGCAATGGTAAATACGTATTAAACCAACCATAAATTTTCAATGTCCAGAATACACACAAAAGAAAGTCTCCGGAAACAAATCAGGCTTTCTTATGGCATTGTAGACCGAGTCACATCAATGAAAGAAGGTTGACGAAGTTACATACAGAAGGATATTTGGATCCGTTCGAATATCAATCATATGCAACTTGTCAATCCTGTCTCAAAGGAAAGATGACAAAGACTCCATTCACTGGACACTGAGTAAGAGCGAGCTCGCTCTTGGGACTCGTACACAGCGACGTGTGCGGTCCAATGTCTATGCATGCATGAAGCGGTTATTCTTACTTCATTACTTTTACGGATGACTTTTCAAGGTACGGATATGTCTTCTAAATGAAACATAAATCTGAAGCCTTTGGAAAATTCCAGGAATATAAGAATGAAGTAGAAAAACAAACAGGCAAAAGTATCAAGACACTGAGATCTGATCGAGGTGGTGAATACTTGAGTGCCGAGTTCCTGGATTACCTAAAAGAGAATGGAATTCTCTCTCAGCGTACTCCTCCATACACTCCGCAACATAACGGTGTATCGGAGAGACGGAACCGAACCCTATTGGATATGGTACGGTCCATGATGAGTAACGCTGAGTTACCGCAATCATTCTGGGGATATGCACTAGAATCAGCTGCATACCTTTTGAACCGAGTTCCAACTAAGACTGTGCCTACTACACCATATCAGATGTGGTGTGGGAAGAAACCCTATCTTAATCACATTAAGACATGGGGATGTCCAGCTTTTGTCAAAAAGTAGCATGCGGACAAACTCGAGGCACGCTCAGTACGGTGCAAGTTTGTGGGATATCCCAAGAACTCCAAGGGATATTTCTTCTATTGCGAAGAGGAACAAAAGGTTTTTGTTTCTCGTCATGCCCACTTCTTAGAAACTGAGTTTTTGGAAAATCAGATAAGTGGGAGCGCAATAGAACTGGAAGAAATTCCAGATCCACGAGCTATTACTGAAAGCTTAGTAGAACCAGAGAGTTTGAAAGATAAGGATATTCCTGCGCCGCTCCGCAGAAGTAGTAGGCAGTCTCATCCGCCCGAGAGATACAACGGTTTTCTCATTGACGGGGATAGAGAGGATTGCATCATTGATAGTGATGAGCCGACTAGCTTCCAGCAGGCCATTCAGAGCGTTGACTCGGTAAAATGGCTGAATGCAATGCGGACCGAAATGGAGTCCATGTACACCAACAAAGTATGGACGTTGGACGTTGCTCCAGATGGGGTAAAACCCGTAGGATGCAAGTGGATCTTCAAAAGGAAGATTGGTGTAGATGGACAGGTTGAGACCTATAAGGCTAGACTTGTTGCAAAGGGTTTTCGTTAAAGACCTGGTTTGGACTATGACGAAACCTTTTCTCCAGTGGCTATGCTGAAATCCATTCGGATCCTTCTTGCCATTGCTGCCTTCCATGATTATGAGATTTGGCAGATGGACGTAAAGACCGCTTTTCTAAATGGAAATTTAGAGGAGTGTGTCTATATGGACCAGCCGAAGGGTTTCATTCAGAGTGGGAGCAGCGGAAAGGTGTGCAAGTTGCTTAAGTCCATCTATGGACTAAAGCAGGCATCGCGGAGTTGGAACATCTGTTTTGATGAGAAGGTCAAAGAATTTGGTTTATCAAAAATCCAGATGAACCATGCATCTATAGTAGATTTGTAGCAAGAACTGTCGTATTCCTCGTTTTGTATGTGGATGACATTCTCTTAATAGGAAATGACATTCCTATGCTACAATCTGTCAAAGGGTTCTTGTCACACAGGTTCTCCATGAAAGACCTGGGTGATGCCTCTTACATTCTGGGGATCCGGATCTATCGTGACATATCCAAGAGGATATTAGAACTTTCACAGTCCAGGTACATCGACACCATACTGAAAAGATTCAGTATGGAAGATTCCAAGCGCGGTAATCTACCGGCTTGTCACGGGATCACCCTCTCTAATGAGATGTCTCCCAAGACTGATTTGGAAAGAGATCGCATGTCTATTATACCCTACGCTTCAATGTATGCGATGTTGTGTACCAGACCAGATGTTGCTTATGCACTAAGTGTGGTAAGCCGGTATCAGTCAAACCCTGGAGAGAAACACTGGATAGCGGTAAAGAATATTCTCAAGTACCTGAGAAGGACTAAGGAGATGTTCTTGGTGTATGGCGGAAAAGACCTCCAGATCGAGGCCTTTGCTGACTCCAGCTTCCAGAGTGACAAGGATGATTCCAAGTCCATGTCGGGTTATGTCTTTACCCTCTATGGAGGGGCGGTGTGTTGGAAGAGTTCCAAACAGGAAACCGTTGCTAACTCGACGATGGAAGCGGAATATATCGCTGCTGCAGATGCCGCAAAAGAAGCCGTCTGGATAAAGAAGTTCTTGACAGAACTTCAGGTGGTTCCATCCATTGTTGATCCAATACCTCTATATTGCGACAACAACGGGGCTATAGCTTTAGCGAAGGAACCCAGGTCCCATCAGAAGTCCAGACACATCTTGAGGCGGTATCACCTGATCAGGGAGATCGTGGGTCGCCGGGAGATCGAGGTTCGGAGAGTTGCTACAGAAGATAACACTGTTGATCCATTCACGAAGGCCTTACCCCAGACTCAGTTCGAGCGGCTGATCGAGATGATAGGTCTTCGATACGCCAGTACATGGCCTTAGTGCAAATGGGAGATTGTTAGTGTATATGCCCTAGAGGCCATTACTGTATCATACTAGTTTGTATATTACTTAATGGAAGCTTGGGATATTCACCTTGTATTAACATTCTTGCTCAAAATAGTAGTATGCTATTTGGTTTGTTTCTACTTTAATGTGTGCATGTATTTTTTTATAGCGTATCGCCTTTACACATTAGTGGAGCCCTTAGGATCTTTGCTTGATTACCCGCGTTGTGATGGCAGTCACACTTGTGGGGGCTGGTTAATCCACAAGCACATCCTTATGCAGGTCCCTAGTTATAGGACTATCGAGACAGGGCATCGATACTCCGGAGTAGACTAGCGTATGCGCTTCTCATCCCAGCTTGGGAGACGGTCTGTCCCACAGCCGTCAGTACGTCGTACTTGAGATAGTATGCGGGTGCTCGTTAGGTTACGAGTACACTGGACAGGACTCGTCGGGAACTGTTGGTTGGTATTATACCTATCGTCAGTTATCAGTTCCCAGGTGACATGAGTACAGCTTAGTCCGTTGACTTGACACTCTCACTTCGCTTCCAGTGTGTTCCCACTGTTCTTAGATTGCTACCCTACCATGGCTCAAAGGATTCGTGCAAACAGGTAGCAGTTGGGTGCTGTCCTGAAGCACTTGGAGGCAGTGATGGTTAGACAGGATTCGTCTCTCCCGGTATTGGGGGTTGATATCACGCTGTGTCTAGGAGAGCCATTACACAAAGTCCCTGGCCAGGGCAAGCGAGATATACTGGTAGGTTTCCAGTGTTATCTCAGGGTGTTCTGGGCTACACTCCGACACGACTTGTACTGCTATTAGGGGACTGACGTTTACCGCCCCCTAGGCCCGCCATGCGATACTCTTAGATGAACAGACCGGACTGTATGGAGATTGTCACGTTCAGGCTCAGTAGGAGTTCAGATGGGTTTACCTCATCAGTCTTCTTATCGGCATCTACCTGGGGACCGTTACATATAGCTAGTGCCGCTTGCGGTCTGTGGTTAAACCCACTGCCAGCATAGTGTTGAGTCTTTAGAGTCCCACACAGAGGGTTATTCACCTTTAGGCAAAACGAGTAGAGGCCGCATGGTTTTGCGATGGGGTTCGTTCACATACCCGCACTTGTGCACGTTTGGTGTCCGGACAGCTTATGCTAGCGGGCTTTGGTTTAAGCCAGATTCTAGTATATGTTTTGGATTGGTTTTATCTCATTGTATTCGTGTTCCTCGGAACACGGATACGGGTGTGTATACACAGTTGACTGAGGCAGAGGCAGAGGCAGAGGACTTTCATTAGGGTTGATGACCGTTGTCTTTTTCTTAACCCTAATGTTTATATGTGAAATATGATTATTAATGTTAATTAATTATAATTGTGTTATGGTTAGGGTTGTTGACCATTTGACTATGGTTGACATGTTGACCTATGTTGACAAATTGACCATCATCATTTCATATGAAAGATGCTCTTTGATTCTTGCCAAAGTAATTAATGTGAAATGATAATGGTCATTTCAAGTTAACCATCACAATTATCTTTAGTTTATTATTTAATTATCATAATTCATATATATGTGAGAAGGTTGGCATTATCTTCTTATTATATCATTCTCATTCTCTATCATCCTCTTCCTCTCTCTCAAAGCTCTCCCCTCTCATGAGTTGAGAACCATTAAGCTTTGAGATAAAACCTTCAAAAATACTCTCTACTTTTTCTAAGGTTCTACGTTTAGCACACCAAGAACCTTAGTTACTTCTAGTTTGAGGTAGGAGCCAAAGGTAGAGGCCCTCGGGTGGATCTTTCTTCGGCAAGAGAAGGCGACGAGGACGACCCGTTCATCCCACTCCAAGGAGCAAGAAGAGAAGGACTTCAAGACTTAGGTATAACCCTTTTAACCGAGTAGCTAACTCTTTTGGCTTGGTTGTTAGTTTATGTTTAGCAAAGATCCTCCTTTAGTTAGTCCATGTTGCCTAGAGTTGTAAAAATCGAATTTTTATACCGTTTTCGCCTCCCCGTAAGCGCCGGGGTGGGCAACGTGGACTTACAACATCAATAGTCGCTACTATCATCTCTGGTCCAAGAAGTTCCCTATCTCCGATGTCGTCCCAACTTAATGGCGATCGACACTTCCTTCCATACAATGCTGCAAAAGGTGCCATTCCTATGCTTGCTTGGTAGCTGTTGTTGTACGAAAACTCCACAAGATGTAGGTGATCTTCCCACGATCCTTTGAAGTCTAACATACACGCTCTGAGCATATCCTCCATGATCTGAATAGTTCGTTCCGACTGACCATCTGTTTGTAGATGATAAGCCATGCTGAAGTTCAGACTTGTTCCCAAGCTTGCTTGCAGATTCTGCCAAAATTGCGATCGGAACCTGGTGTCACGATCGGAGACAATGCAGACCGATACTCCATGAAGTCTCACAATGTCCTCCATGTACTTCTTTGCTAGTGTCTCAGTAGATTGGCCAACTCGAAATGGGATGAAGTGAGCCGACTTTGTGAGTCGATCCATAATGACCCATACAGAATTGTTACCCTTTGTGCTGCAAGGAAGAGCAGTCACAAAATCCATCGTGATATGTTGCCACTTCCATTTTGGGATTGGTAATGGTTGAAGTAATCCAGCAGTCCTGTGATGTTCAGCCTTTACTTGCTAACAAACCAAGCATTTTACGACACTTCTGGCTACTTCACGCTTCATTCCATGCCACCAATAATTCTGACGTAGATCTTTGTACATTTTGGTACCTCCAGGGTGTACTGAATAGGGAGAGCTGTGAGCTTCTTTCATTAACTCTTCCCGAACAAGACCTTTTGTTACACACAATCTGCTGCCGTATCTCAAAGATCCGTCTTCATGGATGATGAAGTCTGTTCTGAGTCCATTCTCCACTTGTTCTCTGATCTTTTGCAACTTAGCATCACTGGCTTGAGCTGCTTTGATCTGATTGACAATGGTTGATTGAACTTGTAAATTCATCAAACTTGAACCATTACATGGCATGACTACTTCAATCTCCATCTGATGCAAATCTTGTTGAAGCTTCCACTGAGCGGTGGGATTCATTGCTAAAGGTTGGCGACTAAGAGCATCAGGTACTACATTCACTTTTCCTGGGTGATATTGCAAGTTGATGTCAAAGTCCGCCATGAGTTTTAACCATCTTCTCTGCCGCATATTCAACTCCTTCTGAGTAAACACGTACTTTAGGCTCTTATGATCTGTGTAGATGTTCACTCGTTCACCAAGTAGATAATGACGCAAAATCTTGAGAGCAAAGATGACGGCTGCCAATTCCAGATCATGCGTCGGATAATTGCGCTCGTGAATCTTCAGCTGTCTTGAAGCATAAGCCACAACCTTACCATGCTGATGTAGAACACATCCTAATCCCTTACCGGATGCATCGCAATGCACTTCGAATCCTCCAGATTGATTCGGTATGACGAGAATAGGTGCTGATGTCAACCTTGACTTGAATTCTACGAAAGCTTGTTCGTATGCTTCTGACCACACAAATTCTTCATCTTTACGTGTGAGTTTGGTCAGGGGCGTTGCTATCTTTGAAAAGCCTTCAATAAACCTTCTGTAATATCCAGCTAAACCCAAGAAACTTCGAATATCCTTCACTGACTTTGGTGTAGGCCATTCGCTAACTGCTGAAACTTTCGCTGGATCCACAAAGATTCCTTCTCCTGATACGATATGTCCAAGAAAACCAACTTGCTTCAACCAAAACTCGCACTTGCTGTACTTGGCATAAAGCTGATGTTGTCGAAGAGTTTCTAGGACAATTCGTAGGTGCTTTGCATGTTCTTTCCGACTTTTAGAATACACCGGGATGTCGTCGATGAAGATGACAACAAACCTGTCTAAGTACTCCCGGAAAACTTGATTCATTAGGTTCATGAATATTGCGGGTGCGTTGGTCACTCCAAATGGCATCACTAGAAATTCGTAATGTCCATAGCGAGTTCTGAAAGCTGTTTTGTGAATATCAGCTTCCTTGACCTTCACTTGATGATAACCTGAACGAAGATCTAATTTAGAGAAAACACAAGATCCACTTAGCTGATCGAATAAATCGTCGATGCGCGGAAGTGGATACTTGTTCTTTATAGTGACTTCGTTCAAGGCTCTGTAATCGATGCACATTCTGTATGAACCTTCCTTCTTCTTCACAAGTAATACAGGTGATCCCCAACTTGAAGTGCTGGGACGAATCCATCCTTTCGTCAGTAATTCGTCCAACTGTGTTCGGACTTCCTTCAAACCTTCTGGACTTAAACGATAGGGTTCTTTGATCACCGGTTGTGCTCCTGGTACTAAATCAATACTGAATTCAAGAGCTCGATCGGGAGGCAAACCTGATATATCGTCAGGAAATATATCGTCGAACTCTCGAACCACATCTGGCCTTGATTCTTCCTCTGCTTGAGCTGCTGCAACTACTTCTTCTCTTGGCTTCGCTTTGTAGGTACTTGGCTCTAGTATACGGTCTCCGCTTTTGAAATAGAAAACCGGATGGTCTGGAATCTCGAATGCTACCCTCCTTTGACGACAGTCTATGGTAGCATAAAAAGTTCCAAGCCAATCCATTCCTAGAACCACATCGAAGTTCGGTATGTCCAGCACTTTGAAGTCAGCATAAAACTCTTTGCTGCAGACGAGGACTGGACACAAACGGTATCCCATAGTTGCCTTTAGAACGCCATTTCCTGAACTGACATTCCAGCTGGATACAAGCGGTGAGACTTGAATCGCATGGGTTCGGACAAACCGTTGCGACATAAAGCAGTGGGATGCTCCAGTATCAAACAGTGCAAGTGCAGGGATTGAGGATACTAAGATTGTACCTAAGGTATGCGGGATATGTTTTAGGTATAGAAAAGTATGTAGCTAAGTAGCACGATAGAAAAGCAAAGTTTGAAAAGAAAAGTTTACCAGTGATGACTTGGCCAGTGGCCTCAGCTTCTTCCACGGACATCGTGAAAGCCTAGCACCTTGGTACATTCCTCCTGGCCTGAGGAGTATTCCTTTGAACGTTCCTTTGAGCTTGATGGAACTGACGAGGAGGTGGTGTAGCTTGTGGTCCTCTGGTTGGTGCAGGTAGTGCAGGTCTGGGAGCAGGTGCCTGAAGAGCTGGTCGCTGCGGATAGGTAATTGCTGGCCTGGGTGCAGCAACTGGGTTTTGTCTTTGGGGACAAGACCCGATATCATGAGTAGATGAGCCGCAGACTAAGCAAAGACGGTTGGCTCGACGGCAGTCTTTCATCATATGTCCAGTTCTCTTACAATAGGTGCAAAAGGCTGGGCTGGGACGATGGTTCGGTACTCCGGGTCGCCTTTGTACGAAAAGTGGCCTGGACGAGGCTCCACCTGCCATCTGATTGGCAGGGCGTTTGACTCCTGCAGACTGAGGTCTGTCCCTTGCTTTTATCACTGCCTCATAACCGCGGGCAGCTTCCAGAGCATCCTCACGAGTCAAAAATTTTCCCGTGGCTAGAGCATCCTGAATCTCCGTGTCCAGTCCTTGTTGAAAGCGATGGGCTCTGATCTCGTCCGTCGGTATCAAGTGTGCCGCGAATCTGTTTAAAGATTGTGTTAGCTGTGTAGTATGTGAGATTTAAAAATTGAACTGTTATGACATATCTTACCGGCTTAGCATGGTGAATTCAGCGTCGTAATCATCTACTGATTTGTCCTACATTGAACCCTGTTGTAGATGAATGAACTGCTGCTCCATTGCAAACCTGGCAGTCACAGGGAAGTATTTCGCGTCGAACTTCTCTCGAAAAGTCTTCCATTCAATAGGCTATACCAGACGGCTTTCTTCCGCCTTCCACCAGTTGCAAGCATTATCCGTGAGCTGTAGTTTCGCCACACGGACCCAAGCTAGGTCTGGCACTTGAGCTGCTGCCAGATCGTCTTCGATGCTTTGTGCCCATTCTTCCGCTTCAAGAGGGCTTCCTTTTCCAGAGAACTGCTTGGGGTGCAAATCCATGAATTGCTTTACTCCCGGTGCGTCGGTCTCAGGACGGTTCATGAGTTGTTGATGTCCCTCAAGAAGGCTGCGGATCGCCTCAAGTAGCACTGTTTGCTCGGTAGTTGGCGCAGGAACAGCTGGTGTGAGAGGTAGTGCTGGAGGTGTGTTGTTGACATTGGTTGTACAAAAGAATGTTATTAATAAAGTTGCTGTTATTTTTATATATCTTGTCTCTTGTGATTATCTTTATATTGCTTAGATACGCTCAGTGTATTTGCTTCACAGTAAATACGTAGCGGACCTCGTCGCGTCCCCTTCGCTGTATACTGGGAACCGGGGCATGGCAGGTTTTGTTGGTGGCCCATGCAGGTCAGAGCTGTATAGAACCATACTATGCAGTTCTGTTATACGTGAACAACTTAAGAAATATAACACAAGAACCAGCAACTAAAACATTCTTTACAATTCATGTTTCTTGAATCTTACAAATTTCTATTATTTTGAGGCGGTATCATCTGATCAGGGAGATAGTTGATTGCCGGGAGATCGAGGTCAGGAGAGTAGATACGAAGGACAACACTGCGGATCCACTCACGAAGGCCATTCCCCAGATACAGTTTGAGAGATTATTCGGGATGCTAGGTATGAGATACTACAACAGCAGGCCTTAGTGCAAGTGGGAGATTGTTAGTTATATATATGCCCTAAAGGCCATTGTTGTACATATGATGTATATTATAATGGATGTTTGGATATATATAGAGAGGACTTTCTTGCTCGACATGATAGTATGCTATTTGGTTTCACTTTATCTTAACATGTTGACTTATATTAGTTTACTGTCTTACTCTCACATGTTGATAAATCCCTTAGGATATGTACTCGACTACTGCGACTATGATGAGATCATACTAGTGGGGCCAGAGTAGTCGATGAGTACGACCTATAACTGTTCCTAGTCGAGGGTGTATCGAGACAGGGCATCAATACACCAGAGTAGACTAGCGTATACGCATCTTGGCCCATATGATGGGCGATGGATGATCCTATATCCATTGGTGTTTTGACATCAGAGATGGTGTACGGGTGCTCAGTGGAGACTGGGTACACTGGACGAACTCGCCGAGAACTCCCAGATGGTATTATACCTTACGTCAGATGGCAGTTCTCTGGTGACACTGGTACAGGTTAGTCTGTAGACCCGAGATCGTCATAGAGTCTTGTGTGATTCCCACTGTGCTTTGATTTCCACCTTACGACGTCCAAGAGGACGTGCAAAACGGTGGCTTTTGGGTACAGTCCCGAATCACATGGAGGCAATGAGCGATAGGAGGGGATTCGTCTCTCCCGGTATAGGGAGTTGATGTTGTGCTGTGTTCGATTGGCTATAACTGGAAGTCCCTGGCCAGGGCTGATTTAGAGATTTACTGGTAAGTGTTACCAGTAGTTTCTCGACCCGTTATGAGCCTCATATCGACACGACTTATAAGTTACTGGGGTCTGACGTATACCACCCCTAGACTAGATTTGCGACATATCAGACGAAGAGACCGGACTGTACAGGAGTGTTACTGATTGGATTCACAGGAGAATGTACAGGCTTGCTTGTTGATCTTCTGATCGCTCAATACCTGGGTGGCTGTTACGTTTAGCTGACCGCTTGCAGCTTGTGGGTGTTTGATATGATCATCACCTGCTACCGGCGTATTGACGATTCTTTAGAGTCCTATACAGAGGTTTCTTGACTCAGGCAAAACGGAGTAGGAGCACATATATGATATGTGCAGGACCGAGGATAATGCGATACCGTATTATATTCTCGCGATATTTTGATATGAGCCGGGTCATCGGATCAAGTGTTGATTCGATGAATCGGTACATGATATATTAGTCGGTTATATGCGATATAGCCGGATTGTCGGATCAAGTGTTGATTCGATAATTTAATGTATAATTATATATGTGATATTTTACATTACATTATCTATGATTGGCTCACTCTATTGATTCATTTTCTCACCGGGTAATACATTGATATATATGCGATATATGTTATATGTATTATTTTCTTTTGTTACAAAATATATTATATATGTGATATATAATATTGTAACATGTTATAATTACTAATGCAACATGATTAGTGGAGATTAAACATGGTTAGGGTTTGATTTGGGTTAGTTCTTTCATGAAGCTTCTAGAAGCTTTTCTTTTGTTTCTTGCAAAGATATTATGATGGATATTTTGTGAGATATTTTCCTAACCCAAACAACACCCTTAACCCTAGTTAACTCTCTATAATGGTTTTCCTTGTCATCTTTGACCATGGTTGCATTTGTAATCATATAATCTTTTCATTATTCATCACAAAAGGATTATTCATTCATCTTCTTCTTCTTCCTCCTTACAAAGCTTTCGAGCTTTGAGATTTGTGATGAATTAGTGTGAGAATTTGATAATAAAAAAGAGCATAAATCCTACTTCATCATCCTCATCTAATCTAACCAATTAGATTAGGGTGTTCACCTCATTAGTGAGTGAGAGCTTGAGTTAAATAAATTTCGAGGTAGACCATCTTCGAGAAGGAAGACTACAAGCAAGTATAGATCATTCGGGTTGTGGTGCCTCTCTTGAGTCCGGGAGACCATGGATCGCGGCGAAGTGACTTCTACTCGGAGCTTGTCACGCCCCGCTTTCCAGTGTACGGCGAAGTGGGCGCGACGAGGTCCGCTACGTATATACTCAGAAGTACATACGCTAAGCGTATCTAAGCAATATAAAATAAGTACACAAGAGACAAAATGTAAAAGAACAACAACTTTAATTTATTAACATTCTTTGTACAATACATGAAAGGAAATACAACTGAAATAAAAAGATTCCTAAACAGTGGCATAACAGGAATGTAAAGTACTGAATGGAAAAGTGTACAATGAACTAAAGTGCTGGATCTTCGACAAACTGCTCCAAGTCTTCTGCAGATGGCTCGATCTCTGCCGGGTCCAAACCACCTGACGACATTCAAAGAAGAAAGAAATAGAATGTCGTCAGCGAACAGGTCGCTCGGTAAGTCCCAAAGATAAAAGGAGAATAGATAGAGAGTAAGAGGGAGAGGGAGAGAGTGGCTGTTACAGTTGTATTACATTATTATATTATTGTAGTATTGTGTTAACGCTGTTGTTGTAGCTTGGTACAGAAGGATGCCCGTGTATACGAGAGAGATCTCAGTATGCCAGAGACCAGGGCAAATGGAAGTACAAGGCTCCGTTATACAACCCGGAACAACGGCAATTGGATTCATGTTAGGTGTCTTAATCTTACCGTCTTGTGCCACCTTTAACACCTTCTGTACCAATCTACCCCTTAAACCCCGCGATGTCTTGTTTGTATTGTTATCTTGTAAATTGTGTTGGTTGTATGATTGATTGACTGACTGACCGAAACCATGATATCAGGAAACGGTTATAACCGTAGAGTCATGTAAATGGAATACTGAGAATCATGTAAAAGGAATATATATCCATTGTTCGGTTCAGTCAAGTTGTATAAATTGATAATTGTATTCATGGATTCATGTGTTCATTTTGAATTGGAATATTGAAGATTTATATGGTACTTGAATCATATTCAAGTCGGATTATGATCAGACTCAAACCCGAGTCAGACCGTAGAAATGTAAATCGAAGTCCTATAATTGCTAGGGTCCTCAGGGTAATTTATAAGCTTGAGGGGGTTTTATATAAAAAAACTTTTGTATAGTTTTCAAAATACAACTCAAGTATTTAATTATCATCTTTATATACATACAATAATTTAATGATCAAGATAAATATGTATACATGTTCGAAGAGCATGAAATGAGTCAAGTATATTATACGAGTAACTATCAAAAACAATGCTATAAAGAAATATTATGTACGACTAATTAATCAAGTCAAACGAATGCAGAACATAAACAAAAATATGGCTCTAAGTGTTTTGCATGCGTGAGTTCCAGTTTCACCTAAATACGACTACCGGTTTGAGAGATATATATATTTTCGTATCGTCGCGCAAAACAGATCAGAATCTATTTAGCACCGTCACATGTTTTTAAAACGCAGTTTGAGTTAATTTCTATCGGGTTTCAGGTTACGAAAATTATTAGAAAATTGTAGGTATTTCTATGAACTTATCGAAAACACCAAGACTCACATGATTTGTATTTCTGAAGCTCTAGTTATGATCATTTTAATATCAGCATTTAAAACAGAAATTCAGATTTCTGGACAGCAACTATATATTCTATTGCAAAGCCTATATCAGGTTGTTTCATGCATTCCTAAGTAATATAATATACATAAAATTATAGTTCTATCAATGGTTCATCTACACATCTAAATTTTGTCACAAACGGACATCGAGTGTTCGAGTTATGTCCAATTTAAAAACAGTGCGCGAATCGGAACAGATTCTGTCCAGATCCGTCACTTAATATTGTAACGCAGTTTTCTTTATCTTAGATGGGTTTTCATTAAAACTATAAAACTAAGAAAATCTAGATCATTCGATGTAGATATCAAAAACTCCTGAGGTTTCTCAATTTGGATATATGTATACCAAGTTATATGTCCTAGAAGTTGACCGATAACTGCTGTTTTCTGTTTTACGATCAGTGAATAAATACTATGTAATTCCTAAACCGTTATGCGGATCGATCTAAATTTTTTACAACGTGTACAAAATAATATATTCTATCATATGTAAATTTCCTGAAATTTTCAGAGTTAAAAATTAATTTATAAAAATTATTTTAAAACTAAAGGTATTGATATGTCATATGTGAGAAATGAGAAAATCATGGTATTTATTCGTAACTTCATTTTTTTTAATACAAATTTTAAATAAAGTGATTTAAAATAAAACAACAAACTTGCAATCCTATTTGGTCACTATAAAATCTTAACATGTGAATTGAGAGTAATGAAAAAGACTTTACAAACTATATATGTGTGTATGTTTGTGTGTTCATTATTTATATATGTATCCATTTAATTAATTATTTAGGAACTATGATATGTCAATGGAAGTTTTTCATGGTAATATAAAACAAGAGAAATATAAAGAGAAAAAGAAAGAGATGGAGGGAAGGAAAGAGAGAAGGGACTTACATGCACAAGCCGGTATTGTCACCGGGCTTGTCTATCCGCCGATAGCCTCGCGTTAGTAGCGAGACCTTCTTGAAAACTTCTTCATGTTCTTCTTCTTGGACTCTAGGTGAAGATGAAGAAGTGAGAGATAGAAAAATGTGAGGAAGGAAAAGATAGAGGAGGACAATAAAGATGGTGTAATGGTGAATTATGTATAATAATATATGCATTAACATGAGAATTAAAAGAGAAATGAAAGGTCACCATTCATTTTGGAAATGAAAGGTCTCATTTGTAGGTTATGAGAAGAATAAAACAATGATAAAAAATAATTGCAAGAATGGGGATTTGAACATGTGATTTATGGAATAACAATGCAAGGACTTAACCAATGAGCTATAAAGTTGTTCATGCACATATTTAATTAGAATTAAATATATGATGTTGCTTAAAAAGAAAATGGGCTTTTTAGATGGGCTGTAGAGAATAAGAATAATGGATTTGGGTTAAATATTTATGAAAGGAAAAATAAGAATGAGAAGTTAAAAACTTAAATATAAGAAAAAGAAATTGTACCTAGAAAAAAAATACATAATAGATTGAGGAATAAAATAATAATAAATTTAATAGAAAACGGAAAATACCAAGTACAAATAAATACGGTATATTATTGAAGAGGGATAATACAAATGTATAAAGATTTTGGGGTTGTTACAGAGCTTATGAAGCGAAGGAGCGGACTACAAAGGTTGTAATCCCTCTCTCTTAGTTGTAAAGATGTTTACTTGCATGTTTAACCCTAATAATCTAGCAAAGATCCTAACTTTGGATTGTTCGACACGTCTAAATTTTAAATCGGACATGGTTGATACCTTATAGACCCTTGTATGAGTGCGTAGGAACTCTATAGTGGTACCAGAGCCTACCTAGAGCATTAGACGGCGTGTATACGAAGTTAAAACTCCGATCGAACCCCGAAACATCGATCTTGACCCCCTCTCTGGAAATTTTGTAAAAAAGTGATTTTTTCTGCATTAAAAATACTCAAAAAAATCAGCAGGGAATTCTAAGAGTTACTGTGAAAAACGACACCAAAATTCCACTAAAGCGCCGCGGAACCACGGCAATACCATGCCTTGCGCGGCGGTTCCGCGGCAGCACAGTAGAATTAGGGTTAGCTTTTTGGCACAGTACAGCCGTAAGTACTTGTACATGATTCTGGGTATTTTTAATCTTACTCAAGTGTTGAGTGTTCTGGAGATTATTTTGTATTCGTTGATTCGATCGGAAAGTTTAATTTTGTTTTGTTTTCCGGATATTTTAGAAACTGTTAAAATGTTCGAACGGATATCATTAACTCACTTTTTCCCGGCACAAAAAACTTTCAAGTGTTGAATTTTTCTTGAGTTTAAATCTTTCGGAAAAACGTGCAAGTAACGCGGTGGACCCTCTAGAAGAACACAAACCTTAACTCGATTATGTGACCGTCTGAACCGCCTCTAAACCTTAGGGTTTGGGGCAGTACGGAGTTGCCACATGTGAGTCATTGCTTTGACCCTTCTATGGCTGGACCATTGGTACTGTGACATATTCTGGGATTTTTTGAACTCCGCTCAAGTGTTGAGCTATTTAGGAAATCTTGGGTATTTGATTATTCGATCGGAAAGTTTAATATTGTCTATTTATCTGGAATGCGATACAATATGTGGAATTCATATAGTTAGGCATGAAATGCGAAGTATGTGATATTTCGGATTTACGATGTCTAAAGTGATTGTGGATTCCAAATGTTGTAGTTTTACATTTTCTTTTCTGTGACTGTAAGCGTAGTATGTGGTGTATCGCCGGCTTCGTTGCTATAAATCAACGACAATCGAGATACAGATACTTGCTTATGTTGATGGTATGGGATATTATGTGTTACTGTGATATGTTATATTGGATCGTCGTGTTCTGAAGAGCCGGGGGTTTTATGTGAGATGAGGGTTTTTATTTTCATTCATGTAAAATTCATTTATATGTAATATTCTTTTATTGGGGCACTTCCGGGATGAGGATGATGTCACCAGTGTATATTATTTATTTTTCCGCATTAGGTAGACCCGAGGAAGGGAGCACAAGTAACCGGGTTCTAGGGTACAGTGGGAAGCCATCTCGAGGAGTAGAGACCGGGTCTCCTAACCCTAGAATTGGCAGTGTTGCTTGCCGCTCTCGTAGGGGTCTAGGGATGTGGGTTTGGCTATTCATCGCGACTGTGGAATCCGTGTTTTATACAGGCTCGAAATAAAACACGGAAGTCCTAGTATATCCAATATTTCATATGTTATCTTCTGCTGCAATGTTCTGTGATGAGATCATATTACTGCTTGAGACGAATGCTTATACTATATATATATGTTGATATATAAATATTACTGCTTTCGTTTCTTCTGTGATGCTTAGGAAGAATTAATTGATGGGATTTTATTAATGAGATTAATAAAAATAAAAGAAACCTAAAAGATGTAGAATCAAAACTTTATAAAAAGGGTAGCTACGGTTCTTGCTTTGCACAGCGGTATATATGATATACCCTGCACCTTATTCGATGAGGAAAGAGCCAAGATCCCTTCACCGGGAGTGACCACTTTAGCAAAACTGGCAGATGCTACAAAACTCACGGTTTCGTTTTTTGACAGCTTAAAATAGTTCTTGCTTTGCACAGCGGTATATATGATATACCCTGCACCTTATTCGATGGGGAAAGAGCCAAGATCCCTTCACCGGGAGTGACCTCTTTAGCAAAACTAGTGAAAGCCTCACAAAACACTCCTTTTCAAAATCACTCGATTCTACGACGATATCAAGTTCATTACGCTCATGGTTTTCTTAAAAACCTGCATAGTCCTCCGTCATTTCAGATAAGTACTACTTAGTATTCGTGCTGTGGTAGTTTGGTCTCCATCAAGGCATAGTGTGCGGTAGCTAACTAGTGCTTATCTGCTAGCATACGATGCGATTGGATTAGGGTATTCATACGGTATAGTTTGGCCTTCGTCATGGGTCGTACGGGTGGGTTTAATTCAATCAAGAAATGAACGGGTTGAACTTGACTAGCGCCCTATGGGTAGTTTGGCCTCCGTCAAGATCATGGGACGCTAGGGGTAAAAGTATTATTGGGAATTTCAAGTGTTGAAATTTGCAATGAGATTGCATACCTCTTATGAGATAGTTGGATCCCGATACCCACTGCGAGTAAGAGTTACTCCTGGGAGAATTTTACACAGGACAATTAGCCGATCAAGTAGGTGTATAGAAAGGTGTTAACGGGGTTATGCCTCTGGGAAAATAAGGTTTATTTTAATTAGGTCCGTGCGAAAGCACGGGGAACCTCCCTCAAAATCCCAACACTGATCTGGCTGAAAGATTGACGAAATTGTAGAGTGTAATTAATCCCGGCTAATCTTAACTTTTAGGGTTTGAAGGAAGATTTGATAAAAATAGTGGGAGACATCCTGATTAGATAAGATAATAACCAATCTAATCTTATAAGAGCATACGCTAAAGTGTTTCCTTCTCTCTCTCTCCAGGTAGAGACCATGTCAGGCCTTAATCAAGATAATAATATGGATGTATTGACTGAACCCGCTTATTATACTAAGTAGGGGATTGTTGGTCCCGTTCTTTTTTATAAGAGTTATAAGACTGAGAAGGAAACATGAGAAAATCTGGATTCTCACGCCGCCCAAACGAAGAACAAGCATGCTGATGCATCTTCTTCGGGTGTGTTAGTTATTGAGAACTGTTTCTCAGTTCACCCTACGTCCTGGGTATTAGATACCGGATCAGGATCCCATATATGTAAATTGTTACGTGGGCTATGTAAAGGTAAAGAACTGGGAAAGGGTGATCATTCCGTACAAGTAGGGAATGGTACAAATATTGCTGCCAAAGCAGTTGGTGAATATCACCTTGTATTACCAAGTAGTAATAAATTGATTCTGAACGAGTGCTATTATATACCGAACATGATGTGCAACATTATATCAGTTTCTTTATTA
This sequence comes from Agapanthus africanus, assembly GCA_030015575.1. Lineage (NCBI taxonomy): Eukaryota > Viridiplantae > Streptophyta > Magnoliopsida > Asparagales > Amaryllidaceae > Agapanthus > Agapanthus africanus. Next base: position 268,185,498 of record CM057349.1, on the reverse strand, counting down.
AGTAAAGAAAGATATAATTTTGTAGTACAGGATAATGTTATGAACATATTCCTGAATCAAAAGTTGATTGGATCAGGCTCGTTACATAATGTCATATACGTTCTCAATCAAAATACAGTCCTTATTATACAAAACACAAATAAAAGGAAGAGTTCAGAAATGAACGAATCCTTCTTATGGCATTGTAGACTTGGTCATATCAATGCGACACGGCTAGCTAAGTTACATAAGGATGGATATTTGAATCCGTTCGAATTATCATCTTATGATACTTGCCATTCATGTCTCAAAGGAAAAATGACCAAAACTCCGTTTAGTAGACACGGAGAAAGAGTTACGGAACTCTTTGGGCTGATACATAGTGTTGTATGTGGACTCATGTCTATACATGCCAGGAATGGTTCTTCCTACTTCATTACATTCACTGACGATCTCTCAAGATACGGACATGTGTTCCTGATGAAACACAAGTCTGAAGCTTTTGAGAAATTCAGAGAATATAAGCACGAAGTAGAGAACCAAACGGGCAAAAGTATTAAGATCCTTCGATCTGATCGAGGAGGAGAATACTTGAGCAATGAGTTTCTAGACTATCTAAAAGAGAATGGGATTCTCTCTCAGCTTACTCCTCCTTATACACCACAGCACAACGGTGTATCGGAGCGGAAGAATCACACCCTATTAGATATGGTGCGCTCTATGATGAGCAATGCTGAGTTGCCTGTTTCCTTCTGGGGACATGCACTGGAGACAGCTGCATACCTATCGAATAGAGTTCCAACCAAATCAGTGCCTACCACTCCATATGAGATATGGAATGGGAAGAGACCATGTCTTAATTTTATTCAGATATGGGGTTGTCCGGCCAATGTAAAAACACAAAATCCGGACAAACTCGAGGCAAGTTCTGTCCTATGTAAGTTTATTGGATATCCCAAACATTCGTGAGGGTATATCTTCTACCACTCCGAGGAACAAAAGGTGTTTGTTTCTCGACATGCCACCTTTTTAGAAAAGGGATTTCTTGTGAAGGAAATTAGTGGCAATGATGTAGAACTGGAAGAAGTTCCAGCAACACAAACTAAGACAGATGATTTGGTGGAACCAGAGGATTCAGTAGTACCCGACGAACCTCAGCCTCTCCGATCTGGTAGGGTTTCTCAGCCACCTGAGAGATACTACGGCTTTCTCATTGATGGTGGAAGCGAGGATTGCATCATAGAAGATGATGACCCGACTAGTTTCGAGCAGGCCATCACGAGTGGTGACACTGTGAAATGGCTGGATGCAATGCAATCCGAGATGGAATCCATGCACACCAACAAAGTATGGACTTTGGAAGTTGCTCCTAAAGGGGTAAAACCCATTGGGAGCAAATGGATCTTTAAGATGAAACTTGGTGTAGATGGAAAAGTAGAGACTTTCAAAGCTAGACTTGTTGCAAAAGGTTTTCGTCAACGACCATGAGTGGATTATGACAAAACCTTTTCTCCAGTGGCTATGCTTAAGTCCATCCGGATCTTACTTGCCATTGCTGCATACCATGATTACGAAATCTGGCAGATGGATGTTAAGACCGCCTTTCTAAATGGTGATTTAGAAGAGAGCGTGTACATGACTCAGCCAGAGGTCTTCATAGATAGTGGGAGCAGCGGAAAGGTGTGCAAGCTACTTAAATCCATTTATGGGTTAAAGCAAGCATCGCGGAGTTGGAACATCTGCTTTGATATTGTAGTCAAAGAGTTTAACTTCATCAAAAACGTAGATGAACCTTGTATATATAAAAATGTTGTAGAGAGTAAGGTTGTCTTCCTCGTATTATACGTCGATGATATGCTCTTGATAGGAAATGATGTTCCTATGCTGCAGTCAGTCAATCTCTTCTTATCACAAAGATTCTCAATGAAAGATCTAGGTGATGCATCCTGCATACTGGGAATAATGATCTATAGAGACAGATCTAAACAGATACTGGGATTGTCCCAATCCAGGTATATTGACACCATACTAAAGAGGTTTAGTATGGAAGAATCCAAGCGTGGGAACCTACCCACGATCTCTGGACTCACTCTCTCCAAAGAGATGTCTCCCAAGACTGATTTGGAGAGAGCTCGCATGCAAGGGATACCCTATGCTTCGGCAGTAGGCTCTATCATGTATGCGATGCTATGTACCAGACCTGATGTAGCATACTCACTAAGTATAGTGAGTCGGTATCAAGCAGATCCTGGAGAGAGTCACTGGATAGCTATGAAGAACATTCTCAAGTACTTACGAAGGACTAAAGAGATGTTCTTGGTGTATGGTAACGAAGAACTCCAGGTGGAGTCCTTTACCGATTCAAGCTTCCAAAGTGATAAGGATGACTCTAAGTCACACTCGGGTTTTGTCTTTACCCTCAATGGAGGGGCGGTGTGTTGGAAGAGTTCCAAACAGGATACCGTTGCAGACTCGACGATGGAGGCTGAATACATCGCTGCCAACGATGCTGCCAAAGAGGCTGTCTGGATAAAGAAGTTCATTACTGAACATGGTGTGGTTCCGTCCATTGAGCATCCAATACCTTTGTATTGCGATAACAATGGAGCTGTGGCTTTGGCCAAGGAACCCAGGTCCCATCAGAAGTCCAGACATATTCTGAGGCGGTATCACCTGATCAGGGAGATAGTTGATCGCCGGGAGATCGAGGTCAGGAGAGTAGATACGAAGGACAACACTGCGGATCCACTCACGAAGGCCATTCCCCAGATACAGTTTGAGAGATTATTCGGGATGCTAGGTATGAGATACTACAACAGCTGGCCTTAGTGCAAGTAGGAGATTGTTAGTTATATATATGCCTTAGAGGCCATTGTTGTACATATGATGTATATTATAATGGATACTTAGATATATATAGAGAGGACTTTCTTGCTCGACATGATAGTATGCTATTTGGTTTCACTTTATCTTAACATGTTGACTTATATTAGTTTACTGTCTTACTATCACATGTTGATAAAGCCCTTAGGATATGTACTCGACTACTGGGACTATGATGAGATCATACTAGTAGGGCCAGAGTAGTCGATGAGTGCATCCTATAACTGTTCCTAGTCGAGGGTGTATCGAGACAGGGCATCAATACACCAGAGTAGACTAGCGTATACGCATCTTGACCCATATGATGGGCGATGGATGATCCCATATCCATTGTTGTTTTGACATCAGAGATGGTGTACGGGTGCTCAGTGGAGACTGGGTACACTGGACGAACTCGCTGAGAACTCCTAGATTGTTGGAGATAGTGCCCTCAGAGTCAATTATTGGATCACAGGCACGTGATTGCAATGATTGAGGGAGGACCTGTCCCAGTAGGACAGTCTTACTCAAGATGATAGTATGCTATCTGGTTTACCTTTATCATCGTGTACTGCTTCAGGTGACCTTACAGGTCACTAATTCACGTTTATAGATCCCCTAGGATTCTTGCTTGACTGCCAGCAGTATGAGGGCGATCATATACGTGGGAGCTGGGGTCTATAAGCACATCCTTAAAAGGTCCCTAGTCGTGGGAGTTTCGAAACAGGGCATCGATACTCCAGAGTAGACTAGTGTATACAGTCGAGACCCCGACGAGGGGCGGTGGCCGGTCTCACAAGCCACTGGTGTTAGTTGGTTCACCTAAGATATATACAGGTGCTCATTGGGTTATGAGTACACCGGACATGACTCGCTGGGAACATGCTGTAAGTCCACGTTACCTCTCCCGGTACTTACGGGATTGCGGAAATGATGAAAAACGATTTTTCAAGAGGTTGTAACATGGACTCAAAATACGGATCTTTGTTAAACAACTAACTAACAACCTAACTAGAGTTTTACCTACTCGGTTAGGGGGCTATACCTTTCTTGAACTCCTTCGTCTTCAACTCTTTCCGGTGTACGGATCGGCCTCACCTCGTCGTCTCCTTGCGCCGAAGATAGATCCACCTGAAAGCTTCTACCTTTAGCTTCTTCTTCGAACTTGAAGAAACTAGAACACTTGGTTCGCTAAACCTTGTGAACTGGGTTGAGTAGAGAAGTGATTTGGGTTTTCTTTTATCTCCAAGGCAGTGTTTCTTAACTCATGAGAGGGTGTTGCCTTGAACTAGAGAGAGAGCAAGAAGAAGAGCAAGAGGGAGAGCTCAAGCAAGAGAGAGAAATGAAATGAGAGAATGAGTAACTCTTTTTCCATCCAAGCTCTCATAATCCAAAACCATCATAACAAAATAGTAATAAAGTATTATGTGATGGTTCAAGTCTGTTAGTGTATATGCCCTAGAGGCCATTACTGTATCATACTACTTTGTATATTACTTAATGGAAGCTTGGGATATTCACCTTGTATAGACAATCTTGCTCAATATAGTAGTATGCTACTTGGTTTGTTTCTATTTCATTGTGTACATGTATTTATTTTAGTATATCACCTATACACATTAGTGGAGCCTTTAGGATCTTTACTTGATTCCCAGCGTTGTGATGGCAGTCATACTAGTGGGAGCTGGGTAATCTATAAGCACATCCTTATGCAGGTCCCTAGTCGCAGGACTATCGAGACAGGGCATCGATACTCCGGAGTAGACTGCGTATGCGCTTCTCATCCCAGTGTGGGAGACGGTCTGTCCCACAGCCGTCAGTACGTCGTACTTGAGATAGTATGCGGGTGCTCGTTGGGTTACGAGTACACTGGACAGGACTCGTCGGGAACTGTTGGTTGGTACTATACCTATCGTCAGTTATCAGTTCCCAGGTGACATGAGTACAGCTTAGTCCGCTGACTTGACACTGTCACTTCGCCTCGAGTGTGTTCGCACTGTTCTTAGATTACTACCCTACCACGGCTCAAAGGAGTCGTGCAAACAGGTAGTAGTTGGGTGCAGTCCTGAAGCACTTGGAGGCAGTGACGGTTAGACAGGATTCGTCTCTCCCGGTATTGGGGGTTGACATCGCGCTGTGTCTAGGAGAGCCATTACATGAGTAGTCCCTGGCCAGGGCAAGCGAGATATACTGGTAGGTTTCCAGTGTTATCTCAGGGTGTTCTGGGCTTCACTCCGACACGACTTGTACCGCTATTAGGGGACTGAAGTTTACCGCCCCCTAGGCCCGCCATGCGATGTATCAGACAAACAGACCGGACTGTGCAGAGATTGTCACATTCAGACTCAGTAGGAGTTCAGATGGGTTTCACCTCGTCAGTCTTCTTGTCGGCATCTACCTGGGGACCGTTACGTACAGCTAGTGCCGCTTGCGGTCTATGGCATTATCATTTCACGCACTCATATTGCAAAGCATAACAAGCAAGCAAAAGTCTTTGCCATGAAATGATAGCCATTGCAATGATGATGATCAACTAGTCCAACCTAGTCAACCGGTCAACAAAGTCAACAAGTCAACAAAGTCAACCCCTCATCTCAACCATGACACTTAATTAATATTATCATTAATCATATTTCTTATTCTCATTAGAGTTTAGCCAAAAGTCAACAGTCAACAGTCAACAACCCCAATGAGAATCCTCTGCCTCTGTCTCTCTCTGTCAACTGTGCATACACACCCGCATCCGCGTTCCGAGGAACACGAATACAAACGAGATAAAACCAATCCCAAAAAGTAAACTAGGATCTGGCTTAAACCAAAGCCTGCTAGTGTTAATTGTCCGGACACCAAACGTGCACAAGTGCACGGATGTGACCGAACCCTGTCGCAAAACCATGCGACCTGTTGCAAAACCATGCGACTTCTACTCTTTTGCCTATAGGAGCTTTCTGTGTGGGACTCTAAAGACTCGATACTACGCTGGCAGTGGGTTTAACCACAGACCGCAAGAGGCACTAGCTGTGCGTAACGGTCCCCAGGTAGATGCCGACAAGAAGACTGATGAGGTGAAACCCATCTGAACTCCTACTGAGTCTGAATGTGACAATCTCTGCACAGTCCGGTCTGTTTGTCTGATACATCGCATGGCGGGCCTAGGGGGCGGTAAACGTCAGTCCCCTAATAGCGGTACAAGTCGTGTCGGAGTTAAGCCCAGAACACCCTGAGATAACACTGGAAACCTACCAGTATATCTCGCTTGCCCTGGCCAGGGACTACTCGTGTAATGGCTCTCCTAGACACAGCGCGATGTCAACCCCCAATACCGGGAGAGACGAATCCTGTCTAACCTGTAGGGTTCCTAGGCACCCTAATGTGGTCTCACAAGGCATCGATCATGCCAAATTAAAATTTTAACGGTGCCGAGAAACCCGACTACGGATCGTTTGCTAGAAAACTAGGCGAAAAAGCTAACTAGTTAACACTTAACTAAGGGAATACGGAAATACAACCTTTGTAGATCCGGTGCTCCACCTCCATAGCTCCGCAACGAAGTCCTCTCCGCTGTCCAAATCAAATCCGGGCTCTAGCGTCGGCTTCGTCGGAGAATGGGCAAGCTAGGTCGTCGATGTCCATGCCGAAGATGATCTACGTCGAGGCATCGCTAAATCAAGCTCCGACTTCACCAAGTCAAGAAACTTGTGAAGTAAACACACTCTACTACTTGGCAAGAGGTAGAGGATGAAGAAATAGGAAGTGGGTAGACTTTAGAATTGGATTTCTCACTCATTTCCATCAATCACCATTGATGGAGCTTGCTTTTTCTTCATGAAAGAAGATGAAGAAGAAGAAGAAAGAAAAATGATAAGTTAATTGAAAAAGAAAAGAAAATGAATTCTTATCATAAAATTAACCATAGTCAAGTGTACAGAATGAATCATGGTTAGTGGGAATGGTTAGGGTTAAGGATGAGATAAGAATGGTTGACTTGATCAAAGCTTCATGAAGCTTCAACTAAACTCCAAAACTAGCAACCATTCTTTTCTCTTCTTTTCCAAAATGAATAAACAAATAAATAAATGAATAAATAAAGGAAATGAAACCCTAGCCATTCTTTTAACCATGGTTTAATTCTTTGCACTTAACCAAGTAAACATGTATCATCAAACATGATACAATCAAGTGCACAAAATCATATCGCATATGTAATGTGCACAATCCAAGTGAGAAAATCCGTTTAAAGTGAACCAATACTAGTTAGTGCAAAGTAACATATCAAATATATAATTATGCATTAAATCATTAAATCAACACTTGATTCAATGATCCGGTCATGTCGTACACAACCGACTAGTATTCAATGTATCGGCTTATCGAATCAACGCTTGAATCGATAACTAGGTTATATCGCATACAACCTTTCCGATACATTCAACGCGAGAATGGAATGCGGCATCACATACACGCATTATTCTCGGTCCCTCACATATCTCATATGCGCTCCTATTTCGTTTCGCTTGAGCCAGGAAACCTCTGTGTAGGACTCTAAAGACTCGTCAATACGCCGGCAGCAGGTGATGATCATATCAAGCACCCACAAGCCGCAAGCGGTCTGCTAAACGTAACGGCCACCCGGGTATTGAGCGATCTGAAGATCGACGAGCAAGCCCGCTCACACTCCAGTGAATCCGACCAGTAACACTACCGTACAGTCCGGTCTGATCGTCTGATATGACGCATATCTCGCCTAGGGGTGGTAAATGTCAGACCCCAATAGCTCAATAAGTCGTGTCGATATGAGGTCTATAACTGTTCGAGAAACTACTGGTAACACTTACCAGTAAATCTCAGCAACCCTGGCCAGGGATTTCCTGTTATAGCCAATCGAACACAGCGCAACATCAACCCCCTATACCGGGAGAGACGAATCCCCTCCTATCGCTCATTGCCTCCATGTGACTTGGGACTGTACCCAAAAACCACCGTTTTGCACGCCCTCTTGGACGTGGTAAGATGGAAATCAAAGCACAGTGGGAATCACACAAGACTCTATGACGATCTCGGGTCAACAGACTACTCTGTACCAGTGTCACTAGAGAACTGCCATCTGACGTGAGGTATAATACCATCTGGAAGTTCTCGGCGAGTCCGTCCAGTGTACCCAGTCTCTACTGAGCACCCGTATATCATCCCTGATGTCAAACACCAATGGATATAGGATCATCCATCGCCCATCTGTATGGGTCGAGAAGGTATACGCTAGTCTACTCTGGTATATCGATGCCCCGTCTCGATACACCCACGACTAGGGACTTTGAAGGATGTACTTATAGACTACCATGTCCCCACTAGTATGATCCGCATCATAGTCCAGGTAGTCAAGTACAGATCCTAAGGGCTTTACCAACATGTAACAGAGAGACAAACAGTATACACGTTAAGGTAAAGGGTAACCAGATAGCATACTATCATGTCGAGCAAGAAAGTCCTCCCTATATATGTCCCAGCATCCACTACAATATACATCCTATGTACAGTAATGGCCTCTAGGGCATACATATAACTAACAATCTCCCACTTGCACTAGGGCCATCTGATAGCAGTGGTTGCAGTATCTCATACTCAACCATCCCATAAAAGTCTCTCTCTGGGAACAGGCCTTTGTGAGTGGATCCGCTGTGTTGTCCTCTGAGTCTACTCTCCTATCCTCGATCTCCCTGGAGATCAACCATCTCCATGATCAGGTGACACTGCCTTAGAATATGTCTGGATCACTGATGGGACCGACGTTCCTTGGCATAAGCCACAACTCCATTGTCTCACAATGGTAGGAATGTAGTTCATCTCATGAACCAATATACACCCAAACAGCCTCTTTGGTAGCATCTTAAGTAGCGATGTATCCTGCCTTTATCGTCTAGTATGCCACGGTATCTAGCTTAGAACTCTTCCAACATACCGTCCCTTTACTGAGGGTAAAGACAATGCCTGCGACTGACATTCAGTCGTCTTTATCACCCTGGAACCCTTCCAGTGATTCTCCCCAGGATCATGTGATACCGTCTCACTTCGACAAGTGAGAATCCTAACATCCATTTAGATCTATCTCATAGATCCAAAATCCAGGATTTAGTAGGTGTCACTTTGATCCTATTTGGAGAATCCTTGTGATAAGCGGAGATCGATCGAGCGTAGCATAGGAAACTCCTTCCCTATCAAGAGTATGTCATCCACGTACTCTACGAGGATCACCACCATACTCCCTACTACCTTTTTGTTTATACAAGGTTCATCTACCATTTTGATGATGTCAAACTGTTTGACTATTACATCAAAACAGACGTTCCAACTCCGCGATGCCTGCTTTATCTTATAAAGCATCTTGCACATGTTTCCGCTGCTCCCATTGTCTACGAGGCCCTCTGGCTGTGTACTTATAAACACACTCTTCTAAATCATCATTTAGAAAAGCAGTCAAGACACCCAACCACCAGAGATCGTAGTCATGGTATGCAGCCGTGGTAAGTAGGGTCTGGATGGACTTAAGCATAGCCACTGGAAAAGGTTTCATCATTATCCACACCAGGTCAATGATGCAAACATTTAACAAGTCTAGCTTTGAAAGTCTCAACTTTTCCATGTACACCAAGTAATCTTCTCAAGATATACTTGCTCCTGATGGGGATTTAACCCTTCAGATATAGCAACCAAAGTCCATACTTTGTTGGTGTATAAGGATTCCATCTCAGATCGCTAAGCATCCAGCCATTCTTACAGAGTCTTACTCCTGATGGCCAGCTCGAAGCTAGTTGGGTCATCATCTCATGATGCAATCTTCGCTCCCACTGTCATAGAGAAACCGAAGTATCTCTCAGGTGGGTGAGAAACCCTACTAGATCGGCGGAGAGGCTGAGGTTCGTTGGAATCTACTGAATCCTTTGGTTCTATCAAATCATCAGCTGTAGTTTGTATAGCTGGAACCTTTCCAGTTCTACATTACAGACCTTGCCTCGAGCTTGTCCGGATTTTGCTTTCAGACATAGGCCGGACAACCCCAAATCTTAACTAGCTTAAGACATGGGCTCTTCCCTTTCCATATCACATATGAAATGGTAGGCAACTGATTTGATTCGAACCCTATTCAATAGGTATGCAACTTCTCAAGTGCATAACTCCCAAAAAAGAAATAGGTAACTCAGTAGTACTCATCATAGAGCACACCTTATCATATAGGGTGTAACTGCTCCACCCTGATATACCATCGTGTTATGGTGTATACAGAGGAGTAATGCTGAGAGAGAATCTCATTCTCCTTTAGAATAGTCCAGTATTTCCATGCTCAAGTATTCTCCTCCTTGATCTCATCATAGGATATAATACTTATACCCGTATTTTGGTTCTCTACTTCTAGCTTATATTCTGTGAATATCTCAAAAGGTTCGGACTTATGTTTCAACAAGAACGTATGTCTGAATCTTGAGAGATTATCAGAGAATGTAATGAAGTATAAAGAACCGGTCTTGGCATGTGTAGACAGGGGACCTACATACATCAACATGTATCATCCCAAGAGTTTACTAACTCTTTCTCTGTTTCCAATAAACAGAGCTGAGGTCATTTTATCTTTGTGACATGACTCGCAAGTTTCATGAGATGTAAATTCAAACTGATTTAAATATACATCTACATGTAACTTCAGCTAGTCGGGTCGCATTGATATGACCTAGTCTACAATACCTCAAGAAGGATTCGTTCATTTCTGAACTCTTCCTCTTATGTGTGTTCCGTATACTAAGAACTGTAGTTTGATTTAGAACATCAACGCTTTTAGATAACGTGCCTGAACCGATCAACTTTTGATATAGGAAATGTTCAAAACATTATCCAACCATACAAAATTTTATCATTTCTTTACTAATAAAGAGATTGATATGATTTTGTATATCAGGTTCGGTATCTAACAACATTCGTTCACAATCAATGTATTGGTAATACAGGGTGACAGTGACCAACAGACTTGGCTGCAACTCTTGCCCCGTTTTCTGCCTCATGAAACTTATCACCCGTTCTCAGTTCTCTACCTATCTGTAGCCCTATGTAACAGATTACATATCTGGGATCCTGATCTGGTATCACATACCCAGGACGTAGAGGATACGGAGAAACAGTTCTTTGTAATGAACACACCCGAAGATGATGCATCAGCATGCACTCTCTTCGTTTGGGCGGCACGGGAATTCTGGTAATCCCCAATTTCCTGCTCTGTCTTATAACAATTATAAGTTGGAGCGGGACCAACGTTCCCCAGCTCAGTATAACAAGCGGGTTCGGTCAATATTCCGTATTATTATCTTGATTAAGGCGTGATATGGTCGCTACCTGGAGAGTGAGAGAAGAAAACACTCAGCGTGCGCTCTTGCAAGAATAGATTGGTTATTATTTTATCTAATCAGGATGGCTCCCACTGCTTTTTTTCAAATCTTCCTTCAAACCCTAAAAGGAAAGACTAGCCGGGATTAATTACACACTACAAGTTCGCCAATCTTTCAGCCAGGCCAGTGTCGGTACTTTGAGGGAGGTCCCCCGTGCTTTCGCACGAACCTAATTATTGTAAACCTCGATTTCCCAGAGGCGTAACCTCGTTAACACCTTTCTAGACACCTACTTGATCGGCTAATTGTAATGTATAAAACTCTCCCAGGAGTAACACTTACTCGCAGCGGGTATCGGGATCCAACTATCTCATAGAAGGTATGCAATCTCATTGCAAATTTCAACACTTGAAATTCCCGATAATATTTTGCCCCTAGCGTCCTATGACCTTGACGCAGGCCAACAAACCATAGTCCGCTAGTCAAGTTCAACCCGTCATTTCCTGATTGAATTAAACCCACCCGCACGACCCTTGACGAAAGCCAACAAAGCCGCACGACTACCCTAATCCAATCGCATCGTATGCTAGCAGATAAGCAGCATATAGCTACCGCACACTGCACCTTGACGAAAGCCAACAAATGCAGCACGAATACTATATACAACTTATCTGAAATGTCGGAGGGCTACGACAGGTTTTTCTGAAAACCTATTGCGTAATGAACTTGATATCATTGTAGAATCAAATGGTTTTTAAAATGGAGTGTTTTTGAGGCTTTTCTAGTTTTGCTAAAGGAGTCACTCCCGGTGAAGGGATCGTCGGTCCTTTCCTCGTCGAATGAGGTGCGGGATATATCACATATATCACTGTGCAAAGCAAAAACTCTTAAAAGCAATCAAAAGACAAACCGAGTGTGTAACATCTGCCAGTTATTGCTAAAGGAGTCACTCCCGGTGAAGGGATCTCGGTCCTTTCCCCATCGAATAAGGTGCAGGATATATCGCATATACCGCTGTGCAAAGCAAGAACTGTAGCTACCTGTTTTATTTTGAAATTCGATTCTACAACATCTTAGGTTTCTTTTATTTCATTAATCACATTAATGAAGTCCCATCATTTAAATACCTAAACATCACAGATAGATATGACGTACACTTATGCCATCCGCATTCGCCTCGATGTCCCCTCGTGCACCGTTAGGTTAGGTAACTAACGACAGAGCAGGGCAGGGCTAGCACGGGTGTAAAACATAAGTAACGTCTATATAATATATCATATATACTATATGCTGTATCTATCACAGAACATCATATGATCACATCACAGATATCGCAGCAGAAGAAACATATGAAATATTGGATATACTAGGACGTCCGTGTTTTCAATACGAGCCAGTATAAAACACGGATTCCACGGTCGTAATGAATAGCCAAACCCACACCCCTAGACCCCTACGAGAGCGGTAAGCAACCCTACCAATTCTAGAGTTAGGAGACCCGGACTCGACTCCTCGAGTTGGTCTCCCACTGGACTCCAGAACCCGGTCACTTGTGCCCTCCTCCTTGGGTCTATCCTAGTGCGGAAAAGTAAATAATATACAAAGGGTGACTACTTCCGCAACCTGGAAGCGCCCCAATAAAAGAATATTACATACAAGTTTTTACATGAATGAAAATGAAAAACACTCATCTCACATAAAAACCCCCGGCTATTCAAACACGACGATCCAATATAACATATCCAGCAACACATAACATCACATGTCATCAACGTAAGTAAACATGCGTATCCCAATTGTCGTTGACATATAGCAACGAAACCGGCGATATCACATATTACACTTACGGTCACAGAAAAGAAAGTGTAAAACTACAACAGTTGGAATCCGCAACCACCTCAGACATCGCATGCCTGACCAAATGAATTACTTAGACATCGCATGCCTAACATTTATAAACCCCGCATTTTAGTCTCAAAATCGAAAACACTTTTCAATATCAAGTCGGGCAATTCAACAAGATTCCCGACATCCTGATCGAATGCTCGTCGCAAACTTTAGTAGGCGGCCGCACCCCTGATACCGTCGACGAAGTGCACCAAGGCGGAACACCGCTACCGCGAGCACCCGAACGGATGCTTTCGGCGACGGGGTTCTCCTACAGTCACTTGGTCGGGGCTATGGAGTGAGGCTGTCTATTAAGTTTACCCGGCGAGTATCCGCGTACGCTACGTGATTGCGACGGACTTTTGATCATATCAAAATTCCGTGGCAACCGATCAAGTGAGACTAAAGTGCTACGTTTATAACATTCATTCAGTTATCACATAACTATTGTGAATTCCAATTATTGTATCCCATTCCAGATAATTAGAAAATGTTAAACTTTCCGATTGAACATTCGAACAGGATGTCGGGAATCTTGTTGAATTGTCCGACTTGATATTGAAAAGTGTTTTCGATTTTGAGACTAAAATGCGGGGTTTATAAATGTTAGGCATGCGATGTCTAAGTAATTCATTTGGTCAGGCATGCGATGTCTGAGGTGGTTGCGGATTCCAACTGTTGTAGTTTTACACTTTCTTTTCTGTGACCGTAAGTGTAATATGTGATATCGCCGGTTTCGTTGCTATATGTCAACGACAATTGGGATACGCATGTTTACTTACGTTGATGACATGTGATGTTATGTGTTGCTGGATATGTTATATTGGATTGTCGTGTTTGAATAGCCGGGGGTTTTTATGTGAGATGAGTGTTTTTCAATCGGGGTATCAAATTTTGTCTGTGTGGCTTTCCGGATAAATTTTAGAATATGTTAAAAAGTTCGACCGGATATAAACACCCAAGTTTTCCCGATACAGATCAACACATGAAATAAGTCTAACAACATTCAGTTCGTGCCTCAGTACCGACGGTCCAGCCGTAGAAGGGTCAACACTCCAGTGAATCCGACCAGTAACACTACCGTACAGTCCGGTCTGATCGTCTGATATGTCGCATATCTCGCCTAGGGGTGGTAAACGTCAAACCCCAATAGCTCAATAAGTCGTGTCGATATGAGGTCTATAACTGTTCGAGAAACTACTGGTAACACTTACCAGTAAATCTCAGCAACCCTGGCCAGGGATTTCCTGTTATAGCCAATCGAACACAGCGCAACATTAACCCCCTATACCGGGAGAGACGAATCCCCTCCTATCGCTCATTGCCTCCATATGACTCGGGACTGTACCCAAAAACCACCGTTTTGCACGCCCTCTTGGACGTGGTAAGATAGAAATCAAAGCACAGTGGGAATCACACAAGACTCTATGACGATCTCGGGTCAACAGACTACTCTGTACCAGTGTCACCAGAGAACTGCCATCTGACGTGAGGTATAATACCATCTGGGAGTTCTCGGCGAGTCCGTCCAGTGTACCCAGTCTCTACTGAGCACCCGTATATCATCCCTGATGTCAAACACCAATGGATATGGGATCATCCATCGCCCATCTGTATGGGTCGAGAAGGTATACGCTAGTCTACTCTGGTATATCGATGCCCCGTCTCGATACACCTACGACTAGGGACTTTGAAGGATGTACTTATAGACTACCATGTCCCCACTAGTATGATCCGCATCATAGTCCAGGTAGTCAAGTACAGATCCTAAGGGCTTTACCAACATGTAACAGAGAGACAAACAGTATACACGTTAAGGTAAAGGGTAACCAGATAGCATACTATCATGTCGAGCAAGAAAGTCCTCCCTATATATGTCCCAGCATCCACTACAATATACATCCTATGTACAGTAATGGCCTCTAGGGCATACATATAACTAACATAACCGTCACTGCCTCCAAGTGCTTCGGGACTGCACCCAACTATTACCTGTTTGCACGACTCCTTTGAGCCGTGGTAGGGTAGTAATCTAAGTACAGTGGGAACACACTCGAGGCGAAGTGACAGTGTCAAGTCAGCGGACTAAGCTGTACTCATGTCACCTGAGAACTGATAACTGATGATAGGTATAGTACCAGCCAACAGTTCCCGACGAGTCCTGTCCAGTGTACTCATAACCCAACGAGCACCCGTATACTATCTCAAGTACGACGTACTGACGGCTGTGGGACAGACCGTCTCCCATACTGGGATGAGAAGCGCATACACTAGTCTACTCCGGAGTATCGATGCCCTGTCTCGATAGTCCTGCGACTAGGGACCTTGATAAGGATGTGCTTATAGATTACCCAGCCCCGACTAGTGTGACTGCCATCACAACGCTGGTAATCAAACAAAGATCCTAAGGTCTCCACTAATGTGTATAGGTGATATACTAAACTAAACACATGTACACATTGAAGTAGAAACAAACCAAGTAGTATACTACTATATTGAGCAAGATTGTCTATACAAGGTGAATATCCCAAGGTTCTATTAAGTAATATACAAACTAGTATGATATAGTAATGGCCTCTAGGGCATATACACTAACAATCTCCCTCTTGCACTATGGCCATGTACTGGCGTATCGAAGACCTATCATCTCGATCAGCCTCTCGAACTGAGTCTGAGGTAAGGCCTTTGTGAGTGGATCAGCAGTGTTATCTTCCATAGAAACTCTCCGAACCTCGATCTCCTGGCGACCCACGATCTCCCTGATCGGGTGATACCACCTCAAGATGTGTCTGGACTTCTGATGTGACCTGGGTTCCTTTGCTAAAGCTATAGCCCCGTTGTTGTCGCAATACAGAGGTATTGGATCAACAATGGACGGAACCACCTGAAGTTCAGTTAAGAACTTCCTTATCCAGACGGCTTCTTTTGCGGCATCTGCAGCAGCGATATATTCAGCTTCCATCGTCGAGTCAGCAACGGTTTCCTGTTTAGAACTCTTCCAACACACCGCCCCTCCATTGAGGGTAAAGACATAACCCGACATGGACTTGGAATCATCCTTGTCACTCTGGAAGCTGGAGTCAGCAAAGGCCTCGATCTGGAGGTCTTTTCCTCCATACACCAAGAACATCTCCTTAGTCCTTCTCAGGTACTTGAGAATGTTCTTTACTGCTATCCAGTGTTTCTCCCCAGGGTTCGACTGATACCGGCTTACCACACTCAGTGCATAAGCTACATCTGGTCTGGTACACAACATCGCATACATTATAGAGCCTACCGCAGAAGCGTAGGGTATAATAGACATGCGATCCCTTTCCAAATCAGTCTTGGGAGACATCTCTTTGGAAAGGGTGATCCCGTGACAAGCCGGTAGATTACCGCGCTTGGAATCTTCCATACTGAATCTTTTTAGTATGGTGTCGATGTAACTGGACTGTGAAAGTCCCAGTATCCTCTTGGATCTGTCACGATAGATCCGGATCCCCAGAATGTATGAGGCATCACCTAGATCTTTCATGGAGAACCTGTGTGACAAGAACCCTTTGACAGATTGCAGCATGGGAATATCATTTCCTATTAAGAGAATGTCATCCACGTATAAAACGAGGAATACTACAGTTCTCGCTACAAATCTACTATAGATGCATGGTTCATCTGGATTTTTGATAAAGCCAAATTTTTTGACCGTCTCATCAAAACAGATGTTCCAACTCCGCGATGCCTGCTTTAGTCCGTAGATGGACTTAAGCAACTTGCACACCTTTCCGCTGCTCCCACTCTGAATGAAACCCTATGGCTGGTCCATATAAACACACTCCTCTAAATTTCCATTTAGAAAAGCGGTCTTTACGTCCATCTGCCAAATCTCATAATCGTGGAAGGCGGCAATGGCAAGAAGGATCCGAATGGATTTCAGCATAGCTACTGGAGAAAAGGTCTCGTCATAGTCCAAACCAGATCTTTGACGAAAACCCATTGCAACCAGTCTAGCTTTATAGGTCTCAACCTGTCCATCTACACCAATCTTCCTTTTGAAGATCCACTTGCATCCTACGGGTTTTACCCCATCTGGAGCAACGTCCATACTTTGTTGGTGTACATGGACTCCATTTCGGTCCGCATTGCATCCAACCATTTTACCGAGTCAACGCTCTGAATGGCCTGCTGGAAGCTAGTCGGCTCATCATAATCAATGATGCAATCCTCTCTATCCCCGTCTATGAGAAAACCGTAGTATCTCTCGGGCGGATGAGACTGCCTACTACTCCTGCGGAGCGGCGCAGGAATGTCATGATCTTTCGAACCCTCTGGTTCTACTAAGCTTTCAGTAATAGCTCGTGGTTCTGGAATTTCTTCCAGTTCTATTGCGCTCCCACTTATCTGATTTTCCAAAAACTCAGTTTCCAAGAAGTGGGCATGACGAGAAACATAAATCTTTTGTTCCTCTTCGCAATAAAAGAAATATCCCTTGGAGTTCTTTGGATATCCCACAAACTTGCACTGTACTGAGCATGCCTCGAGTTTGTCCACATGCTGCTTTTTGACAAAAGCTGGACATCCCCATGTCTTAATGTGATTAAGATAGGGTCTCTTCCCACACCACATCTGATATGGTGTGGTAGGCACAGTCTTAATTGGAACTCGGTTCAAAAGGTATGCGGTTGATTCTAGTGCATATCCCCAGAATGATCGCGGTAAATCAGCGTTACTCATCATGGACCATACCATATCCAATAGGGTTCGGTTCCTTCTCTCCGACACACCGTTATGTTGCGGAGTGTATGGAGGAGTAAGCTGAGAGAGAATTCCATTCTCTTTTAAGTAATACAGGAACTCGGCACTCAAGTATTCACCACCTCGATCCGATCTCAGTGTCTTGATACTTTTGCCGGTTTGTTTTTCTACTTCATTCTTATATTCCTGGAATTTTCCAAAGGCTTCGGATTTATGTTTCATTAAGAAGACATAACCGTACCTTGAAAAGTCATCCGTAAAAGTAATGAAGTAAGAATAACCGCTTCGTGCATGCGTAGACATTGGACCGCACACGTCGCTGTGTACGAGTCCCAAGAGCTCGCTCGCTCTTACTCCGTGTCCAGTGAACGGAGTCTTTGTCATCTTTCCTTTGAGACAGGATTGACAAGTGGCATACGATTGATATTCGAACGGATCCAAATATCCTTCTGTATGTAACTTCGTCAACCTTCTCTCATTGATGTGACCCAGTCTACAATGCCATAAGAAAGTCTGATTTATTTCCGGAGACTTTCTTTTGTGTGTATTCTGGACATTGAAAATCTGTGGTTGGTTTAATACGTATATACCATTGCTTAATGTACCTGACCCAATCAGAACTAGATTAAGGTGAATGTTTACAACATTACTTACAAACGTAAATTCATAACCTTCTTTAGAAATCAAAGATACAGAAATGATATTACAAGTTGCGTTGGGTACAAAAAAGCAATTACGTAAAACCAAAACATGTCCATCTGACATTCCCAGGTGATAGTCCCCCACGGCCTTAGCATCCATGCTAGCTCCGTTTGCAACTTTGAGGGTCATGTCACCTGCCTTCAAAACCCTACGGTTTCTCTACGCCTGCAAAGAATTACAGATATGAGATCCTGATCCGGTATCCAATACCCAGGAAGTAGAGTTTATTGATAGACAATTTTCAATAACATACACACCTGAAGCTGAAGCCGCATCTTGCTTCAGATCCTGTGTTCTGGCTTTCCAAGCCCTGCAATCTTTCTTCCAGTGTCCACTCTTGTGACAGTAAAAGCATTCTTCCTTATCCACAAGCTTCCCCGCTATCTTTGTTGCTTTTGCCTTTCCCTTCGTATCCATTTTACTAACACCGCCCCTTGGTTTGGCGGGGGCTTTCTTCTTCTTTCTCTTGGCTTTCGCCTTGGACCTAGAAGAGGAAGATCCTCTTACAAACAAAGTGGATGTTTCCCTACCTTTCTGTAGGGTGCCCTCTGCACTCCTCAGCATGTTGAGAAGTTCTGAAAGTTCAACTTCTTTTTCTTGCAAGTTGAAGTTCAGTATAAACTGGGCGTAAGTGGAAGGAAGGGACTGAAGAATCAAGTCCGTATAGAGCTCATTCTCCAACGTGGTCCCAAGGTCCGCGAGTTCCTCAATGAAACCAATCATCTTAAGCACGTGTTCCGCTACCGATGATCCGATGGCCAACCTTGCCGAAAATAGCTTCTTCGACACTTCGTATCTTACGATACGAGATTGCTCTCCATACAGTTCTTTTGTATGGAGAAATATGGATTCGAGGTCCATATTCTCGTGCCTCCTCTGATGTTCGTTGTCCATAGAGGCAAGCACGAAGCACTTGGCCTTCGCGCAATCGATTTCCCAGGTCTTATGGATTTCCCTTTCCGCGACGCTGGTTTTGGGACCTGGGACAGGGGGAGCTTTGGTGGTAAGGAGATACCCCAACTTGTCATAAGTGATTGCCATTTTGACATTCCTGAGCCAATCTTTGTAGTTCGGCCCTGTCAGTATGTTTTTATCTAGTAATAACTTAAGTCCGGTCATGATTTTTGGTCGCTGCAATTAGGAGAGAGAAGAAACACTTGAGCATGATGCTCTTGCAAGTTTAGAATGGTTTTTAATTTGTCTAAACAGGATGGCTCCCACTGTCTCTCGAATCCCTCCTCAAACCAAAAAGGAAGAATTAGTCAGGATCAATCTCACCGTACAATACTTGCTTAACCGTTCGGCCAGGCTGGTGTCGGTACTTCGAGGGAGGTTTTCCAACGCTTTCGCGAAGTTCCTTAATTAAATAACCTCTTTTCCCTGGGGGCGTAGCACCGCTAACACCTTTCTAGACACCTACTTGGTTTATAGCATTGATTGTTAAGTGAGAAATTTCCCGAGGAGTAGCATATACTCACAGTAGGATCGGGATCCAAATATCATTGCGTGACAAAACTGAAGGAATCTTACTAGAATCATCCCACTCCAAATGGTATGCAGCGCTAGCAAGTTTCAGTTCTTTTGAAACTCCCGATGTGGATTTTTGCTCCATGCTCTTATGACCTTGACTTTGGCCAACAAATCTTAAGTCACATGTCAAGTTCTACCCGTCATTCTCCAGGTTAATTTAAGCCCACCCGCACATACCCTTGACTTTGGCCAACAAGGTAGAACGACTGCCCTAAACCAACACATCTATCTATGCTGCACATGAATACCCAATAGCTACCAATCACTATGCCTTGACTTTGGCCAACAAACATAGCTTGAATACTATTGACCATCCATGTGAAACGATGGAGGGCTACGAATGGTTTTGGCGAAACCGTGAACGTAGTGAACTTGATATAATCGAAGGAACGAGATAGCTTTTAAAAGGAGTGGCTTAAGATCCGCGTTTAAAAGTTATTTTTGAAAAGAAACCGAGTGGTTTTTGAAAGTGGTCCAACGACTTTTACTTTGTTTATTTTTCTTGCATTAATTCCAATGCGTCACATCATTTAATCCTACCATTGCAGAAATTTTTGAAAGTGTTCCCACGACTTTTACTTGGTTTATTTTTCTTGCATTAATTCCAATGAGTCCCATCATTTAATCCTACCATTGCAGAAAACAACCAAAATATGACGTACGCTTATGCCATCCGCATTCGCCACGGGGCCCCATCATTACCCGTTAGGTTACTTAACTAACGACAGAGCGGGGGCTGGACTAGCACGGATGCAAAACATAAGCAACACCTAAATAATATCAAACATAGATATATTGCAATGATAGCCATTTCAGATCACAGATAAACACATTGGATATACTAGGAATCCGCAATTCGTACGAGCCTGTAACGAAAAGAGGATTACACGGTCGCGATGAATAGCCAATACCCCACCCTAGACCCCTACGGGTGCGGCAAACTACCCGCCAAGTATTCGAAGCGGAGCAACCTCCCTCAACGACGTGAGTAGGCCACTCGGCACTTCGAGATACCCGGTAGTTTGTGCACCCCACCTTGGGTCTATCCTAGGAGCAAAAACAGTAAAAAGAAATTATACAATGACGGCTACAACCCCGATCCGGTTGTGCGGCCAAAAATAATATTACATCAATTTACATATTACATGAATTGAAAGATAAAAGGAAAAACTCTCATCTCACAACCCCCGGCTATTCTTCCGCGACTTTCCAATGAATTCATATACACATACCATCAACATTACAGATCACAGATATGTATAACCCCCACTAATCGACGTATAGCGATTAGCGAACGTTCAATACATATAACACATCACAGATATATGCCCGTCAGCTTAAGTCTTTAGAAGTTCGATCAAAATACGGATTTTTAGGCCCCAAACACAAATTTTTCTTTCTGGAAAATCTGGGCAGAAAACACATATTTTAAAAATCCCAAAACAACCCCAGAAACACTCTGCAAGAAACCTTTTCCTCGACCGAGTCAACTCAGTCGCGGAACCGCGGCGGGAGCATGCTCCTGCCGCGTTTCCGCGGCGCTTTGACCGATTCGATGGGCCACATTTCTTGGGTGTTTTAACAAAAGCCTGAGCCGATTTTTAAGATAAGATTTATCAATTTTTGGACAGAAAAAAAATTCGGCAGAAACTTGATTTTACGGGTTCGTTTCGCGACTTTTTCTTCGATCGAATTTCTAGTTACTTTGCTAACATGTTAGATAGTGTTTAACTAGGCTCTGATACCACTGTAAGTCTACGTTACCTCTCCCGGTACTTACGGGCTTGCGGAAATGATGAAAAACGATTTTTCAAGAGGTGGTAACATGGACTCAAAATACGGATCTTTGTTAAATAACTAACTAACAACCTAACTAGAGTTTTACCTACTCGGTTAGGGGGCTATACCTTTCTTGAACTCCTTCGTCTTCAACTCTTTCCGGTGTACGGATCGGTCTCACCTCGTCGTCTCCTTGCGTCGAAGATGGATCCACCTGAAAGCTTCTACCTTTGGCTTCTTCTTCGAACTTGAAGAAACTAGAACACTTGGTTTGCTAAACCTTATGAACTAGGATGAGTAGAGAAGTGATTTGGGTTTTTTTTTATCTCCAAGGCAATGTTTCTCAACTCATGAGAGGGTGTTGCCTTGAACTAGAGAGAGAGCAAGAGGAAGAGCAAGAGGGAGAGCTCAAGTAAGAGGGAGAGCTCAAGCAAGAAATGAAATGAGAGAATGAGTAACTCTTTTGCCATCCAAGCTCTCATAATCCAAAACCATCATAACAAAATAGAATCAAGTATTATGTGATGGTTCAAGTCAAAATGGCTATATCATTTCTTGCACTCATTTTTCATAAATAAACAAGCAAGCAAAAGTCTTTGCCATGAAATGATAGCCATTGTCATGATGATGGTCAACTAGTCCAACCTAGTCAACCGGTCAACGAAGTCAACAAGTCAACAAAGTCAACCCCTCAACAACCATGTCACTATAACACTTAATTAATATTATTGTTAATCATGTTTCTTATTCTCATTAGGGTTTAGCCAAAAATCAATAGTCAACAGTCAACAGTCAATAACCCCAATAAGAATCCTCTGCCTCTGTCTCTCTATCAACTGTGCATACACACCCGCATCCGCGTTCCGAAGAACACGAATACGAATACAAACGAGATAAAACCAATCCCAAAACGTACACAAGGATCTGGCTTAAACCAAATCCCACTAGTGTTAACTGTCCGGACACTGAACGTGCACAAGTGCACGGATGTGACCGAACCCTGTCGCAAAACCATGCGACCTGTCGCAAAACCATCCGACCTCTACTCTTTTGCCTAAAGGTGAATAGCTTTCTGTGTGGGACTCTAAAGAATCGACACTACGCTGGCAGTGGGTTTAACCACAGACCGCAAGCGGCACTAGCTGTGCGTAACGGTCCCCAGGTAGATGCCGACAAGAAAACTGACGAGGTGAAACCCATCTGAACTCCTACTGAGCCTGAATGTGACAATCTCTGTACAGTCCGGTCTGTTCGTCTGATACATCGCATGGCGGGCCTAGGGGGCAGTAAACGTCTGTCCCCTAATAGCGGTACAAGTCGTGTCGGAGTGTAGCCCAGAACACCCTGAGATAGCACTGGAAACCTACCAGTATATCTCGCTTGCCCTGGCCAGGGACTACTCGTGTAATGGCTCTCCTAGACACAGCGCGATGTCAACCCCCAATACTGGGAGAGACGAATCCTGTCTAACTGTCACTGCCTCCAAATGCTTCAGGACTGCACCCAACTACTACCTGTTTGCACGACTCCTTTGAGCTGCGGTAGGGTAGTAATCTAAGTACAGTGGAAACACACTCGAGGCGAAGTGACAGTGTCAAGTCAGCGGACTAAGCTGTACTCATGTCACCTGGGAACTGATAACTGACGATAGGTATAGTACCAACCAACAGTTCCCAATGAGTCCTGTCCAATGTACTCGTAACCCAACGAGCACCCGCATACTATCTCAAGTACGACGTACTGACGGCTGTGGGACAGACCGTCTCCCATACTGGGATGAGAAGCGCATACGCTAGTCTACTCCGGAGTATCGATGCCCTGTCTCGATAGTCCTGCGACTAGGGACCTGCATAAGGATGTGCTTATAGATTACCCAGCGCCCACTAGTGTGACTGCCATCACAACGCTGGTAATCAAGCAAAGATCCTAAGGGCTCCACTAATGTGTAAAGGTGATATACTAAAATAAACACATGTACACATTAAAGTAGAAACAAACCAAGTAGCATACTACTATATTGAGCAAGATTGTCTATACAAGGTGAATATCCCAAGCTTCCATTAAGTAATATTCAAACTAGTATGATACAGTAATGGCCTCTAGGGCATATACACTAACACATGCTAGTTGGTCTTATACCTGATGTCAGACAGCAGTTCCCTGGTGATATGTGTACTGGTTAGTTCATCGACCTGAGATTGTTTTTTGTCTCGTGTGAGTTCCCACTGTACTTTGATTACTACCCTACCACTCTCAAAGGAGACGTGCAAACAGGTTTTAGTTGGGTACAGTCCCGAGCCACATGGAGGCAGTGAGCGGATCTGCAGGGGTTCGTCTCTCCCGGTATTGGGGGTGAGGTTGCGCTGTGTCTAGGAGAGCCATTACACGAAGTCCTTGGCCAAGGCAGGAGATTTATTGGTAGGTATTCCTGTTGGAGATAGTGCCCTCAAAGTCAATTATTGGATCACAGGCACGTGATTGCAATGATTGAGGGAGGACCTGTCCCAGTAGGACAGTCTTACTCGAGATGATAGTATGCTATCTGGTTTATCTTTATCATCGTGTACTGCTTTAGGTGACCTGACATGTCGCTATTACACGTTGATAGAGCCCCTAGGATTCTTGCTTGACCACCAGCAGTATGAGGGCGATCATATAAGTGGGAGCTGGGGTCTATAAGCACATCCTTAAAAGGTCCCTAGTCGTGGGAGTTTCGAGACAGGGCATCGATACTCCAGAGTAGACTAGTGTGTACATTCGAGACCCCGACGAGGGGCGGTGGCCGGTCTCACAAGCCACTGGTGTCAGTTGGTTCACCTAAGATGTATACAGGTGCTCATTGGGTTATGAGTACACCGGACATGACTCGCCGGGAACATGCTAGTTGGTCTTATACCTGACGTCAGATAGCAGTTCCCTGGTGACATGTGTACTGGTTAGTTCATCGACCTGGGGATCATCATTTGTCTCGTGTGAGTTCCCACTGTACTTTGATTACTACCCTACCACGCTCAAAGGATACGTGCAAACAGGTTTTAGTTGGGTACAGTCCCGAGCCACATGGAGGCAGTGAGCGGATCTTCAGGGGTTCGTCTCTCCCGGTATTGGGGGTGAGGTCGCGCTGTATCTAGGAGAGCCATTACACGAAGCCCTCGGCCGAGGCTGGTGATTTACTGGTAGGTATTCCAGTAGTATCTCAGGGTGTTCTGGGTTACACTCCGACACGACTTGTACCGCTTTTGGGGGTCTGACTTTTACCAACCCCCTAGGCCCGCCATGCGATGCTCATAGACGAACGGACCGGACTGTACGGATATTGTCACTGACAGGCTCAGTAGGGTGTCAGAATGAGTTCGCTCATCGACGTCCTTTTTGGTC
The DNA here is from genome assembly GCA_030015575.1 of Agapanthus africanus. Lineage (NCBI taxonomy): Eukaryota > Viridiplantae > Streptophyta > Magnoliopsida > Asparagales > Amaryllidaceae > Agapanthus > Agapanthus africanus. The sequence continues at coordinate 268,160,278 of CM057349.1, read as the reverse complement.
AATACCTGGTAGCCCGTTACGTATTGGCTTATACTTCTGACGTGCTAGTGGTTAAATCCACAACCATGGTGTTGACGAGTCTTTAGAGTCCCCCACGTTCAGTTACTCAAGCTTTCGGGCGAAACGTTGTAGAGGCCGTATGGAGATATAGCAATGTCCGATCAGATACGTGCGGTATTGCACGGATCAGGATCGGACAGTTTGTACTAGAGGCCGTATGGAAATATGGCAGGGTTCGATCAGATACGTGCGGTATTGCACGGATCAGGATCGAACGGATATTACTGGCCGGCTTTGGTTTAAGCCGGATTCTAGTATAGTACAGTGTAGATTTTGTCTCATTATATTTGTATTTCGGTCGGAATACAAATGCGGGTGTGTATACACAGTATCAGGGTTTTCCTGTAATTTATTACGGGACCAGTTTTCTGGAGTTGCCAGTTTGCTTTCCGTTTCGGCCATATTTCTTTGTATCTTTCATTGGCCGAAGATTGGTGGAGGAGGGCTTATTTGCATTTGTGCAAATTAGCTATTTGGAGGGTTGTCTTTGCATACTTTTGTATCATGATGGTTTCATGATGGAGCCCCATCCCTTGACCTTCCATGGTTCATGATTGCTTGATTTTTTGTAGCAATCATGGTTGTTGATTAGCTGATGGAGTGTGGTTTTGCTAGTGATGATGATTCTTGCATGATGACCATTCCTCTCACTTGCATTATTCTTGTGGCTATCTTTTTCACTCACTCCCTCACTCTCATTCTCTCCACTCCATCATGCATGGCCGGCCAATCTCCAAGGGGGCTGTCCCAATTTTGTGCAAGGGGATTTCATCTCTTTTGGCTTTGGAAAAATGATATAGCTCCACAAAATTCCATGTATCATCCCTCCACCAAAAATGGCAACCTCCATGAACCCCAAAACTGAGACATGGTTCTACACTATATTCTACAGCAAATCTTGGGCACGTCGACTCGCCAGCTTTGTGCCCGAGTTGCCTCGGTATAGAGGTGGGAGCCCGTAAAAGAAGCAGGCGACGTGGTGCCCTTCCGGCGAGGTGATGGAGATCGGACATTCCGCGGGAGATCGGGACGACGGCGAGAAGACCGGAGGACACGAGTCACTCGGTATATCTCTCTTCCCCATCTTGTAGTTAGCTAGGACTAGTTAATGGTCCGATCCGGGTTTTATAGTGCGCGGTGGTGCCGGTCAAGTAAAATTAAAGTTAACCATCGCTTCCGCATTTGGCCTCAGGATGGAGGCCGGGGCGCCGCCGTGCACTTACAGTGGTATCAGAGCCTCGCCATTAACATAGTCTAGCTTTGTCTAATGTGTTTTACATTTCCGATCGAACAATTTTCCAAAAACCGTATTTTTCTTCACATCAGTTTCTGTCTAAATTTTTTGAAGTCCAAAAATTTTTCAGGTTGTTTCAGAATGATGTGTAGGACATTCTATGAGTTCTGTGAAAATTTGGGCTCGTGAACAGTCCAAACGACCGCGGAACCGCGGCCAAACCCATGCTTGGGCCGCGGTTCCGTCGCGACTTGAACTATTCAGTCCCCCAAAATTCTACAGAAAGCTCCTGAGTGGAAAATAGGTTTTCTGGAATGTTAATTTTTGGGCCCAGATTTCTTGATGTGCTACAGTAGTACTTGGGGGCGCACTTGGTAAATTTGATCGATCGGATATTTAAAACACATTATTTCACAGTATTTACATTATATCTGCAACCGTGAATGTCACTTGATCGGTAAATCCTGTTTAACTGCTATAGCCCGGTTAGACGGATTTGCGAACGTGACTTTCACGTTGATGTTCTGTGTATTGCTGTGATGTTGCGGATCGGTCATGGGGGATAGCCTGGATGCAATGCTAGTACAGTTTTTGTTGTATTATGTACATTTGATATTGCGGGGCGAGCGTCTGACATGTGGACTGCCGTCACTGCCTGTTTGTATTATTATTTTGGGGCACGACCATGTTGCGGTCGATGTACCCATTTTATGTATATTTTACTTTCTGTACTAGGATTGCCCCGCGGAGGGGTGCACGGATAGCCAGATTCTAGAGGGCAACAAGCCCGCATCTCATGGCATTGAGACGGAGGGGGTTTCACTCTAGAATTGGCGGGCTATTCGCCGCACTCGTAGGGGGTACAGGTTGACCCAGGAGGGGTGCCCAAGTTACCGGATTCCTTGAAGTGCTGGGTGGTCCATTCCCGTTGCTGAAGGGGGCTGCCTCGCTTCAGGTTTTGACGGGTAACTTGCCGCGCCCGTAGGGGTCTAGGATTTTCATTGCACAGGCTATCCACACGACCAGGGGAACGTCGGGTTTCAGTAGTGGCTCTGTGAAACCCGGGGATCCCAGATATCTGTATTGTTCTGTGATGCTGTACTTTTATGTGATGTTGCATTTTTATCACGCCTTGAGCGAAATATAATATATTGGTATATATATTAATATATGTTGTATATGTTTTGCATCCGCGCTAGTCCAGTCCCCGCTCTGTCGTTAGTTAGCTAACCTAACGGGTAATGACGGGACCCAGTGGCGAATGCGGATGGCATATACGTACATCAGTATATTTTTCGTTCTTTTTGGTGTGATCAATTGATGGGACTGCATTGATTCGGATCAATGCAAGTTAAAAACAAACCTAATCTGATGTTGTTGGAACACTTTTCAAAAAGCTGTTATTGCAAGGACGTTCACTTTTGTTTTGCACAGTGGTATTCGGTTATGAATATCCAGCACCTCAGTCGACGAGGCAAGGGCCGAGATCCCTTCACCGGGAGTGACCCCTTGGACAGAAGTTTGCGTCAGGGCAATAACTTCACTATAGCCGATTACTTTTGCTTTGTATCGTGGTATTCAGTTGGAACCCTGCACCTCATTCTACGGGGAAAGAACCGAGATCTCTTCACCGGGAGTGACCTCTTTAGCGAAGGTTTTCGTCACTATATTTTTAAAAGCTATCCGGTTCCTTCAACGATATCAAGTTCATTACGTTAAAGGTTTTCGCCAGAAACCATTCGTAGCCCTCCATCATTTCAGTTAAATATTCGGTAGTATTCAAGCTATGTATTTTGACCTCACGCTAAGGCATAGTGTTTGGTAGCTGCTGGGTATTTATCTGTTGCATAGATAGATGAGTTGGTTTGGGACAGACGTACTACTATTTTGGCCTACGTCAAAGGTATGTACGGGTGGGTTCAAATTAACCTGGACAATGATGGGTAGAACTTGACATGTGACTTATGATATTTTGACCTCACGCCAAGGTCATAAGAGCATGGGGCAAAAATCACATCGGGAGTTTCAAAAGAACTGAAACTTTCCAGATATGCGCATACCTTCTGGAGTGTGATAGCGTGAGCGGATTCCGTCACGTTATCATGCGATGATAGTTGGATCCCGATTCCCACAGATGAGTTGGTTTACTCCTCGGGTGATCCCGACTAATTCTTCTTTTGGGTTTGGAGAAGAATTTGACGGTACAGTGGGAGGTTTCCAGATTAGATAAATTGGTAACCATTCTGATCTAGGTTAGAGTGCACGCTGAGTATTTCTTTTCTCTCTCTCTTTGGCAGCGACCATTGACCCGACCCTAAGACTATGACTCAGAGACCAAAATTGACCGAACCTTCTTAAACACTGGCTTTTGGATTGTCAGAGTTGCAGACCTCATTGCCACTCCTACTTTTACCCTTTTCTCCAGGACACCCCGTATTACTACGAACGTCCACTTCCATTGGACAAAACCATCGTATGATTATATACGAACTCGAAGGGATTTATTCGAGGATGGTTTCCGGTTCTGGAGAAAACGAATAGGACTATTCAGTTGTCTTTTCCTTTTACCTTCTCTCAGGCTGCGAGTACTCCTTGGTTTAGGAGATAGTACACCTATTACGCAAATTGGATAGTCTTCTTCCAAACCTTAGGCTGGTGCCGAACGGTGGGGAATGAAGAAAACCAATTAGCATAACCATGGTGTGCAGAAGGTATTAAGTTAAGACAAAGCAAGGGATTAGTAAGAGGGCAAAGTAAATTGCAACTGATATTCATGACCAAACCAGGTATTTCATTACCACTCCCAAATCACCTTTGTATTTCTCCAGAACACTCCGTATCACTATGAAGATCCACAGTTTATTGGATACTCCATCGTATGGTTATATATGAACTCGAAAGGAACTTGTTCCAGTTCGGGGATGGATTCTGGTTTAGGAGAAATAGGAATAAGGTTTATTCGGTTGTCTTTTATCTTCATATTCTCTCGCATTGCGAGTGCCCCTAGGATTAGGACAGTACACCCATTATGCTTATTGGATAGTCTTCTTCCAAACCATAGGCTGGTGCCGAACGGTAGGAAAGGAAGAAAACCATTTGGCCTAAGGGGTGTGCAGAAGGTAATGACTAAAGACATATAGAGGGATTTGGAGAGGTGGCAAAGAATTATACGGTTACAGTCGTGAATCTTGAAGAGGCATTACTAGGAATACCGGGATACCCCGTCGAAACATTTCAATGTTTCAGTTTCACTGTGTACTGTTAAAGGAAAACTGATTTCCCAATTAGTCCTTACTCCAGGGTATGTATTTATCAGGTATGATTCTTACATCTGTATGGCTTTACAGATGTTGAGTGGGAGTAAGTTATTGGGAATTGGGTGATCATCCTCATTTTGTCGGGATTCGTTGTAATCGGTGATATTTGAGGAAGTCACCTGGGTTGTTTGCCGGTCGGCAAATATTTGGTTTTGAATATCCGCTGTTATGCACCAATTTCAAATTGATATATCTGTACGTCTATTTTTATAGAGTGAGACATATCTTTTTGAAATTATGTATGTGACATTTACTTATATCAGTGGATGGTTAGGTAAGGAGCATTAAACAGAGGTGTAATTCTTCTTAACCATAAGTATCGTTTTCAACCTACGACACACAGTGAATGAGTAATCAGACTTAAGGGACTTATACAGAGTATTGTATGTTGTCCAGGGTCCATCAGGACAGAGGGGTTGGTCCTCGTACTATATTCGGTTTACTTATGACTTCTCTAGTTTTTAGACAGGTGTTTCGTGGAAACACAGGGTCCGAATTTTGAGAAGTTATAGGTATTTGAATAAAGTAGAGAACCAGGTATTGCAAGTATCGGGATTCTTCAAAGTGATCGAAGATGTAGATACTTGTGTATGGTATTCAGTTGATAGTAATGGTTAAGAGAACTTGCTTCTCTTTCAGGTTACTCATAATTGGAAGCATTCCTAAGTTGAGTAACGCTAATCGGCCTCTTTCCATTTTAGTTGACATACACTGGGGACAGCTGCATGATTTGAATCTGGTTCAATTAAATCAGTGCCTCTGGTTCTATATTGGATATAGAACAGTTCATATCTTAACGATGTTAAGGTACGGGGAGTTGTCCAGCTTATGATTAAAACCCGACACTGGACAACTCAAGGCACGTTTCTGTAATGGCTGTTTGTGGGTTGACCCAGGCTATGACGAGGATAGACTGTCTACCATCTGGAAGATCAATAGTGATATTGTTCTAGACTCGCCACAGTTTTATTAAAAATGGAATTTTTTTTTCAGAAAACAGTAGTGGGAGTATGGTAGAACTGGAAGTGATTCCAGAACCACAAACGATTACTGAAGATTTGATAGGAACCTAAAGATTCAATCTGGATTGACATTCCATTGGCCACTCCGCAGATAAGGTGGGTAACTTCAGGCACCCGAGAGGTACTCGGTAGCCTCAAGGACGGTGACAGGGAAGTTCTTGTTTACCCACACTTGCCATTGCTGTTGTTCCAGGTTGCGAGACCCGGCGGGAGGATGAGTATAGCGTCGTTCTAAACTAGCTTTAGAAGTGTACGTGTATATGACTCTGCCAGAGGGTTGTCGTAGTCAGTGGGAGCAGCGGAAGCATTGGTGGACAGGTGGCTTATGTCTATTTATAGACTAAAGCAGATGTAGCGGAGATAGATCATCTATTTCTGACGTGACAGTCATAGGTTTGACTTCATCAGAATAAGGGATGGATCTGTTGAGAAGGTAGTAGGGTGTGATGTCCTGGTATTTGGATGACATACACAGAATATGAAAAGAAACTCCTATACTACGATCGGTTATACTTTGGTCGTCACACAGTGGTTTCTCCACAAAGGAAATGGATTTTATATCTGACATACTGGTTACTAGATCTATGGCTTTAGATCTAGATTTGGGTGGTTTCCCAATCAGGGTACTCAGACAGCATTCTAAGAGTATTTAGAATGGACGACTCCTGGCACGGTAGTGTACCTGCAGGTGATGGAGTCACCCTCTCTAAAGGTGTCTTACAGACTAAAGGGGAGAGAGATGTGCATGATTGGCAGATCACTTGCTCAGGCAATTGAGTCAATCATGAGATATCAAGTACCACACCAGATGTTCTTCTTGCACTACATGCAATAAGTTGACATTGATCCAATCCTGGAGAAACAGTTGGAAGCAGTTTTAGAACATAAGTGGATGTTCTAGGGATATGATAACGGCAGCCTCATTCGGGAGACAGTTATCATTCCAGGCTTCCAAGTTGACCTGGACGACAAGGAGGTTTTCAGAGTTATAGTTTTCCCTCTGACGAGGGGCAGTATTTTGGACAGGTGGTCCAAGGCAATACTGAGGGAGGCATGGCGTAGGATACTGATTAAGTTCAGTTAACGATACAGTCTAAGAAGTTTGGATTTGGAGTTCATTTATGAGCTAGGTCCCATCAGACATCCAGACACATTCTAAGACAGGTATTGCTCATTTCGGGAGATGGCTTTCTCCGCGAACTTGAGATATAGAGAGACATAGAAAGAAACATCAAAGCGGATCCACTCACTGAGGCTATTTCTCGAACGCAATAGTTTCGTAAACAGGCTTTGTGAGACTGACTAGTAGAGGAGTTGGGTGTTCGGTATCACACGGGCTGTGAGTATGCGACACTGCAATAATTAGCCTTGAGTGCAAGCGGAGATTGTTGGAGATAGTGCCCTCAGAGTCAATTATTGGATCACAGGCACGTGATTGCAATGATTGAGGAAGGACCTGTCCCAGTAGGACAATCTTACTCGAGATGATAGTATGCTATCTGGTTTATCTTTATCATCGTGTACTGCTTTAGGTGACCTGACATGTCGCTATTACACGTTGATAGAGCCCCTCGGATTATTGCTTGACCACCAGCAGTATGAGGGCGATCATATAAGTGGGAGCTGGGGTCTATAAGTACATCCTTAAAAGGTCCGTAGTCGTGGGAGTTTCGAGACAGGGCATCGATACTCCAGAGTAGACTAGTGTGTACATTCGAGACCCCGACGAGGGGCGGTGGCCGGTCTCACAAGCCACTGGTGTCAGTTGGTTCACCTAAGATGTATACAGGTGCTCATTGGGTTATGAGTACACCGGACAGGACTCGCCGGGAACATGCTAATTGGTCTTATACCTGACGTCAGATAGCAGTTCCCTGGTGACATGTGTACGGTTAGTTCATCGACCTGGGGATCGTCATTTGTCTCGTGTGAGTTCCCACTGTACTTTGATTACTACCCTACCACGCTCAAAGGAGACGTGCAAACAGGTTTTAGTTGGGTACAGTCCCGAGCCATATGGAGGCAGTGAGCGGATCTTCAGGGGTTCGTCTCTCCCGGTATTGGTGGTGAGGTCGCGCTGTGTCTAGGAGAGCCATTACACGAAGCCCTCGGCCGAGGCAGGAGATTTACAGGTAGGTATTCCAGTAGTATCTCAGGATGTTCTGGGTTACACTCCGACACGACTTGTACCGCTTTTGGGGGTCTGACTTTTACCAACCCCCTAGGCCCGCCATGCGATGCTCATAGACGAACGGACCGGACTGTACGGATATTGTCACTGACAGGCTCAGTAGGGTGTCAGGATGAGTTCGCTTATCGACGTCCCTTTTGGTCAATACCTGGTAGCCCGTTACGTATTGGCTTATACTTCTGACGTGCTAGTGGTTAAATCCACAACCATGGTGTTGACGAGTCTTTAGAGTCCCCCTCATTCAGTTACTCAAGCTTTCAGGCGAAACGTTGTAGAGACCGTATGGAGATATGGCAAGGTCCGATCAGATACGTGCGGTATTGCACGGATCAGGATCGGACAGTTTGTACTAGAGGCCGTATGGAAATATGGCAGGGTTCGATCAGATACGTGCGGTATTGCACGGATCAGGATCGAACGGATATAACTGGCCGGCTTTGGTTTAAGCCGGATCCTAGTATAGTACAGTGTAGATTTTGTCTCATTGCATTTGTATTTCGGTCGGAATACAAATGCGGGTGTGTATACACAGTATCGGGGTTTTCCTGTAATTTATTACAGGACCAGTTTTCTGGAGTTGCCAGTTTGCTTTCCGTTTCGGCCATATTTCTTTGTATCTTTCATTGGCCGAAGATTGGTGGAGGAGGGCTTATTTGCATTTGTGCAAATTAGCTATTTGGAGGGTTGTCTTTGCATACTTTTGTATCATGATGGTTTCATGATGGAGCCCCATCCCTTGACCTTCCATGGTTCATGATTGCTTGATTTTTTGTAGCAATCATGGTTGTTGATTAGTTGATGGAGTGTGGTTTTGCTAGTGATGATGATTCTTGCATGATGACCATTCCTCTCACTTGCATTATTCTTGTGGCTATCTTTTTCACTCACTCCCTCACTCTCATTCTCTCCACTCCATCATGCATGGACGGCCAATCTCCAAGGGGGCTGTCCCAATTTTGTGCAAGGGGATTTCATCTCTTTTGGCTTTGGAAAAATGATATAGCTCCACAAAATTCCATGTATCATCCCTCCACCAAAAATGGCAACCTCCATGAACCCCAAAAATGAGACATGGTTCTACACTATATTTTACAGCAAATCTTGGGCACGTCGACTCGCCAGCTTCGTGCCCGAGTTGCCTCGGTATAGTGGTGGGAGCCCGTAAAAGAAGCAGGCGACGTGGTGCCCTTCCGGCGAGGTGATGGAGATCGGACATTCCGCGGGAGATCGGGACGACGGCGAGAAGACCGGAGGACACGGATCGCTCGGTATATCTCTCTTCCCCATCTTGTAGTTGGCTAGGACTAGTTAATGGTCCGATCCGGGTTTTATAGTGCGCGGTGGTGCCGGTCAGGTAAAATTAAAGTTAACCATCACTTCCGCATTTGGCCTCGGGATGGAGGCCGGGGCGCCGCCGTGCACTTACAATTCCAGTAGTATATCAGGGTGTTCTGGGCTACACTCCGACACGACTTGTACCGCTTTTGGGGGTCTGACTTTTACCAACCCCCTAGGCCCGCCATGCGATGCTCATAGACGAACGGACCGGACTGTACGGATATTGTCACTGACAGGCTCAGTAGGGTGTCAGGATGAGTTCGCTCATCGACGCCCCTTTTGGTCAATACCTGGTAGCCCGTTACGTATGGCTAATACCTCTGATATGCTAGTGGTTAAATCCACAGCCAAAGTATTGACGAGTCTTTAGAGTCCTCCACAGACCGTTTTCTCAAGTTTCAGGCGAAACGCTGTAGAGACCGTATAGAGATATGGAAGGGTTCAATCATGTACGTGCAGTATTGCACGGATCATGATCGGACGGATAATACTAGCGGGCTTTGGTTTAAGCCAGATCCTAGTATTGTATAGTGTAGATTTTATCTCTTTGCATTTGTATTCGGTCGGAATACAAATACGGGTATGTATATACAGTCGCAGGGTTTTCTTGTAATTTATTACGGGATCAGTTTTCTGAAGTTGCCAGTTTGCATTCCGTTTCGGCCATTTTCCTTTGTATCTTTCCTTGGCCGAAAAATGGTGGAGGAGGGCTTATTTGCAATTGTGCAAATTAGCATAGTGGAGGGTGGTCTTTGTATATTGTTGCATCATGATGGTTTCATGATGGTTCCACCATTCCTTGACTTTCTTTAGTCCATGATTGCTTGACTTTTGGAGTAATCATGCTTGATGATGATGGTGGGTTATGATGATGGATGTGAGACTTGCTTTTTCCCTTACACTCAACCTTGCATTATTCTTTTGGCTCACCCCCTTGGTATCATTCCTCTCTCCCTCCATTTTTTTTGGCCGGCCATTCTCTTTAGGGGCTGTCCATTTTTTTGTGTGAGGGTTTTTGATCTTGTTGGCTCACACAAAAATGAGATAGTTCATCTAAAAAGCCTACTGTTCATTCCTCCACCAAAAGGGCAACTTCTAGTAACCCCAAGAGACAAACCATCTTACACTTCATCTACAGTATTCTTGGGCACGTCGACTCGCCAACTTCGTGCCCGAGTTGCCTCGGTCCAGAGGTGGGAGCCCGTAAAAGAACCCAGCGATGTGGTGCCCTTCGAACGAGGAGATGAAGACCGGAGATTCCGCGAGGAGATCGGGACGACGAAGAGAAGACTGAAGGACATAGATCGCTCGGTATATCTCTCTACCCCTTCTTTAGTTAGCTAGGATTAGATTAATGGCCCGATCCGGATTTATAGTGCGCGGTGGTGCCGGTTTAAAGTTTAAAGAAAATTATCGTTTCCGCATTTTGGCCTCAGATTGACGGCCGGGGCGCCGCCGTGCACTTACAGTGGTATCAGAGCCAGGCCATTAACCTAGTCTTGCTTGCTCTAACGTGTTTACAAGTTCGATCGAACAAATTTCCAAAAACCACGATTTCTATTGCATCAGTTTCTGTCGATTTTTTTTAGCTCGAAATTTTTTTCAGTACATTGCAGAAATTCATGCAGGCATTTTTAAGCATACTGTAAAAATTCGATACAGTGATTCCTTAGATGGACCGCGGAACCGCGACCAAACCCCTGTTCTGGCCGCGGTTCCGCGGCATGAAAATGTAATCATCGTACCAAATTTCTACAGTGGCTTTCTGAGTTGAAAATGGGGTTTTTTGGAATATTCTGTTTGGGCCCAGATTTTCTTTGAGTGCTACAGTAGTGCTTGAGGCCCACTTCGGTAAATTTGATCGATCGAAAATTTTAAACATGTTAGTTCACAATATTTACATTATATCTGGGACCATGAATGTCATTTGATCGGTAAATCCTGTCTAAGTGCTATAACCCTTTTAGACGGATTTGCGAACGTGACATTCACGTTGATGTTCTGTGTTGTGCTGTGATGTTGCGGATTGGTCGTGGGGGATAGACTGGATGCAATGTTAGTACAGTTTTGGTTGTATTATGTACATTTGATATTGCGGGGCGAGCGTCCGACATGTGGACTGCCGTCACTACCTGTTTGTATATTATTCTTTTGGGGCACGACCGGGGTGAGGTCGATGTACCCGTTGTATGTATATTTTACTTTCTGTACTAGGATTACCCCAAGGTGGGGTGCACGGATAGCCGGGTTCTAGAGGGCAACGGGCCCGCATCTCATGGCATTGAGACGGAGGGGGCATTACTCTAGAATTGGCGGGCTATTCGCCGCACTCGTAGGGGGTACAGGTTGACCCAAGGAGGGGTGCCGAAGTTACCGGATTCCGTGAAGTGCTGGGTGGTCCATTCACGTTGCTGAAGGGGACTGCCTCGCTTCAGGTTTTGGCGAGTAACTTGTCGCGCCCGTAGGGGTTTAGGATTTCATTGCACAGGTTATCCACACGACCAGGGGAACGTCGGGTTTCAGTAGCGGCTCTATGAAACCCGGGGATCCCAAATATCTGTATTGTTCTGTGATACTTATTACATTTCTATGATGTTGCATTTTATCATGCCTTGAGCGAATATTATATATTGATATATATACTAGTTGATGTTGTATATGTTTTGCATCCGCGCTAGTCCAGTCCCCGCTCTGTCGTTAGTTAAGTAACCTAACGGGTAATGACGGGACCCAGTGGCGAATGCGGATAGCATATACGTACATCATTATTTTCGTTCTTTATTGGTGTGATCAATTGATGGGACTGCGTTGATTCGGATCAATGCAAGCTAAACAAACCTATTCTGATGTTGTTGGAACACTTTTCAAAAATCTGTTATTGCAAGGACGTTCACTTTTATTTTGTACAGTGGTATTCAGTTGGAATATCCTGCACCTCAGTCGACGAGGCAAGGGCCGAGATCCCTTCACCAGGAGTGACCCCTTGGACAGAAGTTTGCGTCAGGGTAATAAATTCACTATAGCTGATTACTTTTGCTTTGCATCGTGGTATTCAGTTGGAATATCCTGCACCTCATTCTACGGGGAAAGAGCCGAGATCCCTTCACCGGGAGTGACCTCTTTAGCAAAGGTTTTCGTTACTATATTTTTACAAAAGCTATCCGGTTCCTTCAACGATATAAAGTTCATTACGTTAAAGGTTTTTCGCCAGAAACCATTCGTAGCCCTCCGTCATTTCAGACGGGTAGCACGTAGTATTCATGCTGTGTTTGTTGGCCTTCGTCAAGGCATAGTGTTTGGTAGCTGCTTGTTACCTTTCTGCTGCATAGATAGATGCGTTGGTTTGGGACAGTCGTACTGCCTTGTTGGCCAAAGTCAAGGGTAGGTACGGGTGGGTTCAAATTAACCTGGATAATGACGAGTAGAACTTAACATGTGACTTATGATATGTTGGCCTTCGTCAAGGTCATAAAAGCATGGGGCAAAAATCACATCGGGAGTTTCTAAAGAAACTGAAACTTGCCAGATATGCGCATACCTTCTGGAGTGTGATAACGTGAGCGGATTCCGTCACGTTATCATGCGATGATAGTTGGATCTTGATTCCCACTGATGAGTTGGTTTACTCCTCGGGTGATCCCGACTAATTCTTCTTTTAGGTTTGGAGGAGAATTTGACGTTACAATGGGAGGTTTCCAGATTAGATAAATTTGTGACCATTCTGATCTAGGTTAGAGTGCACGCTGAGTGTTTCTTTTCTCTCTCTCTTTGGCAGCAACCATGACCCGACCCTAGACTATGATTCAGTGACCAAGTTGATCGAACCTTCTTAAACACTGGCTTTTTGGATTGTCAGAGTTGCAAACCTCATTGCCACTCCTGCTTTTACCCTTTTCTCCAGGACACCCCGTATTACTACGAACGTCCACTTCCATTGGATAAAACCATCGTATGGTTATATACGAACTCGATGGAATTTATTCGAGGATGGTTTCCGGTTCTGGAGAAAACGAGTAGGACTATTCAGTTGTCTTTTCCTTTTACCTTCTCTCAGGTTGCGAGTACTCCTTGGTTTAGGAGATAGTACACCTATTACGCAAATTGGATAGTCTTCTTCCAAACCTTAGGCTGGTGCCGAACGGTAGGGAATGAAGAAAACCAATTAGCATAACGATGGTGTATAGAAGGTATTAAGTAAAGACATATCAAGGGATTAGAAGGAGGGCAAAGTAAATTGCGACTGCTATTCACGACCAAACCAAGTATTTCATTACCACTCCCACTTCACCTTTGTATTTCTCCAGGACACTCCGTGTCACTACGAAGATCCACAGTTTATTGGATACTCCATCGTATGGTTATATACGAACTCGAAAGGAACTTGTTCCAGTTCGGGGATGGATTCTGGTTCAGGAGAAATAGGAATAAGGTTTATTCGGTTGTCTTCCATCTTCACCTTCTCTCGCATTGCGAGTGCTCCTAGGATTAGGACAGTACACCCATTATGCTTGTTGGATAGTCTTCTTCCAAATCATAGGCTGGTGCCGAACAGTAGGGATGGAAGAAAGCCATTTGGCCTAAGAGGGTGTACAGAAGGTAATGACTAAAGACATATGAAGGGATTTGGAGAGATGACAGAGAAATATACGGTTATAGTTATGAATCTGATAATGGAAGAGGCATTACTAGGAATACCCGGATACCCCATCGAAACATTTCAATGTTTCAGTTTCACTGTGTACTGTTAAAAGAAAACTGATTTCCCAATTAGATACTTGCTCCAGGGTATGTATTTACCAGGTATGATTCTCATATCTGTATAGTTTTACAGATGATGAGTGGGAGTAAGTTATTAGGAATTAGGTGATCATCCTCATTATATCGGAATTCGTTGTAATTGGTGATATTTGAGGAAATCACCTGGGCTGTTTGCCGGACGGCAAATATTTGGTTTTGAATATCCGCTGTTATGCACCAATTTCAAATTGATATATCTGTACATCTATTTTCATAGAGTGAGATATACCTTTTTGAAATTATGTATATGACATTTACCTATATCAGTGGATGGTTAAGTAAGGAGCATTAAACAGCGGTGTAATTCTTCTTAACCATAGGTACAGTTTTCAACCTACGATGCACAGGGAATGAGTTATCAAACTCAGGGGACTTATACAGAGTATTGTATGTTGTCCAATGTGCATTAGGACAGAGGGGTTGGTCCTCGCACTATATTCTGTTTACTTGTGACTTCTCTAGTTCTTAGACATTTGTTTCGTGGAAACACTAGGTCTGAGTTTTGAGAAGTTATAAGTATAAGATTAAAGTAGAGAACCAGGTATTGCATGTATCGGGATTCTTCAAGGTGATCGAAGATGTAGATACTTGTGCATGGTATTCAGTTGATAGTAATGATCAAGAGAACTTGCTTCTCTTTCAGGTTACTCATAATTGGAAGTACTCCTAAGTTGAGTAACACTGATCGGCCTCCTTCCATTTAGTTAACATGCACTGGAGACAGCTGCATGATTTGAATCTGGTTCAATTAAATCAGTGCCTCTGGTTCTATATTGGATATAGAACAGTTCATATCTTAACGATGTTAAGGTACGGGGAGTTGTCCGGCTTATGCTTAAACCAGACTCTGGATAACTCAAGGCACGTTTCTGTAATGGCTATTTGTGGGTTGACCCAGGCTATGACGAGGGTTGACTTTCTACCATCTGGAAGATCAATAGTGATATTGTTCTAGACTAGCCACAGTTTTAATAAAAATGGATTTTTTCAGAAAACAGTAGTGGGAGTATGGTAGAACTGGAAGTGATTCCAGAACCGCAGACGATTACTGAAAATTTGATAAGAACCTAAAGATTCAATTTGGTTTGACATTCCATTGGCCACTCTGCAGATACGGTGCGTAACCTCAGGCACTCGAGAGGTACTTCGGTATGCTCAAGGACGGTGACAGGGAGGTTCTTGTTTACCCAGACTTGCCATTGCTGTTGTTCCAGGCTCCGAAACCCGGCAGGAGGATGAATATAGTGTCGTTCTAAACTAGATTTAGAAGTGTACGTGTATATGACTCTGCCAGAGGGTTGTCGTAATCAGTGGGAGCAGCGGAAGCATTGGTGGACAACAGGCTTATGTCTATTTATAGACTAGAGCAAATATAGCGGAGATAGATCATCTATTTCTGATGTGACAATCATAGGTTTGACTTTATCAGAATAGGAGATGGATCTATTAAGAAGGTAGTAGGGTGTGATGTCCTAGTATTTGGATGACATACACAGAGTAGGAAGTGAAATTCCTATACTACAATCGGTTATACTTTGGTTGTCACACAGTGGTTTCTCCATATGGGACTTGGATATAATGTCAAGACATTCTGGTTACTAGATCTATAGATCTAGATTTGGGTGGTTTCCCAATCAGGGTACTTAGACAGCATTCTAAGAGTTTCTAGAATGGACGACTCCTGGCACGGTAGTGTACCTGCAGGTGATGGAGTCACCCTCTCTAAAAGTGTCTTACAGACTAAAGTGGAGAGGGATGTGCATGATTGGCAGATCACTTGCTTAGGCAATTGAGTCAATCATGAGATGTCAAGTACCACACCAGATGTTGTTTTTGCAGTGGATGCAATAAATTGATATTAATCCAATCCTGGAGAAACGATCGGAAGCAGTTTTTAGAACATAAGTGGATGTTCTAGGGATATGATAACAACAGCCTCATTCAGGAGACGGTTATCATTCCAGGCTTCCAAGGTGAGCTGGATGACAGATTGGTTGTCAGAATTATAGTTTTCTCTCTGACGAGGGGCGGTACTATGGACAGGTGGTCCAGACGGATACTGAGGGAGGCATGGTGCAGGATACTGATTATGTTCAGTGGACGATACAGTCTAAGAAGTTTGGATTTGGAGTTCATTTATGAACTAAGTCCCATCAGATATCCAGACACATTCTAAGACAGGTATTGCTCATTTCTGGAGATGACTTTCTCCGCGAACTTGAGATAAAGAGAGACATAGAAAGAAACATTAGGGCGGATCCACTCACTGAGGCTATTCCTCGAATGCATTAGTTTCGCAAACAGGTTTTGTGAGACTGATTAGTAGAGGAGTAGGGTGTTCGGTATCACACGGGCTGTGAGTATGCGACATCGCAATAATTAGCCTTGAGTGCAAGTGGGAGATTGTTGGAGATAGTGCCCTCAAATTCAATTATTGGATCACAGGCACGTGATTGTAATGATTGAGGGAGGACCTGTCCCAGTAGGACAGTCTTACTCAAGATGATAGTATGCTATCTGGTTTACCTTTATCATCGTGTACTGCTTCAGGTGACCTTACAGGTCACTATTACACGTTTATAGAGCCCCTAGGATTCTTGCTTGACTGCCAGCAGTATGAGGGCGATCATATACGTGGGAGCTGGGGTCTATAAGCACATCCTTAAAAGGTCCCTAGTCGTGGGAGTTTCAAGACAGGGCATCGATACTCGAGAGTAGACTAGTGTATACAGTCGAGACCCCGACAAGGGGTGGTGGCCGGTCTCACAAGCCACTGGTGTCAGTTGGTTCACCTAAGATGTATACAGGTGCTCATTGGGTTATGAGTACACCGGACATGACTCGCCGGGAACATGCTAGTTGGTCATATACCTGATGTCAGATAGTAGTTCCCTGGTGATATGTGTACAGGTTAGTTCATCGACCTGAGATCATTTTTTGTCTCGTGTGAGTTCCCACTGTACTTTGATTACTACCCTACCACTTTCAAAGGAGACGTGCAAACAGGTTTTAGTTGGGTACAGTCCCGAGCCACATGGAGGCAATGAGCAGATTTGCAGGGGTTCGTCTCTCTCGGTATTGGGGGTGAGGTCGCGCTGTGTCTAGGAGAGCCATTACACGAAGTCCTTGGCCAAGGCAGGAGATTTACTGGTAGGTATCCAGTAGTATATCAGGTTGTTCTGGGCTACACTCCGACACGACTTGTACTGCTTTGGGGGGTCTGACTTTTACCAATCCCCTAGGCCCGCCATGCGATGCTCATAGACGAACGGACCGGACTGTACGGATATTATCACTGACAGGCTCAGTAGGGTGTCAGATGAGTTCGCTCATCGACGTCCCTTTTGGTCAATACCTGGTAGCCCGTTACGTATGGCTAATACCTCTGACGTGCTAGTGGTTAAATCCACAGCCAAAGTATTGACGAGTCTTTAGAGTCCCCTACAGACCGTTTTCGCAAGTTTCGGGCAAAACGCTGTAGAGGCCGTATGGAGATATAGCAGGGTTCAATCATGTACGTGCGGTATTACACGGATGATGATCGGACGGATAATACTAGCGGGCTTTGGTTTAAGCCGGATCCAAGTATTGTACAGTGTAGATTTTGTCTCTTTGCATTTGTATTCGGTCGGAATACAAATGCGGGTATGTATATACAGTCACGGGGTTTTCGTGTAATTTATTACGGGATCAGTTTTCTGAAGTTGCCAGTTTGCATTCCGTTTCGGCCATTTTCCTTTGTATCTTTCCTTGGCTGAAAATGGTGGAGGATGGCTTATTTGCAATTGTGCAAATTAGTATTGTGGAGGGTGGTCTTTGTATATTGTTTCATCATGATGGTTTCATGATGATTCCACCATCCCTTGACTTTCTTTAGTCGATGATTGCTTGACTTTTGGAGTAATCACACTTGATGATGATGGTGGGTTATGATGATGGATGTGAGACTTGCTTTTTCCCTTACACTCAACCTTGCATTATTCTTTTGGCTCACCCCCTTGGTATCATTCCTCTTTCCCTCCATTTTTTTTGGCCGGCCATTCTCTTTAGGGGCTGTCCATTTTTTTGTGTGAGGGTTTTTGATCTTATTGGCTCACAGAAAAATGAGATAGTCATCTAAAAAGCCTACTGCTCATTCCTCCACCAAAAGGGCAACTTCTAGTAACCCCAAGAGACAAACCATTTTACACTTCATCTACAGTATTCTTGGGCACGTCGACTCGCCAATTTTGTGCCCGAGTTGCCTCGGTCCAGAGGTGGGAGCCCGTAAAATAACCCGGCGATGTGGTGCCCTTCCGACGAGGAGATGAAGACCGGAGATTCCGCGTGGAGACCGGGACGACGAAGAGAAGGCCGAAGGACACGGATCGCTCGGTATATCTCTCTACCCCTTCTCTAGTTAGCTAGGATTAGATTAATGGCCCGATCCGGGTTTATAGTGTGCGGTGGAGTCGGTTTAATGTTTAAAGAAAATTATCGTTTTCGCATTTTGGACTCGGATTGACGGCCGGGGCGCCGCCGTGCACTTACACAGATGGTATTATACCTCACGTCAGATGGCAGTTCTCTGGTGACACTGGTACAGGTTAGTCTGTAGACCCGAGATCGTCATAGAGTCTTGTGTGATTCCCACTGTGTTTTGATTTCCACCTTACCACGTCCAAGAGGACGTGCAAAACGGTGGCTTTTGGGTACAGTCCCGAATCACATGGAGGCAATGAGCGATAGGAGGGGATTCGTCTCTCCCGGTATAGGGAGTTGATGTTGTGCTGTGTTCGATTGGCTATAACTGGAAGTCCCTGTTGGAGATAGTGCCCTCAGAGTCAATTATTAGGTCACAGGTACGTGATTGTAATGATTGATGGAGGACCTATCCCGGTAGGACAGTCTTACTCGAGATGATAGTATGCTATCTGGTTTACCTTTATCATCGTGTACTGCTTTAGGTGACCTGACACGTCGCTATTACACGTTGATAGAGCCCCTAGGATTCTTGCTTGACCACCAGCAGTATGAGGGCGATCATATAAGTGGGAGCTGGGGGTCTATAAGCTTATCCTTAAAAGGTCCCTAGTCGTGGGAGTTTCGAGACTGGGCATCGATACTCCATTAGTAGACTAGTGTATACAGTCGAGACCCCGACGAGGGGCGGTGGCCGGTCTCACAAGCCACTGGTGTCAGTTGGATCACCTAAGATGTATACAGGTGCTCATAGGGTTATGAGTACACCGGACAGGACTCGCCGGGAACATGCTAGTTGGTCATATACCAGACGTCAGATGGCAGTTCCCTGGTGACATGTGTGCAGGTTAGTTCATCGACCTGGGGATCGTCATTTGTCTCGTGTGAGTTCCCACTGTACTTTGATTACTACCCTACCACGGCTCAAAGGAGTCGTGCAAACAGGTTTTAGTCGGGTACAGTCCCGAGCCACATGGAGGCAGTGAGCGTATCTTCAGGGGTTCGTCTCTCCCGGTATTGGGGGTGAGGTCGTGCTGTGTCTAGGAGAGCCATTACACAAAGTCCTTGGCCAAGGCAAGGAGATTTACTGGTAGGTATTCCAGTAGTATCTCAGGGTGTTCTGGGCTACACTCCGACACGACTTGTACCGCTTTTGGGGGTCTGACTTTTACCAACCCCCTAGGCCCGCCATGCGATACTCATAGACGAACGGACAGGACTGTACGGATATTGTCACTGACAGGCTCAGTAGGGTTGTCAGGGTGAGTTCACTCACAGACGTCCCTTTTAGTCAATACCTGGTAGCCCGTTACGTATTGGCTTATACCTCTGACGTGCTAGTGGTTAAATCCACAACCGAGGTGTTGACGAGACTTTAGAGTCCCCCACATTTCAGTTACTCAGCTTTCGGGCGAAAGGTTGTAGAGGCCGTATGGAGATATGGCAAGGTCCGATCAGATACGTGCGGTATTGCATGGATCAGGATCGGACAGTTTGTACTATAGGCCGTATGGTTATATGGCAGGGTTCGATCAGATACGTGCGGTATTGCACGGATCAGGATCGAACAGATATTACTAGCCGGCTTTGGTATAAGCCGGATCCTAGTATAGTACAGTGTAGATTTTGTCTCATTGCATTTTGTATTTCGGTCGGAATACAAATGCGGGTGTGTATGCACAGTATCGGGGTTTTTCCTGTAATTATTACGGGACCAGTTTTCTGGAGTTGCCAGTTTGCTTTCCGTTTCGGCCGATTTCCATTGTTCCGTTCATTGGCCGAAGATTGGTGGAGGAGGGTTTATTTGCATTGTTGCAAATAGACTTTTGTGGAGGGGGTCCTTGCATATCATCATGTCATGATTATAGCACCATCCATTGACTTGCTTGACTTCATACTTCATGATGGATTGACTTTGGATATCATCATGGTTGATGAGTGATAGAAGAGTGTGGCTTTCACCTTGCTATCATGTGTTCACATGATTGTCTTTTCCTCTCTCTTGCATGATAGAGTTTCCCCCCCCCATTCTTTTTGCTATCCATCTCATTCTCTCCATTTCTTGATAGTGAGGGGCCGGCCAAGTCCATAGGGGGCTGTCCAAAAATTGTAGTGTGGGTTTGGTGGTTCATTTCATGTTCCAAAATCCAAAAACTCCTCCACATACTCCTTGTATCATTCCTCCACCAAAAGGGTGATTCCGATAACCCCAAAAGTGAGACACAAGTTCTACTACACATTCTACAGCAAATCTTGGGCACGTCGAGTAGCCGGCTTCGTGCCCGAGTTGCCTCGGCATTGAGGTGGGAGCCCGTAAACAAAGTAGGCGATGTGGTGCACTTCCGGCGACGAGGAGGAGACAGGACTTTCCGCAGGAGATCGGGACCATGACGAGAAGACCGGAGGACTTGGATCGTCGGTATATCTCTAAACCCATCTTCTAGTTAGCTTAGACTTGTTAATGGTTTCGATCCGGGTGTTTAGTGCGCGGTGGTGCCGGTTTGCTAAGTCCGCAAAATTAAAGTTTTTCACCGCTTCTGCATTCCGGCGTCGGATTGACGGCCGGGGCGCCGCCGTGCACTTACAGTGGTATCAGAGCCTCGCCATTAGCTTAGTCTAGCTTTGTGTAATGTGTTTGCATTTCCAATCGATCAAAAAGTTCCAAAACCCGTATTTTGATCACATCAGTTTTCTGTTGGAAAATTTTTGGTGTCGAAAATTTTTTCAGGTTGTAAAATATTGATGTACTGGAAAATCTAAGAGCTCTGTAAAAATTCGACGAAGTAACTCCACAGTGGGAGCGCGGAACCGCCGCGAAAACCACCTTCCCGCCGCCCTTCCGCCGCGCACTGTGGAGATCACTTCACCATTTTTTTACAGAGGCCTTCTGGGCTTAAAATATGGGTTTTGGAATATTAAAATTGGGCCCATATTTTCTGTAACTGCTACAGTATTGTTTTGGGGCCCACTTGTTAATTTTTGATCGATCGGATATTTTAAACACATTTTTCACAGTATTTACATTATATCTGCGACCGTGAATGTCACTCGATCGGTAAATCCGGTCTAACTGCTATAGCCCGGTTAGACGGATTTGCGAACGTGATTTTCACGTTGATGTTTTGTTTTTGCTGTGATGTTGCGGATCGGTCGTGGGGGATAGCCTGGATGCAATGCTAGTACAGTTTTGTTGTATTATGTACATTTGATATTGCGGGGCGAGCGTCCGACATGTGGACTGCCGTCACTGCCTGTTTGTATTATTATTTTGGGGCACGACCTGGTTGCGGTCGATGTACCCGTTGTATGTATATTTTACTTTCTGTACTAGGATTACCCCGCGGAGGGGTGCACGGATAGCCGGATTCTGGAGGGCAACAAGCCCGCATCTCATGGCATTGAGACGGAGGGGGCTTCACTCTAGGATTGGCGGGATATTCGCCGCACTCGTAGGGGGTACAGGTTGACCCAGGAAGGGTGCCCAAGTTGCCGGATTCCGTGAAGTGCCGGGTGGTCCATTCACGTCGCTGAAGGGGGCTGCCTCGCTTCAGGTTTTGGCGGGTGACTTGCCGCGCCCGTAGGGGTCTAGGATTTCATTGCACAGGCTATCCACACGACCAGGGGAACGTCGGGTTTCAGTAGTGGCTCTGTGAAACCCGGGGATCCCAGATATCTGTATTGTTTCTGTGATGCTGTATTTTTCTGTGATGTTGCATTTTATTCACGCCTTGAGCGAATATAATATATTGGTATATATATTAGTAGATGTTGTATATGTTTTGCATCCGCGCTAGTCCAGTCCCCGCTCTGTCGTTAGTTAGCTAACCTAACGGGTAATGACGGGACCCAGTGGCGAATGCGGATGGCATATACGTACATCAGTATATTTTCGTTCTTTTTGGTGTGATCAATTGATGGGACTGCATTGATTCAGATCAATGCAAGTTAAAACAAACCTAATCTGATGTTGTTGGAACACTTTTCAAAAAGCTGTTATTGCAAGGACGTTCACTTTTGTTTTGCATTGCGGTATTCATTTAGAATATCCTGCTCCTCAGTCGACGAGGCAAGGGCCGAGATCCCTTCACCGGGAGTGACCCCTTGGACAAAAGTTTGCGTCAGGGCATTAACTTCACTATAGCCGAGTACTTTTGCTTTGCACCGTGGTATTCAGTTGGAATATCCTGCACCCCATTCTACGGGGAAAGAGCCGAGATCCCTTCACCGGGAGTGACCTCTTTAGCAACGGTTTTCGTCACTATATTTTTAAAAGCTATCCGTTCCTTCGACGATATCAAGTTCATTACGTTAAAGGTTTTCGCCAGAAACCATTCGTAGCCCTCCGTCGTTTCATATGGGTAGTCAATAGTATTCAAGCTGTGTATGTTGGCCAAAGTCAAGGCACAGTGTTTGGTAGCTGTTGGTTATTCATATGCAGCATAGATAGATGCGTTGGTTTGGAACAGTCGTACTGCCATGTTGGCCAAAGTCAAGGGTATGTACGGGTGGATTCAAATTAACCTGGAGAATGACGGGTAGAACTTGACATGTGACTTATGATATGTTGGCCAAAGTCAAGGTCATAAGAGCATGGGGCAAAAATCACATCGGGAGTTTCAAAAGTACTGAAACTTGTCAGATATGCGCATACCTTCTGGAGTGTGATACCGTGAGCGGATTCCGTCACGTTGTCATGCGATGAGAGTTGGATCCCGATTCCCACTGATGAGTTAGTTTACTCCTCGGGTGTTCCCGACTAATTCTTCTTTCAGGTTTGGAGGAGAATTTGAGGTACAGTGGGAGGTTTCCAGATTAGATAAATTGGTGACCATTCTGATCTAGGTTAGAGTGCACGCTGAGTGTTTCTTTTCTCTCTCTCTTTGGCAGCGACCATTGACCCGACCCTAAGACTATGACTCAGTGACCAAGTTGACCGAACCTTACTTAACACTGGCTTTTGGATTGTCAGAGTTGCAGACCTCATTGCCACTCCTACTTTTACCCTTTTCTCCGGGACACCCCGTATTGCTACGAACGTCCACTTCCATTGGACAAAACCATCGTATGGTTAGATACGAACTCGAAGGAATTCGAGGATGGTTTCCGGTTCTGGAGAAAACGAATAGGATTATTCAGTTGTCTTTTCTTTTCACCTTCTCTCAGGTTGCGAGTACTCCTTGGTTTAGGAGTAGTACACCTATTACGCAAATTGGATAGTCTTCTTCCAAACCATAGGCTGGTGCCGACCGGTAGGGAATGAAGAAAACCAGTTAGCCTAAACGGTGTACAGAAGGTATTAAGTTCAGACAAAACAAGGGATTAGTAAGAGGGCAAAGTAAATTGCAACAAATATTCACGACCAAACCAAATATTTCGTTACCACTCCCACATCACCTTTGTATTTCTCCAGGACACTCCGTATCACTACGAAGATCCACAGTTTATTGGATATTCCATCGTATGGTTATATACGAACTCGAAAGGAACTTGTTCCAGTTCGGGGATGGATCCTGGTTCAGGAGAAATAGGAATAAAGTACATTCAGGTGTCTTTTATCTTCACCTTCTCTCGTGTTGCGAGTGTTCCTAGGATTGGGACAGTACACCCATTATGCTTATTGGATAGTCTTCTTCCAAACCATAGGCTGGTGCCGAACGGTAGGGAAGGAAGAAAACCATTTGGCTTAAGGGGTGTACAGAAGGTAAAGACTAAAGACATATGAAGGGATTTGGAGAGGTGGCAAAGAATTATACGGTTACAGTTATGAATTTGGATAATGGAAAGAGGCATTACTAGGAATACCAGGATACCCCATCGAAACATTCCAATGTTTCAGTTTTTACTGTGTACTGTTAAAGGAAAAGTGATTTCCCAGTTAGACACTTGCTCCAGGGTATGTATTTACCAAGTATGATTCTCACATCTGTATGGTTTTACAGATGATGAGTGGGAGTAGGTTATTGGGAATTGGGTGATCATCCTCATTATATCGGGATTCGTTGTAATCGGTGATATTTGAGGAAATCACCTGGGCTGTTTGCCGGTCGGCAAATATTTGGTTTTGAATATCCGCTGTTATGCACCAATTTCAAATTGATATATCTGTACGTCTATTTTCATAGAGTGAGATATACCTTTCTGAAATTATGTCTACGACATTTACCTATATCAGTGGATGGTTAGGTAAGGAGCATTAAACAGCGGTGTAATTCTTCTTAACCATAAGTACAGTTTTCAACCTACGACACACAGTGAATGAGTTATCAGACTCAAGGGACTTATACAAAGGATTGTATGTTGTCCAGGGTCCATCAGGACAGAGGGGTTGGTCCTCATACTATATTCGGTTTACTTATGACTTCTCTAGTTTTTAGACAGGTGTTTCGCGGAAACACAGGGTCCAAATTTTGAGAAGTTATAGGTATTTGAATAGAGTAGAGAACCAGGTATAGAAAGTATCGGGATTCTTCAAAGAGATCGAAGATGTAGATACTTGTGTATTGTATTCAGTTGATAGTAATGATAAAGAGATCTTGCTTCTCTTTCAGGTTATTCATAATTGGAAGTATTCCTAAGTTGAGTAACGCTGATCGGCCTCCTTCCATTTAGTTGACATGCGCTGGGGACAGCTGCATGATTTGAATCTGGTTCAATTAAATCAGTGCCTCTGTTTCTATATTGGATATAGAACAGTTCATATCTTAACGATGTTAAGGTACGGAGAGTTGTCCGGTTTATGATTAAAACCAGACACTGGACAACTCAAGGCACGTTTCTGTAATGGCTGTTTGTGGGTTGACCCAGGCTATGACGAGGGTTGACTTTCTACCATCTGGATGAACAATAGCGATATTGTTCTAGACTCGCCACAGTTTTATTAAAGATGGATTTTTTCTTCAGAAAACAGTAGTGGGAGTATGGTAGAACTGGAAGTGATTCCAGAACCACAAACGATTACTGAAGATTTGACAGGAACCTAAAGATTCAATCTGGATTGACATTCCATTGGCCACTCCGCAGATAAGGTGGGTAACTTCAGGCACCCGAGAGGTACTACGGTAGCCTCAAGGACGGTGACAGGGAAGTTCTTGTTTACCCACAATTGCCATTGCTGTTGTTCCAGGTTACGAGACCCGGCGGGAGGATGAGTATAGCGTCGTTCTAAACCAGTTTTAGAAGTGTACGTCTATATGACTCTGCCAGAGGGTTGTCGTAGTCAGTGGGAGCAGCGGAAGCATTGGTGGACAGGTAGCTTATGTCTATTTATAGACTAAAGCAGGTGTAGCGGAGATAGATCATCTATTTCTGACGTGACAGTCATGGGTTTGACATCATCAGAATAGGGGATGGATCTGTTGAGAAGGTAGTAGGGTGTGATATCCTGGTATTTGGATGACATACACAGAGTAGGAAAGGAAACTCCTATACTACAATCGGTTATACCTTGGTCGTCACACAGTGGTTTCTCCACAAAGGAAATGGATTTTATATCAGACATACTGGTTACTAGATCTATGGTTTTAGATCTAGATTTGGGTGGTTTCCCAATCAGGGTACTTGACAGCATTCTAAGAGTATTTAGGATGGACGACTCCTGGCACGGTAGTGTACCTGCAGGTAATGGAGTCACCCTCTCCAAAGGTGTCTTACAGACTAAAGGGGAGAGGGACGGGCATGATTGGCAGATCACTTGCTCAGGCAATTGAGTCAATCGTGAGATGTCAAGTACCACACCAGATGTTGTTCTTGCACTAGATGTAATAAGTTGACATTAATCCAATCCTGGAGAAACAGTCGGAAGCAGTTTTAGAACATAAGTGGACGTTTTAGGGATATGATAACGACAGCCTCATTTAGGAGACAGTTATCATTCCAGGCTTCCAAGGTGACATGGACGACAAGGAGGTTGTCAGAGTTATAGTTTTTCCTTCTGATGAGGGGCAGTATTTTGGACAGTTGGTCCAAGGCAATACTGAGGGAGGCATGGCGCGCAGGATACTGATTAAGTTCAGTTGACGATACAGTCTAAGAAGTTTGGATTTGGAGTTCATTTATGAGCTAGGTCCCATCAGACATCCAGACATATTCTGAGACAGGTATTGCTCTTTTCGGGAGATGGCTTTCTCCGCGAACTTGAGATATAGAGAGACATAGAAAGAAACAACAAAGCGGATCCACTCACTGAGGCTATTCCTCGAACGCAATAGTTTCGCAAACGAGCTTTGTGAGACTGACTAGTAGAGGAGTTGGGTGTTCGGTATCACACGGGCTGTGAGTATGCGACATCGCAATAATTAGCCTTGAGTGCAAGTGGGAGATTGTTGGAGATAGTGCCCTCAGAGTCAATTATTAGGTCACAGGTACGTGATTGTAATGATTGATGGAGGACCTATCCCGGTAGGACAGTCTTACTCGAGATGATAGTATGCTATCTGGTTTACCTTTATCATCGTGTACTGCTTTAGGTGACCTGACACGTCGCTATTACACGTTGATAGAGCCCCTAGGATTCTTGCTTGACCACCAGCAGTATGAGGGCGATCATATAAGTGGGAGCTGGGGGTCTATAAGCTTATCCTTAAAAGGTCCCTAGTCGTGGGAGTTTCGAGACTGGGCATCGATACTCCATTAGTAGACTAGTGTATACAGTCGAGACCCCGACGAGGGGCGGTGGCCGGTCTCACAAGCCACTGGTGTCAGTTGGATCACCTAAGATGTATACAGGTGCTCATTGGGTTATGAGTACACCGGACAGGACTCGCCGGGAACATGCTAGTTGGTCATATACCAGACGTCAGATGGCAGTTCCCTGGTGACATGTGTGCAGGTTAGTTCATCGACCTGGGGATCGTCATTTGTCTCGTGTGAGTTCCCACTGTACTTTGATTACTACCCTACCACGGCTCAAAGGAGTCGTGCAAACAGGTTTTAGTTGGGTACAGTCCCGAGCCACATGGAGGCAGTGAGCGTATCTTCAGGGGTTCGTCTCTCCCGGTATTGGGGGTGAGGTCGTGCTGTGTCTAGGAGAGCCATTACACAAAGTCCTTGGCCAAGGCAAGGAGATTTACTGGTAGGTATTCCAGTAGTATCTCAGGGTGTTCTGGGATACACTCCGACACGACTTGTACCGCTTTTGGGGGTCTGACTTTTACCAACCCCTTAGGCCCGCCATGCGATACTCATAGACGAACGGACCGGACTGTACGGATATTGTCACTGACAGGCTCAGTAGGGTTGTCAGGGTGAGTTCACTCACAGACGTCCCTTTTAGTCAATACCTGGTAGCCCGTTACGTATTGGCTTATACCTCTGACGTGCTAGTGGTTAAATCCACAACCGAGGTGTTGACGAGTCTTTAGAGTCCCCCACATTTCAGTTACTCAGCTTTCGGGCGAAAGGTTGTAGAGGCCGTATGGAGATATGGCAAGGTCCGATCAGATACGTGCGGTATTGCATGGATCAGGATCGGACAGTTTGTACTATAGGCCGTATGGTTATATGGCAGGCTTCGATCAGATACGTGCGGTATTGCACGGATCAGGATCGAACAGATATTACTAGCCGGCTTTGGTATAAGCCGGATCCTAGTATAGTACAGTGTAGATTTTGTCTCATTGCATTTTGTATTTCGGTCGGAATACAAATGCGGGTGTGTATGCACAGTATCGGGGTTTTTCCTGTAATTTATTACGGGACCAGTTTTCTGGAGTTGCCAGTTTGCTTTCCGTTTCGGCCGATTTCCATTGTTCCGTTCATTGGCCGAAGATTGGTGGAGGAGGGTTTATTTGCATTGTTGCAAATAGACTTTTGTGGAGGGGGTCCTTGCATATCATCATGTCATGATTATAGCACCATCCATTGACTTGCTTGACTTCATACTTCATGATGGATTGACTTTGGATATCATCATGGTTGATGAGTGGTAGAAGAGTGTGGCTTTCACCTTGCTATCATTGGTTCACATGATTGTCTTTTCCTCTCTCTTGCATGATAGAGTTTCCCCCCCCATTCTTTTTGCTATCCATCTCATTCTCTCCATTTCTTGATAGTGAGGGGCCGGCCAAGTCCATAAGGGGCTGTCCAAAAATTGTAGTGTGGGTTTGGTGGTTCATTTCATGTTCCAAAATCCAAAAACTCCTCCACATACTCCTTGTATCATTCCTCCACCAAAAGGGTGATTCCGATAACCCCAAAAGTGAGACACAAGTTCTACTACACATTCTACAGCAAATCTTGGGCACGTCGAGTAGCCGGCTTCGTGCCCGAGTTGCCTCGGCATTGAGGTGGGAGCCCGTAAAAAAAGTAGGCGATGTGGTGCACTTCCGGCGACGAGGAGGAGACAGGACTTTCCGCAGGAGATCGGGACCATGACGAGAAGACCGGAGGACTTGGATCGTCGGTATATCTCTAAACCCATCTTCTAGTTAGCTTAGACTTGTTAATGGTTTCGATCCGGGTGTTTAGTGCGCGGTGGTGCCGGTTTGCTAAGTCCGCAAAATTAAAGTTTTTCACCGCTTCTGCATTCCGGCGTCGGATTGACGGCCGGGGCGCCGCCGTGCACTTACAGTCCCTGGCCAGGGCTGATTTAGAGATTTACTGGTAAGTGTTACCAGTAGTTTCTCGACCCGTTATGAGCCTCATATCGACACGACTTATAAGTTACTGGGGTTTGACGTATACCACCCCTAGAATAGATATGCGATATATCAGACGAAGAGACCAGACTGTACGGGAGTGTTATTGATTGGATTCACAGGAGAATGTACAGGCTTGCTTGTTGATCTTCTGATCGCTCAATACCTGGGTGGCTGTTACGTTTAGCTGACCGCTTGCAGCTTGTGGGTGTTTGATATGATCATCACCTGCTACCGGCGTATTGACGATTCTTTAGAGTCCTACACAGAGGTTTCTTGACTCAGGCAAAACGGAGTAGGAGCACATATATGATATGTGCAGGACCGAGGATAATGCGATACCGTATTATATTCTCGCGATATTTTGATATGAGCCGGGTCATCGGATCAAGTGTTGATTCGATGAATCGGTACATGATATATTA
Organism: Agapanthus africanus; assembly: GCA_030015575.1. NCBI lineage: Eukaryota > Viridiplantae > Streptophyta > Magnoliopsida > Asparagales > Amaryllidaceae > Agapanthus > Agapanthus africanus. Next base: position 268,130,799 of record CM057349.1, on the reverse strand, counting down.
GTCGGTTATATGCGATATAGCCGGATTGTCGGATCAAGTGTTGATTCGATAATTTAATGTATAATTATATATGTGATATATTACATTACATTATCTAATATTGGCTCACTCTATTGATTCATTTTCTCACCGGGTAATACATTGATATATATGCGATATATGTTAAATGTATTATTTTCTTTTGCTACAAAATATATTATATATGTGATATATAATATTGTAACATGTTATAATTATTAAAGTAACATGATTAGTGGAGATTAAAGATGGTTAGGGTTTGATTTGGGTTAGTTCTTTCATGAAGCTTCTAGAAGCTTTTCTTTTGTTTCTTGCAAAGATATTATGATGGATATTTTGTGAGATATTTTCCTAACCCAAACCACACCCTTAACCCTAGTTAACTCTCTACAATGGTTTGCCTTGTCATCTTTGACCATGGTTGCATTTGTAATCATATAATCTTTTCATTATTAATCACAAAAGGAGTATTCATTCATCTTCTTCTTCTTCCTCCTTGCAAAGCTTTCTAGCTTTGAGATTTGTGATGAATTAGTGTGAGAATTTGATAATAAAAGAGAGTATAAATCCTACTTCATCATCCTCATCTAATCTAGCCAATTAGATTAGGGTGTTCACCTCATTAGTGAGTGAGAGCTTGAATTAAAGAAATTTCGAGGTAGATCATCTTCGAGAAGGAAGACTACAAGCAAGCATCGATCATTCGGGTTGTGGAGCCTCTCTTGAGTCCGGGAGATCATGGATCGCGGTGAAGGGACTTCTACTCGGAGCTTATGAAGCGAAGGAGCGGACTACAATGGTTGTAATCCCTCTCTCTTAGTTGTAAAGATGTTTACTTGCATGTTTAACCATAATAATCTAGCAAAGATCCTAACTTTGGGTTGTTCGGCACGTCTAAATTTTAAATCGGGCATGGTTGATGCCTTATAGACCCTTGTATGAGTGCCTAGGAACCCTACAGGTATCGTGTTAGGTTGTATATGCGTGTGTGAGGAGGTATGTCATTACCTCGTGCTCTACTTTAAAGGTATAGCAAGTTTAATGGAGCTAAATGTAAAGTTGAAACAATGTGGTATTTAAATGAAAAATACGATAAATTGAAACAGCTATCATTTCATGTGATGAAACTTGATCAATTTGGTTGATTAGTGTTTAATAGTCATCATGAGCAAGTTTAAGTATGATTGTATTAGTGAGAAGTGGAATTTTATAAGAAACCGAATCGGAAATCGGATTTGTTCCGATTCCGTCGGGTTTTGTAAAAACCGTATTTTTAGATAGAAGAGATAGATAGAATTTGGGACTTACGGGTTTTAGGTCACACAAGAGAGTAAAATGAAAGTAGGGGAAATGCCGATGTGTTGCGTCGTCGCCGGTAACTCCTAAAACGATCGCCGGAAGTTCGCCGTAGATTTCGCCGGAGCTTCGCCTCGAGCTCGTTTCGATTGCACACTAGGGTTCTAAGGATTTTTCTTGAGAGTTGGCCCAGAAATGTGAGTGAGAGGGTAGAGGGTAGGGGGTATTTATAGGGTTAGGCTAGGGTTAGGGTAGGTGAAGAGTTTAAAATAAAAAATTGTAAAAATGTATAAAAATCATTAAAAATTGGAGTAAATAGGGTATTTCAAAGGTCTGTGAAACCGATCTAAATAAATAGAGTATACAGGGGGGTAGGGGAGGCCAAGAGTCACAAATTCCCAGTTGACGACTCGCCAGAATCGGCAACTCCGGCCAGCGGCGGCGGGCCGAGTCGGCCGGTCCGCCGGCCGAGTTCGATGGTCGGTGTGTGGGGGGTCTCGCGAGGTATGCACTGGTGCTTTCAGATTTTCAGGTTCAGTAGGAATTTTGGGAGTTATTGAGTGTGGACTGTTGGGCTTCCATAAAATTTAAAACAAAATGAATATAAAAATAATGTGTGGCAGGGGATTTGAACTCTGGTTGCTTGGTTCAGCGGTGCAAGGTATTACCAATGAGCTACAAGCTCCTTCTTGTAATTAAATTGCTAATTAATTACTTAAGTCATGTGCTCAGGCAATAAATACCCCTTTAAGGATTTTAAAAAAAATTTAAAAATTTGTATGGAAAAAGTGTATAAGAAAATTAGGGTTGTTACATTCTACCCTACTTATAAAAATTTCGTCCTCGAAATTTGTAAAAGGAATGTGTAACAGTTTGGTGACAGAACTAAAGATTGTAAAAATTTTGGTCAAAGTTGTGAGGGAGTTACTTGGGGTACCTGGGTTCCCAGTCTCAGGTTCTATGGCTGCTAAGGTGAATGTCTGTCGCCGTGGTACATTCCTTCTAGCTGGGGGCACATTCTGTCCTTGAAGGCTGTTTCTCTGCCCTCGAGGCATGTCCCTCATTGCCTGTTGGAATTGGCGAGTAGGCTGTGCAGGAGTTCTGTATGGAGGTGGTGCTGGGAGTGCAGGACGAATTGCAGGAGCCTGGATAGCCGGTCGCTGCGGGTAGTTGGTGGGTATGTGAGCTGAGTTGCTATTGTATAGACAGTTTCAAATTCCGTAGTTGGATGCGCCACAAATTAGACACAGGCCATTTGCACGCCTACAGTCCTTCCATAAGTGTCCCTTTCTTCTGCAGTAGTAGCAGAAATCTGTACTCGACTGGTTATTGGTTTCTTCTGGTCTCCTGGGTTCAAACGATGGCCTGGAAGAGTCTCCTCCTGCTATTTGAGTGGCAGGGCATTCCAACCCGGCAGATTAGGGTCTGCCCCTCGCCTTTATTACTGCCTCATAACCACGGGAAGCTTCCAAAGCATCTTCACGAGTCAAAAATTTCCCTGTGGCTAGTGCAGCCTGGATTTCCATGTCCAAACCTTGTTGAAATCGACGGGCTCTGATCTCATCCGTCGGTATTAGGTGTGCCGCAAATCTGTTATAGTCTTGTGTTAGCTGTGTAGTATGTGATATTAAAATTTGAAATACTGTGAAATATCTTACCGACCGAGCATGGTGAACTCAGCGTCATACTCATCTACTGACTTGTCCCACATCGAACCTTGTAGTAGATGAATGAACTGCTGTTCCATAGCAAATCTGGCAGTCACAGGGAAGTACTTCGCGTTGAACTTATCGTGAAAAGTCATCCATTCAATGGGCTTATCAAGACGGCTTTCTTCCGCCTTCCACCAGTTCCGTGTATTGTCCGTGAGCTGTAATTTTGCCACACGAACCCAAGCTATATCTGGCACTTGTGCTGCTGCCAGACCATCCTCGATACTCTGAGCCCATTCCTCAGCTTCCAGTGGGCTTCCTTTTCCTGAGAACTGTTTGGGATGTAAAGCTCTGAATTGCTTCATCCCAGGTGCTTCAGCCTCGGGACGGTTCAAGAGTTGTTGTTGTCCCTCTAGGAGGCTGCGGATTGCCTCAAGCAGAACTGTTTGCTCGTTGAGTGGAGCAGGAACGGCAGGTGTGAGTGGTAGTGGTGGAGGTGTGTTGTTGACATTGGTGCTGGTGTTGTTTGGTGAATCCATAACCTTGAATGAAAATTTTAGGTTAGGACAGATTCAAAGTATATAATTCAAAGAATAAGAAATGATGGGATTCAAGGAACATGATTGTAAAGAATGTTTTAGTTGCTGGTTCTTGTGTTTTATATTTCTTAGGGTTCCATACATCTCTGACCTGCATGGGCCACCAACAAAACCTGTCACGCCCCACTCCCCAGTATACGGCGAAGGGGGCGCGATGAGGCCGCTACGTATTTACTCTGAAGTAAATACGCTAAGCGTATTTAAGAAATATAAAAGTAAAGCACAAGAGACAAGAGATATAAAACAACAACTTTATTTATTAACATTCTTTTGTACAATGCATGAAAAGTAAATACAACTGAATAAAAAGCGATGCTTATACAATGGCATAACAGGAAATGAAAAGTACTGAATGGAAAATGCACAATGTCTAGAGCTCGGGGCCTTCACTGAACCGGTCCAAGTCTTCAGCAGTAGGTTCAATCTCTGACGTGTCCATATCACCTGACAACATTCAAAGAAGAAACAAAGAGAATGTCGTCAGCGAACAGATCGCTCAAAAAGTCCCAAAGATAAGAGGAGAAATAGAATGGACAGAGAGTAAGAGAGAGAGAGAGTAGCTTTTACAGTTGTATTATATTTTTATATTGTTGTATTTAGTGTTAACGCTATTGTTTGTAGCTTGGTACAGAAGGATGCCAGTCTATACGAGAGGAGTCTCACTTGCCCCGGAGACTAAGGTAAATGTAAGTACAAGGCTCCGTTGGAAGGCCCGGAACAACGGCAATTGGATTCATGTTAGGTGTCTTAATCTTACCGTCTCGTGCCACTTTTAACACCTTCCGTACCAATCTACCCCTTAAACCCCGTAGTGTTTTGTTTGTATTGTTTGTCTTGTAAATTGTATTGATTGTATAATTGGTTGACTGACCGAAACCATGATATCGGTAAAAGGATGTAACCGTAGAATCATGTAAATGGATAACTGGAAAACCATGTAAATGGAATAACTGGAGAACCATGTAAATGGAATGTATATCTATGGTTCGGTTCAGTCAAGTTGTATAGATTGATAATTGGATTCATGGATTCATGTTGAATTGTAATATTGAAGATTGTAGATTATGAATTGTAAACTGTAGAATGTAAATTATAGATTGTACTTGAATCATATTCAAGTCAGATTATTCTGAGACTCAAACCGAGTCAGACAATTAGCAAGGTAAATTGAAGTCCTGATTGTTTTTATTAATTTGTCTACCTTAGATAGGCAAGCACCCACTTCTCCGGCTTCCTGGGGCTCAAGAGATTGGTTCTGCTTAAACCTATGTTTACTAGGGTCCTTAGGGTAATTTATAGAACTTGAGGGGGTTTTATATAAAAAATACTTTTATATACTTTTCAAAATAGTGCTCAAGTATTTATTATCCGTCTTTAGAGTTGTAATGAATGTGGATTTTATATTGTGATATTTCTAGTGAAAATATCCTAGTTTTATAATAAATGGTATTTATTTATAATATTGATTTGTTCGGAATTCATGGTATTTTAGTATAAAATTTATTCTTGTGATTTCTAAAAAAAGGTGGAATATTTATATCATAACAAAATAGGTATTTTAATGATAAATATACATATATTTATACAAAAATAATTTTTAATATAGTTATTATATTCTAAAAATCTTATTTTCTTAAGATGTCGTACTTTAAGTCTTTCGAGACCGAATGCTCCTTGCGGAGGTCTGAATCTCGCACTACAAAACCCGAGGATGTGTGATAATCCACACCATCCCGAACGGGTTCCCCAAAATGTGTTGTACTGGCGCTTTTGAAAGATTGTAAAATACTAAATCCTTTAGAAAACGGTTTTATGAAGTAAATGGTATTTATTTGTAAAGATGTCAATTTTTCCGTATTTTATGTTTTAGGGTCTCCTAAGTCAACTAGACTATTCCTAACTGGTCCAAACGACAAGTTGTGAGATACCTCAAATCGCCTCTTCACCGCCAATTGTGGCCAGGTAAGTACAAGTGAAGAAAGGATAGATCCGCTCACGAATCACCGTGAGACGGGCCTTTTAAATTTACCTTTCTCACTTGCCTAGCCTAGACACCACAAAGTCAGGTTTAGATAAACGACTGATGTCCACAACTTATCGTATTTTCATAATAAGAGATATTTATTTAAAAAGTGTATCAATACTAAATATTTTAGTAATGGTTTTATTAAGTCAAGGGTATTTAAATGAAAATATTGTTTTCTCGTATTCTAAGTTTTCGATGGTATCGTGTTAGGTTGTATATGCGTGTGTGGGGAGGTAGGTCATTACCTTGTGCTCTACTTTAAAGGTATAGCAAGTTTAATGGAGCTAAATGTAAAGTTGAAACAATGTGGTATTTAAGTGAAAAATACGATAAATTGAAATAGCTATCATTTTATGTGATGAAACTTGATCAATTTGGTTGATTAGTGTTTAATAGTCATTATGAGGAAGTTTAAGTATGATTGTTTTAGTGAGAAGTGGAATTTTATAAGAAACCGAATCGGAAATCGGATTTGTTCCGATTCCGTCGGGTTTTGTAAAAACCGTATTTTTAGATAGAAGAGATAGATAGAATTTGGGACTTACGGGTTTTAGGTCACACAAGAGAGTAAAATGGAAGTAGGGGAAATGCCGATGTGTTGCGTCGTCGCCGGTAGGTCCTAAAACGATCGCCGGAAGTTCGCCGTAGATTTCACCGGAGCTTCGCCTCGAGCTCGTTTCGATTGCACACTAGGGTTCTAAGGATTTTCTTCAGAGTTGGCCTAAAAATGTGAGTGAGTGGGTAGAGGGTAGGGGGTATTTATAAGGTTATGCTAGGGTTAGGGTAGGTGAAGAGTTTAAAATAAAAAATTGTAAAAATGTATAAAAATCATTAAAAATTGGAGTAAATAGGGTATTTCAAAGGTCTATGAAACCGATCTAAATAAATAGAGTTTACAGGGGGGTAGGGGAGGCCAAGAGTCACAAATTCCCAGTTGACGACTCGCCGGAATCGGCAACTCCGGCCAGCGGCGGCGGGCCGAGTCGGCCGGTCCGCCGGCCGAGTTCGATGGTCGGAGTGTGGGGGGTCTTACGAGGTAGGCACTGGTGCTTTTAGATTTTCAGGTTCAGTAGGAATTTTGGGAGTTATTGTGTGTGGACTGTTGGGCTTCCATAAAATTTAAAACAAAATGAATATAAAAATAATGTGGGGCAGAGGATTTAAACTCTGGTGGCTTGGTTCAGCAGTGCAAGGTATTACCAATGAGCTACAAGCTCCTTCTTGTAATTAAATTGCTAATTAATTACTTAATTCTTGTGCTCAGGCAATAAATACCCCTTTAAGGATTTTTAAAAAAATTTAAAAATTTGTATGGAAAAAGTGTATAAGAAAGTTAGGGTTGTTACAGTCAGGATTGACATTAGCTGTGTTCCACGGGACCAAGATTTGCTCTGGGCGTTTCCCACGGGGTTAGGATTGACATTAGCCGTGTTCCACGGGACCAGGATTTGCTTTGGACGCTTCCCACGGGGTCAGGATTGACATTAGCCGTGTTCCACTAGACCAGGATTTGCTCTGGACGCTTCCCACGGGGTCAGGATTGACATTAGCCTTGTTCCACTAGACCAGGATTTTCTCTGGATGCTTCCCAGGGGTCAGGATTGACATTAGCCGTGTTCCACTAGACCAGGATTTGCTCTGGACGCTTCCTACGGGTCAGGATTGACATTAGCCGTGTTCCACTAGACCAGGATTTGCTCTTTCGGTTGTCTATGAACCGTCGAGGTTTGGAATAGGGACCTTGCCATGGCTCCAAGGTTGATTGTCGCGTCTGAATCCTGCAGAATGAGGAGGAACGCTGTTGGTGATCTCTAGGCTGTCTGTGAACCGTCGAGATTTGGCTCTCTTTCTGATGGAGTCTGGTGGGAAGGTATGGTTCCCTTTTTGTTTGTGCCCCTGGATTTTATACAGGGATCAATGTGATATCACCTGTAGGGCAAAAAGATTCATTTTATATATTTTTCTTCGATGCTCTATCATTTCAGCTTTTATATCGCGAAAGTCGCGATTGCCCAATCATTTCGGCTATTTTTCGCGGTGCCCAATTATTTCGGCTATTTTTTTATTTACTCGCCGCTTTTTATTGCGATTTGCCCAACCATTTCGGCTATTTTGTATGCATACATTTTTACTTGCTGATTTCGTTGCAAGTTGCCCCATCATTTCGGCTATTTCATATGAATTTGTGTCTCGCTGACTTTTCACTGCGAGTTTGGGATTTGATACCGATTTAGGCATCAACATCACTACAACTGGGATATTGCCAGGAGCGAATCATCATTTGCCTTTGTCGATGTTGAACAATGGTGGCTTAGTAAACAGGGTTAGGATCCTGTCGACTAAGGCTTTTGACTTCATGAGCCGTAAGGGTCTCATAAAAGTATTTCTCCCTACAAGTCGTGAGGATCTCGTATGTGCATTTTCTACTTAAGAATCGTGAGGACTCTTAAGTGTATGGTCTCTTATAAGTCGTAAGGATCTTACAAGAGCGCTTTCTCCTTATAAGTCACGACTTATAAGCGTCTCTTGCCATATGAGCATATCCCTAGTCTCTGGTGGGACTTTTGTTAGGGAAATGTTTATTCACGCCCGTGGATTGTATACAAGGGTCAATATTGAACCGCTTGTAGGGGATCACTGGAGATTGTGATGGCTTAAGAACAGGTTTAGATCCATGTAGCTTAAGGCTTTTGAATCCTATGAGCCGTGTGGGTCTCAAAGGGGAATTCTCTTTACGAGTCGTGAGAATCTCGTAAGTGTAATTTCTCCTTAGGAATCGTGGGGATCCCTAAGTGTGTTTCTCCCTTATGAATCGTAAGGATCTCACGCAGGTATTTTCTCCTTACAGGGTCGAGAGGACCTTGCAAGTGTCTTTTAACGAGATTGCGCCCTTTCGGGTTTTCACAAACTCGCCGGTAGTCCTGCTGTTTTTACTCATGGAGCCCTTTCGGGTTTTCATCCGTGCCCATCTTGCTTATGGACGTACCGTTTTTTTCTTTTTTTCTTCTTCTGTTTTTGCATCAGCCTTGGGATGCTGCGGTCCGTAGTAGTTTATAGACGTCTCGGTCAGTAGCCAGTTTTAGGACATAGTGGTCCATCGTTAGTTTAGGGACGTTTCGGTCCGATAGTAGTTTAAGGACATTTCGGCCCGTTAGCCGGCTACTACTTATATAGTTTGGGCTTAGGAAGATAGCGAGCGGACATAGGCGCCGTCATCTATCGTTAACCTAGGCCGTGACTCGTCAAGCGTAGTATTTTTTTAGGAAGCGACCGTTTATTGGCTTGAAAAGTCTTTCACCATGCATGTTCATGAGTAGGTAGGCTCCACCCAGGTAAACTTTGTCTATAATGTATGGGTCTTCATAGTTCGGCTCGAATTTCCCCTGTTTGGCATGATTGGGCATCATAGGTCTCTTGACCACTAGCACGAGTTCGCCTTGCCGAAATATTCTCAGCCTAGTCAATCTTTCATATGAGCGCGTCATCTTTGCTTTATAAGCCTCCAGGTTTTGTTGCGCCATGAGCCGGGTTTTGTCAAGGGTGTCGAGCTCCTCAAGCCGAAGATGAGCATTTTCTTCGTCTGTAAGGTCGTAGTGAATCGCCACTCGTAGAGAGGGTAACTCTATCTCGAGGGGGATTACCGCTTCTGTGCCGAATACCAATGCATACGGCGTTGTGTTTGTGGCCGTTTTGAACGTAGTTCGATATGCCCAAAGAGCATCATGCAATCTCTCGTGCCAGTCCTTTTTATTTTTGGACACCGTCTTTTTCACGATCTTCGTCAAGGTTTTGTTGAAACCCTCAGCTAGACCGTTAGCTTGGGGATTATAGACCGAAGAGTATCTCCGGTTTATGTTATGTTGTTGTGCGAAACGGCTGATCTTGTGGCTCCTGTAGGCTGTCCCGTTATCGGAGATAATCCATCGCGGAGTGCTGAACCGATAAATGACGTGTGTCTTGAAGAAATAGAGGATATTCTCCGTCTTCACTTCTCTTAGTGATAATGCTTTTGCCCACTTGGAGAAGTAATCAGTTGTTGCTAGGATGAACCGATATCCTCTGGACGATGCTGGTTCGATGGGGCCGATTATGTCAGTTCCCCACATTTCGAATCGCCGGCTGGTCATCGTTGGATGTAGTGGATTTGGATGCTGGTGAATAAAATCCCCGTGAATCTGGCACGAGTGGCACTGCTTTGCGTATTCGAGACAGTCTTGGATCATCGTGGGCAAATAATAGCCCATCCTTTTGATCTTTAATTTCATCTTCGGCCCGGCTTGGTGAGAACCGCAGAGTCCGTCATGAATTTTTTGTACGACTCTCTTTGCTTCTTCAGGTCCCAAGCATCTTAACCACAGAGAATCAAATGATCTCTTATATAGAGTATCATTGACGAAGGCAAAAGATAAAGCTCGTTTCATGAGCTGATGTCTTAAGGATGCAGCTTCAGGTGTTCGACGGGATTTGAAGTAGTCTATAAAGACTTCTCTCCAATCCTTAGTCTTTTCCTGATCTTTTCTTTATAGAGCCGTTTGCTCGGTCGATCCCTTTTCTTCGAACGACTCCGGAGATATTTCTGCCGGTGCAAGAACCCGACGGCTTTGTACCACGATCCTTACATCATCGAGTTTTTCTTCAGCCAGTTCTTTAGCGAGTTTGGCTAACGCATCCGTTTTGCTATTCTCCGCATGCGGTATGCTTTCCAGGGCGTAGGTGGGAATTTGAGCCAGCAATTGTTGTACCCTTTCGCCGTACATTACCAACTCCGGTTTGCACGTCTGATAATCTCCGTTTACTTGGCTAATGACCAATTGGGAGTCTCCGTATATGAGGAGATTTTCAATTCCCATGTCGACAGCGATCTCAAGACCCGCTATCAAAGCTTCATATTTAGTTTCATTGTTTGTCCTCGGTTCCGTTAAGGAGAAGGCAAAGCGCATTATCCCTCCTTATGGTGTCACGAAGATGAGGCCTACCCCTGATTTGATTATGGGTGTGTTGTGTTTTCGCTTCTTCATAGAAGATGCTCCGTCGAAGTAGAGTTCCCATCGGGTATCACTCCCTCCTTTCTCCCCGTCGATCATGTCAAATGCGTGCTCGTCGGGCAATTCGCAGTTCAAAGGAGAATCGACAGGTATCGGATGCTCAGTGAGGAAGTCGGCGATAGCCTGTCATTTTACTGCCTTGAGAGGACGATAAGTTATCGAGAACTCCATCAAGAGCAAGGCCCATTTAGTGAGTCGTCCTGTTAGTATGGCTTTTGACATCAAATATTTGAGAGGATCCACTTTCGATATGAGATGTACCTCATGTGCCAACGCATAGTGTCTGAGCTTCGTTATTACAAAGATCAACGCCAGGCAGCGTTTTTCAATGGGGGAGTAATTGTTTTCTGCCCCCAGGAGAACTCGACTCAAGTAGTAGAGAGCTCTTTCTTTCCCTTGGTCGTTCTTTTGTGCCCACAGCGCACCTAAGGAACCTTCGAGGGACGTCGTGTACAGGACGAGAGGTTTTCCTTTAACGGGAGCAGCCAGTACTATTGGATTCTGCAGGTATTGCTTGATTTCGTCCAGTGCGCTTTGGCATTTGCAATCCCAGACGAACGGGGTTCACTTTTTCATTAGGTGATTGTAAGGACGGCACTTGCCAGAAAGATTGGCTATAAATCGCCGGAGATATGCGAGCTTTCCTTGGAGAAACCGCAGTTGCTTGAGAGTTCTTGGCAGAGACATTTCCATGATCGACTTGATCTTCGACGGGTCTATCTCGATGCCTCAGTGTCAGACGACGAATCCTAGAAACTTGCCTGAGGATACTCCGAACGCGCATTTGAAAGGGTTCATCTTCAAGTTGTATTCCCGAAGGCGCTGAAACACGATCTTCAGATGCTCTAAATGTTCTTCGTATGATTTGCTTTTAACTACGAGGTCGTCGATATAGTATTCGACGATTTCATGTATGAGGTCATCGAAAATCTTCGTCATGGCCCTCTGATAGGTGGCGCCGGCGTTCTTCAGACCGAAGGGCATCACTTTGTAGCAGAATATGCCGAGAGGGGTCCGGAAAGTGGTATGCTTTTGATCTTCGGGATGCATTTTTATTTGATTGTATCCTGATGGGCCGTCCATGAAGGAGAAAACTTCGTGAGTAGACGTGTTGTCTATCATCAGCTCAGTAACCGGTACAAGAAAATCGTCCTTCGGGCATGCTTTATTAAGGTCCCGAAAGTCCACGCAGATGCGCACCGTCCTATTTTTCATCATCACCGGGACAATATTGACAATCCAATCAGGGTACTGAACCTCTTGGATAAAGCCGGAGTCGATTAGCTTCTTGACCTCGGCGTTGATGCTCATCTCAAGCTCGAACCGCATCCTTCTCGGTGCTTGTTTGACCGGCTTGACGTCTGGAGATATAACCAATTTTGTGCACAGCAATCTCCGGACCGAGTCCCAGCATTTCGGAGTAGTTCCATGCGAAACAGTCTTTATACTGCATGGGCACGTCTTTTAGCGTAGCCACCCTTTCTTCAGACAACAACTCATTGACGAATGTCAGTCGCGGGTCACTTGCCGTCCCCAAGTCAATTTTCTTAAGGTTATCTGCACTAGTATGTATCCCATCTTCCATCTCTTTTGGCGCCGGTGGAAACTCTGAGATCACCTCATTATCATTGTTTTCGAAGCACCAGGGGAGGGGATCCATATTCTCGGGTTCTTCTTCTAACATCGTTATCATGTGACAGGTACGAGATCGCTTCCAAGAGCGATGTTGATCTGGTTCTACTCTCGCTGCATACGTGGTTTTCGGTTCATGCGTCTGTGGCGGGGTTACCTCCAACTGCTTGATAAAGCGAACCTGCCCTGCTGATATTAGTCCTCGACCCAGTTTTTGAAGGTGAAGCAGTTTTCGAGAGGATGTCCTATCGCTCGGTGATAAGAGCAATAATCTGGGTGATGAACCCCACTTGCTTGTTCAGGGTGCTTGGACTCCGGGAGGGTAATCATCTGATGTTTAATGACAAGACTGAATATCTTTCTTGTCTTGTCTTGGAGAAAAGAATATGCTCGACCTATCTTCTTTATAAGTGATGGATCCTGGCTGCTCAATTTTTGATCGCGAGGCTTCTTGGACCCGCTTTACTGCTGTCGAACATTTTTTCCGTTCTTCAGTTTATTTTTGCCTCCGCGTTGAGTCTTCCGTATGACGGGCTGGTGACGAAGGGCATCGTCATTTTTCGTAGCTTGCTGAAGGAGGCGTTGCGTCCTGGCTTTCTCGTAAATGTCCATTTCACGGTTATGGTCATCCCGGACCTTTTGACCCGTTTCCCTTATTAGCTTGTCCACCTGTTCTTCAAACAACGGAGTTGGCACTTTCATGGCGGGACTTTGTTTTGGTTCAGGGTTGGCGTTTGCTGTCGCCTGAGCGAGCATATCCTGCTGCTTTTCACGTTTGCAGTTGAACCTTTGTCAGGGATCGAGTTTGAGGTCGGTGACTAGTAAAAGCTCGAACTTCGTCTTTGGAATTTACCACATAGACCATGTGAACTACCATGCCCCCAGGCTTGGGGTGTTTGGAGTTTTGGCCTTTAGAGTTTGCTTCGGGCACTTGAGCTTTATTGGGCCTCTCTTTTTTGTGAAAAGCCGCTTTGGTTTTGGGAGGAACCGCTGTATCAGGATCCATCTTGGGGTGAGTCCCCTTCACCTGCTTCCACACCTTATATATAGATGAGGAAAGTTGTCTCAGGGAGCGAACTGGTTTCTGCACCCGTGGGATCTCCATGGGCTGCGGAGACTTCTTCAATATTGCGGTAGGAGAACTTTGTCTGACCCTTCACAACAATTTGAAGCCGTTCCCAGTTGGAACAACAACATTCACCACTAGGGTTGAAATAGGACCATACAGAGAACTTCCTCCAGCTCATTTTGTATGATGCTGATATCGACGTTGACCTTTTCTTACGGCCGGGATTTGATTAGCTTCAGGATTTTGCCGAGCCTGCCCCTTGTTTCCTTTGAGAGCTTGAATATTCTGCCCCCTGTGTCGACCTTGGTCCTTGGCATGTGCCAGTTGTTTGAGGACTGATTCCGTCGGCAAAGCTGCTCCTTGGGGAGCCCGCCTGTGGATGACAGAGTTCCTCTGGGCTTCCTCCATCGGCGTTGAGGCACTGAGGGTGGGAGGTGGGAGCATCGACCCAAAGAGAAGCCCGTTGATTTCTTGAAGAATCGGATTGCAGAGATTTGAGCCTGCAAGTGGCCCGTACTTGACTCCACCAGATATGACAGAGCCTGTGTTGCTAAGGTGGGAACAAATGCCATTCTTCATAGAGACGAAGCGCCGACTTTAGTATCCACTCCCCTATGTGAAACCACAAACATACACACCACGATTATCTGATCACGGGAAAAATACGACACACGAAGTGTCGAGTGGAAAGAGGAAAAGGTCCCACCGGGCGTGCCAGAATCTGTTTTCTGCCGAAAACAGAGAGACGACCGCGTAGGTCCGTCTTGCCTGAATTTGGGGGCAGATGCTAATTGGTGCTATCCATCCACCTCTCCGAAGATGCCAAGTTGATTTATGACACCATGTATCGAAGGTTTAAACGGATGCGGCCGATGTAGCAGACTTTGTCAGATTCCCCCTCGTTGAGGGTTTTTTTGATTGTGGGGACGCTCTTCCCTGCAGGCGCAAGCTCCTGTAGTTAATTACGCTACTGCATCGCGGTAACCACTTTCTCCTTCTCCAGATGGTCACTTCGTGTCGTGGGTGTTTGTTTTGTTTTTGGTTGCCCTTGGATTGTATACGGTAATTTATGTTGTCGCCCGTAGGGCGTGGATTAGTCCAAATCCGTATCTTCTTAGATTTGGGTTTGGGGTTGGGTTTAAGGATACGTTAGTCTCATTTGAGACTAAGATCAACTTAAGCGTTCGTTGAGGACACGTTAGTCTAATTTTAGACTAAGATCTACTCAACGGGATCGTTTACATCCAACAAAGAGCATTTGGGCTCTATTGTTTAGTTTAGGGACATTGTGGTCCAAGGTTAAGGACATCATAGTCCATGGGTTTAAGGACCCCACAGTCTAAGGTTAAGGACATAATAGTCCATGGGTTTAGGGACCCCACAGTCCAAGGTTAAAGACATCATAGTCTATGAGTTTAAGGATCTCATAGTCCAGTTTAAAGACGTCATAGTCTATGGAATGTATGGTTGTCGGGACCCGCCACCTCTCTGAAGACATTGAAGGATTACAACGACAAATACCAGAGGAGTGAAGAGATGTACCCTTGAACCGATTTTGGTTGGGAGATCTGTAGTCCAATTGGGACTAAGATCTGAGATTTATAAGCATATGGGCTCAGTTAATCTGAATGAGGGGTTTATGGCCAACTAGAGCTCGGCCCACTCAGTTAAAATGTTAAACATTTGACAATGTTGGGCATTGATTTGAATTCTGACAATATTTTTTTTGGTCTTTTATTGAATGCTGAGCATTCATCATAGCTCTGGGCTTTATTAAAGAGCAATTTATGTTCTTTTAGCGTACACGTGTGAAGCATGTGTCACGCATGGCGCTTTGCGCCAGTCAAAGAGCGCAAAGCGCTTCTGCTGGGTAGCGCACATATGAGGAGCACGTGGTGCGCTTGGCGCTTTGCGCCAGTCCATGAGCGCAAAGCGCTATTTGTTCAGTGGCGCACACGTGAGGAGCACATGGTGCCCTCGGCGCTGAGTGCCAATCCATGAGCGCAAAGCGCTATCTGTTCAGTGGCGTAAACACGGGGAGCATGTCGTGCGCTTGGCGCCAGTCAAAGAGCGCAGAAGCACATCTGATCAATTTTATGATATGAGAAATAAATTCTCGTTTAGAAGAGATTTTGTCTCAAGATTTTAAGAACAAAGTTCTTGTTTTGTAGGAGATGTTTCTGTAAGTCCACGTTGCGACACCCGGTTCTTACGGGGAGGCGGAAACGGTATAAAAATCAAATTTTTAGCGCAAGGGGCAACATGGACTAAGCAAAGTCGGGATCTTTAACTAAACTAAAACTAGCATACTTAGCTAAAGAGAGTTAGCTACTCGGATGAAGATGGTTATACCTAAACTTGAACTCCTTCTTCTTCAAACTTTGTAGAGGTTGATGGTTCTCTTTTTGTCGCCTTCTTCCGTCGAAGATGGATCCACCTCGAGAGTTCAACCTTTGGGCTCTTCCTCGTGCTTTGAGTGAACTAGGGTTTCCGGCTTGCTAAACCTTGAACCTAGAATGAGTAGAGAGTGTCTAAGGGGTGCTTTTCTTTTTAAAGAGAAGGATTCTCAACATATGAGAAGGTTTCTCTTTAGCTAGAGGAAGAAGAAGATGAAGTGAAGAGAGAGAATGAATATGATAGAAAAATGAGCTATCCTTTTTCTTTCTTGCAATCATAATGCAAAAGAAAAAGAATTATCAATAATAATAATAATGAAAATGAAAAGGTTGATGGAAAGTTTTAGAATGACCATTATCATTTCAAACATTAAATGAATTTGCTAGAATCAAAGAGCATCTTTCTTTTGTAATGATGATGGTCAAAACTTCAACCATGGTCAACAAGTCAACCATGGTCAACAAGTCAACAAAAACCAACCATGACACAATTTCATTTTATTATATATTATTAATTGATATAATACAAATCCATTAGGGTTTGGAAAAAGACTACTGTCAACTGTGCATACGCACCCGTTCCGAAACCCTAATGAAATACCTCATCCTCCGCCTCAAGCAACTGTGCATACACACCTGCATTCTCGTTCCGAGGAACAAGAATACCAAGAGATAAAAGCAACCCCAAAACATATACCAGTATCTGGCTCAAACCAGAGCCTGCCAGTATAATCCGTCCGGACTCCAAACGTGCACAAGTGCGCGGATGAGAACGAACCCTGTCGCAAAACCATGCGACCTCTACTCTGTTTTGCCCAGAGGCGAATACCCTCTGTGTGGGACTCTAAAGACTCGACACTACGCTGGCAGTGGGTTTAACCACAGACCGCAAGCGGCACTAGCTGTGCGTAACGGTCCCCAGGTAGATGCCGACAAGAAGGCTGACGAGGTGAAACCCCATCTGAACTCCTACTGAGTCTGAATGTGACATTCTCCGTACAGTCCGGTCTGTTCGTCTGATACATCGCATGTCGGGCCTATGGGGCGGTAAAACGTCAGTCCCCCAATAGCGGTACAAGTCGTGTCGGAGTGAAGCCCAAAACACCCTGAGATAACACTGGAACCTACCAGTATATCTCGCTTGCCCTGGCCAGGGACTACTCGTGTAATGGCTCTCCTAGACACAGCGCGATGTCAACCCCCAATACCGGGAGAGACGAATCCTGTCTAACCGTCACTGCCTCCAAGTGCTTCGGGACTGCACCCAACCACCACCTGTTTGCACGACTCCTTTGAGCCGTGGTAGGGTAGTGATCAAAGTGCAGTGGGAACACACTCGAGGCGAAGTGCCAGTGTCAAGTCAGCGGACTAAGCTGTACTCATGTCACCTGGGAACTGATAACTGACGATAGGTATAATACCAACCTTTCAGTTCCCGACGAGTCCTGTCCAGTGTACTCGTAACCCAACGAGCACCCGTATACTATCTCCAGTACGACGTACTGATGGCTGTTGGACAGACCATCTCCCACACTGGGATGAGAAGCGCATACGCTAGTCTACTCCGGAGTATCGATGCCCTGTCTCGATAGTCCTACGACTAGGGACCTGTATAAGGATGTGCCTATAGATTACCCAGCCCCCACTAGTGTGACTGCCATCACAACGCTGGTAATCAAGCAAAGATCCTAAGGGCTCCACTAATGCGTATAAGTGATATACTGAAATAAACACAAGTACACATTGAAGTAGAAACAAACCAAGTAGCATACTACTATATTGAGCAAGATTGTTTATACAAGGTGAATATCCCAAGCTTCCATCAAGTAATATACAAACTAGTATGATACAGTAATGGCCTCTAGGGCATATACACTAACAATCTCCCACTTGCACTAAGGCCATGAACTGGCGTACCGAAGACCTATCATCTCGATCAGCCGCTCGAACTGAGTCTGGGGTAAGGCCTTGGTGAATGGATCTGCAGTGTTCTCTTCTGAAGCAACCCTCCGAACCTCGATCTCCTTGCGATCCACGATCTCCCTGATCAGGTGATACCGCCTCAAGATGTGCCTGGATCTCTGATGGGACCTGGGTTCCTTTGCTAAAGCTATAGCCCCGTTGTTGTCGCAATACAGAGGTACTGGGTCAACAATGGAAGGAACCACCTGAAGTTCTTTTAAAAACTTCCTTATCCAGACAGCTTCTTTTGCGGCATCAGATGCAGCGATGTATTCCGCTTCCATAGTCGAGTCTGCAACGGTTTCCTGTTTGGAACTCTTCCAACACACCGCCCCTCCATTGAGGGTAAAGACAAAACCCGACATGGACTTGGAATCATCCTTGTCACTCTGGAAGCTGGAGTCAGCAAAGGCCTCAATCTGGAGGTCTTTTCCGCCATACACCAAGAACATCTCCTTAGTCCTTCTCAGGTACTTGAGAATGTTCTTTACTGCTATCCAATGTTTCTCCCCAGGGTTTGACTGATACCGGCTTACTACACTCAGTGCATAAGCTACATCCGGTCTGGTACACAACATCGCATACATTATAGAGCCTACCGCAGAAGCGTAGGGTATAATAGACATGCGATCCCTCTCCAAATCAGTCTTGGGAGACATCTCTTTAGAGAGGGTGATCCCGTGACAAGCCGGTAGGTTACCGCGCTTGGAATCTTCCATACTGAATCTTTTCAGTACGGTGTCGATGTACCTGGACTGTGAAAGTCCTAATATCCTCTTGGATCTATCACGATGGATCCGGATCCCCAGGATGTAAGAGGCATCACCCAGGTCTTTCATGGAGAACCTGTGTGACAAGAAACCCTTGACAGATTGTAGCATAGGAATGTCATTTCCTATTAAGAGAATGTCATCCACGTATAAAACAAGGAATACTACAGTTCTCGCTACAAATCTACTATAGATGCATGGTTCATCTGGATTTTTGATAAAGTCAAATTCCTTGACCGTCTCATCAAAATAGATGTTCCAACTCCGCGATGCCTGCTTTAGTCCATAGATGGACTTAAGCAACTTGCACACCTTTCCGCTGCTCCCACTCTGAATGAAACCCTCTGGCTGATCCATATAGACACACTCCTCTAAACTTCCATTTAGAAAAGCGGTTTTTACGTCCATCTGCCAAATCTCATAATCGTGGAAGGCAGCAATGGCAAGAAGGATCCGAATGGATTTCAGCATAGCCACTGGAGAAAAGGTTTCGTCATAGTCCAAGCCAGGTCTTTGACGGAAACCCTTTGCTACAAGTCTAGCTTTATAGGTCTCAACCTGTCCATCTACACCAATCTTCCTTTTGAAGATCCACTTGCATCCTACGGGTTTTACCCCGTCTGGAGCAATGTCCAACGTCCATACTTTGTTGGTGTACATGGACTCCATTTCGGTCCGCATTGCATCCAGCCATTTTACCGAGTCAACGCTCTGAATGGCCTGCTGGAAGCTAGTAGGCTCATCATAATCTATGATGCAATCCTCTCTATCCCCGTCTATGAGAAAACCGCAGTATCTCTCGGGCGGATGAGACTGCCTACTACTCCTACGGAGCGGCATAGGAATGTCCTGTTCTTTTGAACCCTCTGGTTCCACTAAGCTTTCAGTAATAGTCTGAGGTTCTGGAATTTCATCCAGTTCTACTGCGCTCCCACTTATCTGATTTTCCAAAAACTCAGTTTCCAAGAAGTGGGCATGACGAGAAACAAGGACTTTTTGCTCCTCTGCGTAATAGAATAGATACCCCTTGGAGTTCTTTGGGTATCCCACAAACTTGCACTGTACTGAGCGTGCCTCGAGCTTGTCCGCATGCTGCTTTTTTACAAAAGCCAAACATCCCCATGTCTTAAAGGCTTTAAGACAGGGTTTCTTCCCACTCCACATCTGATATGGTGTGGTAGGCACAGTCTTAGTAGGAACTTGGTTCAAGAGATGTGCAGCTGTTTCTAGTGCATATCCCCAGAAAGATCGCGGTAACTCAGCCTTACTCATCATGGAACGAACCATATCCAATAGGGTTCGATTCCTCCTTTCTGATACACCGTTATGTTGCGGAGTGTATGGAGGAGTACGCTGAGAGAGAATACCATTCTCTTTTAAATAGTCCAGGAACTCGGCACTCAAGTATTCACCACCTCGATCCGATCTTAGGATCTTGATACTTTTGCCTGTTTGTTTTTCAACTTCATTCTTGTAATCCCGAAATTTCTCAAAGGCCTCGGATTTGTGCTTCATTAAGAAGACATGTCCATACCTAGAGAAATCGTCTGTGAAAGTAATGAAGTATGAATAACCGCTTCGCGCATGTGTAGACATTGGACCACACACGTCACTGTGTATGAGTCCTAAGAGCTCGCTCGCTCTTTCTCCGTGTCCAGTGAACGGAGTCTTTGTCATCTTTCCCATGAGACAAGATTCACAAGTGGCATAAGACTGATACTCGAACGGATCCAAGTATCCTTCTTTATGTAACTTAGTCAACCGTGTCTCATTGATGTGACCCAGTCTACAATGCCATAAGAAAGCCTGATTGATATCTGGAGACTTTCTTTTGTGTGTATTCTGGATATTGAAAATCTGTGGTTGGTTTAATACGTATATACCATTGCTCAGTGTACCTGACCCAATCAGAACTTGATTAAGGTGAATGTTTACAACATTACTTACAAACGCAAATTCATAACCTTCTTTAGAAACCAAAGATACAGAAATGATATTACAAGTTGCGTTGGGTACAAAAAAGCAATTACGCAAAACCAAAACATGCCCATCTGTCATTCCCAGGTGATAGTCCCCCATGGCTTTAGCATCCATGCTAGCTCCGTTCGCAACTCTGAGGGTCGTGTCACCTGCCTTCAAAAACCTACGGTTTCTCAACGCCTGCAAAGAATTACAGATATGAGATACTGATCCGGTATCCAATACCCAGGAAGTAGAGTTTATAGAAAGACAGTTTTCAATAACATACACACCTGAAGCTGAAGCCGCAACCTGCTTCAGTTCCTGTGTCCTGGCTTTCCAAGTCCTGCAATCTTTCTTCCAGTGTCCACTCTTATGACAATAAAAGCACTCTTCCTTTCCAATAAGCTTCCCCGCAATCTTTGTTGCCTTTTCCTTTCCCTTCGTACCCACTTTACTAACACCGCCTCTTGGTTTGGCGGGGGCTTTCTTCCTCTTTCCCTTGGCTTTCGCCTTGGACCTAGAGGAAGAAGATCCTCCTACAAACAAAGCGGGTGTATCCCTACCCTTCTGTAGGGTGCCCTCTGCGCTCCTCAGCAGGTTGAGGAGTTCTGAAAGTTCAACTTCCTTTTCTTGCAAGTTGAAATTCAGTATGAACTGGGCGTAAGTGGATGGAAGGGACTGGAGAATTATATCCGTATAGAGTTCACTGTCCAACGTGGTCCCAAGTTCCGCGAGCTCCTCAGTGTAGCCAATCATCTTAAGCACGTGGTCCGCTACCGATGATCCGACGGCCAACTTTATCGAAAATAACTTCTTCGACACTTCGTATCTTGCGATACGAGACTGCTCTCCATACAGTTCTTTTGTATGAAGAAATATGGATTCCAAATCCATATTCTCGTGCCTCCTCTGATGGTCGTTGTCCATCGAGGCAAGTACGAGGCACCTGGCCTTCGCGCTGTCAATCTCCCAAGTCGTACGGATTTCCTTATCCGCGACGCTGGAGGTGGGACCTGGGACGGGGGGAGCTTTGGTGGTAAGAAGATACCCCAGCTTGTCGTAAGCGATTGCCAATTTGACATTCCTGAGCCAATCTTTGTAGTTTGGCCCTGTCAGTATGTTTTTATCTAGAAGTAACTTAAGTCCAGTCATTTCGATTTGGTCGCTGCAGGGGGAGAGAAGAAACACTTAGCACGATGCTCTTGCAAGTTTAGAATGGTTTTTAATTTGTCTAAACAGGATGGCTCCCACTGTCTCTCGAATCCCTCCTCAAACCACAAAGGAAGAATTAGCCGGGATCAATCCCACCGTACAATACTTGCTTAACCGTTCAGCCAGGCCAGTGTCGGTACTTCGAGGGAGGTTTTCCAACGCTTTCGCGAAGTTCCTTAATTTAAGAACCTCTTTTCCCTGGGGGCGTAGCCCCGCTAACACCTTTCTAGGCACCTACTAGGTTTATAGCATTGATCGTTTAGTGAGAAATTTCCCGAGGAGTAGCATATACTCACAGTAGGATCGGGATCAAATATCATCGCGTGACGAAAATGAAGGAATCCTACCATAATCATCACACTCCAAATGGTATGCAAATCTAGCAAGTTTCAGTACTTATGAAACTCCCGATGTGGATTTTTGCCCCATGCTCTTATGACCTTGACTAAGGCCAACAAATCATAAGTCACATGTCAAGTTCTTCCCGTCGTTATCCAGGTTAATTTGAACCCACCCGTATATACCCTTGACTATGGCCAACAAGGCAATACGACTGTCCCAAACCAACGCATTCTATGTATGCAACATATGAATACCCAGCAGCTACCAAACACTGTGCCTTGACTAAGGCCAACAAACATAGCTTGAATACTGTTGAATATTCATATGAAACGACGGAGGGCTACGGATGGTTTTGGCGAAACCGTGAACGTAGTGAACTTGATATAATCGATGGAACGAGATAGCTTTTAGAAGGAGTGGCTCAAGCTCCGCATTTAAAAGTTAGTTTTGAAAAGAACCGAGTGGTTTTCCGAAAGTGTTCCATCGACTTTAAACTTGGTTTATTATCTTGCATTAGTTCTTTTAATGCGTGATATTCTTGCATTAGTTCTTTTAATGCGTCCCATCATTTAATCCTACCATTGCAGAAAACAACCAAAATATGACGTACGCTTATGCCATTCGCATTCGCCACGGGGTCCCGTCATCACTCGTTAGGTTACTTAACTAACGACAGAGCGGGGGCTGGGCTAGCGCGGCTGTAAAACATAAGCAACGCCTAAATAGAAAGCAATGATAGACATTACAGATCACAGATGAATACATTGGATATACTAGCAATCCGCAATCCTTTCGAGCCTGCAATGAAAAGCGGATTACACGGTCGCGGTGAATAGCCAAATACCCCACCCAAGACCCCTACGGGTGCGGCAAACTACCCGCCAAGTACTCGGCAGTTTGTGCACCCCTCCATGGGTCTATCCTAGGAGCAAAAACAGTAAAAAGAATTATACAATGACGGCTACAACCCCGACCCGGTTGTGCGGCCAAACAAATAATATTATTACATCAATTTACATTTACAATGAATGAAAGAGAAAACAAAAGCTCATCTCACATCCACCCCGGCTATTCACCCGCGACAGTCCAACATATTCATATACACAATCCAATATCAAACACAGATCATGTATAACCCCGACTAATCGACCTATAGCGATTAGCCGACGTTCAATACATGCAAACATCACAGATATAACCATCATAGTCAAAGTGCAGTGAAGTTCGGAAAAAAATACGGAATTATAGGACCCCAAAAGTGAATTTCTGTTCTGGAAAATCTGGGTACATATAATATATTTTAAAAAACCCAAAACCAACACAGACACACACTGCACGAAAAACGATGCACAGAAGACGACAAACCGCGGCGCTTCCGCGGCACATGCCTACCTCGTGCGGCGGAAGCGCGGCGGTTTGAACGAATCACTGCATCGTTTTTCTTGGGTGTTCACACAAAACCCTGAGCCGAATTTACAAGTATAAAGAATTTCATTTAGAGCAGAAAACATTTCAACAGAAACTTAGGGTTTTGTTTTTCCGGTTTTGTGATTTTTTTTCGGTTCCGAACTTCGTTACACTTCACTACCAAGCTAGTTTAAGTTTAGTTAGGCTCTGATACCACTGTAAGTCTACGTTGCGACCCCCGGTTCTTACGGGGAGGCGGAAACGGTATAAAAATCAAATTTTTAGCGCAAGGGGCAACATGGACTAAGCAAAGTCGGGATCTTTAACTAAACTAAAACTAGCATACTTAGCTAAAGAGAGTTAGCTACTCGGATGAAGATGGTTATACCTAAACTTGAACTCCTTCTTCTTCAAACTTTGTAGAGGTTGATGGTTCTCTTTTTGTCGCCTTCTTCCGTCGAAGATGGATCCACCTCGAGAGTTCAACCTTTGGGCTCTTCCTCGTGCTTTGAGTGAACTAGGGTTTCCGGCTTGCTAAACCTTGAACCTAGAATGAGTAGAGAGTGTCTAAGGGGTGCTTTTCTTTTTAAAGAGAAGGATTCTCAACACATGAGAAGGTTTCTCTTTAGCTAGAGGAAGAAGAAGATGAAGTGAAGAGAGAGAATGAATATGATAGAAAAATAAGCTATCCTTTTTCTTTCTTGCAACCATAATGCAAAAGAAAAAGAATTATCAATAATAATAATAATGAAAATGAAAAGGTTGATGGAAAGTTTTAGAATGACCATTATCATTTCAAACATTAAATGAATTTGCTAGAATCAAAGAGCATCTTTCTTTTGTAATGATGATGGTCAAAACTTCAACCATGGTCAACAAGTCAACCATGGTCAACAAGTCAACAAAAACCAACCATGACACAATTTCATTTTATTATATATTATTAATTGATATAATACAAATCCATTAGGGTTTGGAAAAAGACGACTGTCAACTGTGCATACGCACCCGTTCCGAAACCCTAATGAAATACCTCATCCTCCGCCTCAAGCAACTGTGCATACACACCTGCATTCTCGTTCCGAGGAACAAGAATACCAAGAGATAAAAGCAACCCCAAAACATATACCAGTATCTGGCTCAAACCAGAGCCTGCCAGTATAATCCGTCCGGACTCCAAACGTGCACAAGTGCGCGGATGAGAACGAACCCTGTCGCAAAACCATGCGACCTCTACTCTGTTTTGCCCAGAGGCGAATACCCTCTGTGTGGGACTCTAAAGACTCGACACTACGCTGGCAGTGGGTTTAACCACAGACCGCAAGCGGCACTAGCTGTGCGTAACGGTCCCCAGGTAGATGCCGACAAGAAGGCTGACGAGGTGAAACCCCATCTGAACTCCTACTGAGTCTGAATGTGACATTCTCCGTACAGTCCGGTCTGTTCGTCTGATACATCGCATGTCGGGCCTAGGGGGTGGTAAAACGTCAGTCCCCCAATAGCGGTACAAGTCGTGTCGGAGTGAAGCCCAAAACACCCTGAGATAACACTGGAACCTACCAGTATATCTCGCTTGCCCTGGCCAGGGACTACTCGTGTAATGGCTCTCCTAGACACAGCGCGATGTCAACCCCCAATACCGGGAGAGACGAATCCTGTCTAACCGTCACTGCCTCCAAGTGCTTCGGGACTGCACCCAACCACCACCTGTTTGCACGACTCCTTTGAGCCGTGGTAGGGTAGTGATCAAAGTGCAGTGGGAACACACTCGAGGCGAAGTGCCAGTGTCAAGTCAGCGGACTAAGCTGTACTCATGTCACCTGGGAACTGATAACTGACGATAGGTATAATACCAACCTTTCAGTTCCCGACGAGTCCTGTCCAGTGTACTCGTAACCCAACGAGCACCCGTATACTATCTCCAGTACGACGTACTGATGGCTGTGGGACAGACCATCTCCCATACTGGGATGAGAAGCGCATACGCTAGTCTACTCCGGAGTATCGATGCCCTGTCTCGATAGTCCTACGACTAGGAACCTGTATAAGGATGTGCCTATAGATTACCCAGCCCCCACTAGTGTGACTGCCATCACAACGCTGGTAATCAAGCAAAGATCCTAAGGGCTCCACTAATGCGTATAAGTGATATACTGAAATAAACACAAGTACACATTGAAGTAGAAACAAACCAAGTAGCATACTACTATATTGAGCAAGATTGTTTATACAAGGTGAATATCCCAAGCTTCCATCAAGTAATATACAAACTAGTATGATACAGTAATGGCCTCTAGGGCATATACACTAACAGTTTCAATATCTTATTTTAGTGAAAGGTTTTGCCTTTATAGATCTGTGATCCTAAGAGAATTGAATTATTCTCCCCCTTTTATTTATAATGAGATGTTCATGATCTCTTTGTATAAAAGACCTTATTCTTATAGATCTATGATCTGTGAGAAGAATTATGTTCTTCTTTTTATTTTATGATGAGATCCTTTAATCTCTGTTGTGAAAGACCTTGGTCTTATAGATCTATGATCTGTGAGAAAGAAGTGAATTCTTCTTTTTATATGAGACGATTTCATCTTTCTGTCTATTTTTACCTTGAAGAAAATCTTCTTCTTCTACCGAGAGCTTGGCTCTTCTTTCTGAGATTTCTCAAAGTTTATTGGGGGTTCCTCCGTACGTTTCTGTATATATGAGACTAGAAGTCTTGAGGCCTTTATATAGGGTGAGCTGATTTATTCAATCAGTTAAGGAGATCTTTTCTCCAAATGATTTGGGGATTCCCCACCGTTGGATCCTTGATCCAAGGGCTTCTGATTTACAGAGGGCAATTTTCTTGTTTTTAACAAGATTGGGAAATCTTTTCCATACAGAATTTATTTTGTGTTTTTGGTTATTTTTTTTAATCACCATTGGATCATTGATCCAACGGTGCTCTGATTAACAAAGCACAATCTTTTTGTTTGGAAAGATTTTGAGGAATCTTTCCTTAACAGAATTTTATTCTAGTCAATTAATGATTTATCATTATTATTAGATCTTTGATCTAACGGTGGAGAACATTTAGTTCCAACGCTAGCGCACTCGTGCTTTGCACGTGATACACTACTTCAGAGCGCTGGCGCTTTTGGCGCACTTAGTGCTAGTGTACTCGTGCTTTGCACGTGATGCGCTGCCTCAGAGCGCTGGCACTCTTGGCGCACTTAGCGCTAGCGCACTCGTACTTTGCTCGTGGTGCGCTACCTCAAAGCACTGGCGCTTTTATGAAGCGTCGCTTTATTTCAAATTTTGAAAATTTGAACAGAGCCTTGCTCTGATTGGGGGAAACATGGGTACACTGAACGGACTCGCCGAGAAATCCTCGATGGTATTATACCGATCGTCAGATAGCAGTTCTCTGGTGACACTGGTACATGTTAGTCTGTAGACCCGAGATCGTCATAGAGTCTTGTGTGATTCCCACTGTGCTTTTATTTCCACCTTACCACGTTCACAAGAACATGCAAAATGGTTTCTTTTGGGTGCAGTCCCGAATCACATGGAGGCAATGAGCGATAGGAGGGGTTTCGTCTCTCCCGGTATTGGGGGTTGATGTTGCGCTGTGTTCGATTGGCTATAACTGGAAGTCCCTGGCCAGGGATGATATGGAGATCTACTGGTAAGTGTTATTAGTAGTTTCTCGACCCGTTATGAGCCTCACATCGATACGACTTATCGGATACTGGGGTTTGACGTTTACCACCCCTAGACTTGATATGCGACATATCAGACGAAGAGACCGGACTGTACGGGAGTGTTGCTGATTGGATTCACAGGAGTGTGTGCAGGCTTGCTTATTGATCTTCTGATTCGCTCAATACCTGGGTGGCTGTTACGTTTGGCTGACCGCTTGCAGCTTGTAGGTGTTTGATATGATCCTCACCTACTGTCGGCGTATTGACGAGTCTTTAGAGTCCTATACAGAGGTTTCCTGGCTCAGGCGAAACGCAGTAGGAGCACATATGTGATATGTGCAGGACCGAGATTAATACGATATGTGATACCGTATTCTATTCTCGCGATCTGTGATATCAGCCGGTTGTATGTGATATAACCGGGTTATCGGATCAAGTGTTGATTCGATAAAAAGATACATGTTATATTGGTCGGTTATATGTGATATAGCCGGATTATCGGATCAAGTATTGATTCGATAATTTGATGTATAATTATATATGTGATATATTAAATTACATTAACTAATATAAGCTCACTTATGTAATTCTTTTTCTCATTTTGGATACATTGATATATATGTGATATATGTTAAATGTATTCTTTTCTTTTCTTTCTAAATTATATATATGGGATATGTATAATTGTAACATGCTAGGTTATAAATGCAACCTGGGTTTATGAGAGTTAAACCATTCTAGGGTTAAGATTAGGGTTAATAGTTATCATTAAGTAATTCAAATATTGTGGATTTTTGTCATGGTTGAAGCTTGTAGAAGCTTGTAGTCTTCTTTGACTTTGTCCACTCTTTTTGTCTAGCTTAAGATATTTATCAAGCATACCTTTAACCATAGCTCATGGTTATGTCTCTACAAGGGTTAAGGATGATATATTTGACCCATGGTTGCATTTCTAACCACACAATAATTATTCTCATCACTTCATTTTCTTCTTCCTCAAAAGCTTGCAAGCTTTTTCATTTATGATGAAATAAATTGAGAAAAAGAAAACTAAAGAGAACAAAATTCCTACTTCATCATCCTCTTCTATACTAGCCATATAGATTAGTGTGTTAGCTTCACTAATTCTAAATTAGCTTGAGTTCGCTTGAGTTTGTGTTTCCTCAAGGTAGATCGTTTTGGATTTCGAAGACTTCAAGCAAGATGTATTATTCACCTCATGGAGCCTCTCTAGAGTCCGGGAGCTTGATGATCGCAGCGAAGGGACCACAACTCAGAGCTTATGAAGCGAAGGAACGGACTACAAAGGTTGTAATCCCTCTCACTTAGATGTAAAGTTGTTTACATGCAAAGTTAACCCTAATTCTCTAGTTAAGATCTTGGTTAGTGTTTCATAGCACCCCAAAAATTTATAAAATGGCATGGATGATGCCTTCCTAAACCTTGTTGTCGTGCTATACAATTCTACAATAAGCACATCCTTATACATGTCCCTAATCGTAGGATTATTGAGACGGGGCATCGATACTCCAGAGTAGACTAGTATATGCGCTTCTCATCCTGGTATGGGAGATGGTCTATCCCATAGCCATTAGTACGTCGTACTGGAGATAGTATGCAGGTGCTCATTAGGTTATGAGTACATTGGACAAGACTCATCGGGAACTGCTGGTGCGTATTATACCTATCGTCGGGTAGCAGTTCCCAGGTGACATGAGTACAGCATAGTCTGTTGACTTGACACTGCTACTTCTCCTCGAGTGTGTTCCCACTGTACTTTGATTACTACTCTACCACAACTCAAAGGAGTCGTGCAAACAGGTAGTAGTTGGGTGCAGTTCCGAATCACTTGGTGGCAGTGGCGGTTAGATAGGATTCGTCTCTCCCGGTATTGGGGGTTGATATCGCGCTGTGTTCAGAAGGCCATTACACAAAGTCCTTGGCCAAGGCAAGCGAGATTTACTGGTAGGTACTCCAGTAGTTTCTCAGGGTATTTTGGGCTACTATCCGATATGACTTATTGCGCTATTAGGGGTCTGACGATTACCGACCCCCTAGGCTCGATATGCGATACTCTTAGTCGAACAGACCGGACTGTACGGAGATTGTCACAGAGATGCTCGTAGGAGTTCGGATTAGTTTTTCTCATCGGCCTTCTTATCGACATATACCTGAGGGCCGTTACGTACAGCTAGTAGCGCTTGCGGTCCGTGGTTAAACCCACTGCCAGCGTAGTGTCGAGTCTTTAGAGTCCCACATAGAGGGTTTCCCTGCATCGAGCAAAAGATGTAGAGGTCGTATGGTTTTACGACAGGGTTCGATCGTGTACGTGTACTTATACACGAATGATGATTCGGACAGATAATACTAGTGGGCTTTGGTTAAAGCCAGATCCTAATATTATACTGATGGACAGTTTTCGTCTCTTTTGTATTCGTATTTTTCGGAATACGGATATGGGTATGAATATACGGATGAGGGGATTTTTTTGTAAATTGTTCAAAGATGCGTCTAGAAGATACACCTCATAATTGTATTTATCATTTTGGTTTAAATTATTATTCATTTTATGAGTAGAGAAAATAAGGTGTAATTTGCATAATATTGAGCATGGTTTTGGGTGACACTTGTGGGGTTTTCATTTAAAATTGAACCATATTAGTTTTTCTAAGATGATTTATTCATTAAGTAAAAGGGTTGGTTCAGTTCACAACAGGAAAGCTATTCTCTTTCCTTATGCATTTTTCTCACTAGTTTTTTTTTCTTTCAAGTCTTCTTCTACTTACCTCAAGCCATTCTTGTCTCATGGGTTGAGAATCCTATGGCTATGAGAGACAAAGTATTCCATCTACATTCTCTATATCGTCTACGACATCTAATGTAGCGAACTAGACGCCCTAGTTACCTCTATTGACATGGGAGCTCGATGCAAAGACTCTCGGGTGGATCATCTTCGACATGAGAGGACCGACGAGGAGGCCCGATCCAAATGATCTGAGGAGACTATGACGAGGAGGAGGACAGCGACAAGAAGACCCGAAGGACATGGTTTCATGAGGTAACACTTCTGTCCGAGTAGTTTACCTCTTGCATGTTTGCTAGTTAGGGTTTAGTTCCGATCTTGGTGTTTAGTTGATGTTTTGAAGAATTATTATCGTTTTTTACACATTTCGCCTCCCCGCGAACTCGCGGGGTGCGTGGCATCGACTTACAATGGTATCAGATCCTACCAAACTCATACTAGCTCGTTAGCAAGTGTTAGAACTTCGATCGTCGGAAAGACCGAAAAACAAAATACCGAAACCCTAACTTTCTGTTGTTTTTCAAAAGTGCCAGAAAAATTATTTCAGGGTGACTAAAATTAATTGCAGCGTTTTTTAAGAATGGACAAGAAAAACGAGTTAACAAATCGTCAAGAACGCGGCGGAACCGCGGCGAAACGGTGTGTTTCGCCGTCGTTCCGCGGCCACTTGGCCGATTCGACTCGGAGTTCTTCTGTAATTCTTAGTTTTTGGTGTATTTTTTTCTGGAATATTTGGTTTCTACCCAGTATATTTTTGTGTGCCGGTTTGCACTTGGGGTAGACACGGAAAATATATTTCGATCGAAATTCTAAATGTTCTTAGCTAACCGGATCTTCTGTGTTGTTTATATGTGTTTTTTAAACTTCAGCTAATTGCTATATGTCGGTTAGTTTGAAGTTGCACATATCTGTTGGCTTGTGTATATGAACTTTGTTGGATCGTCGTGGATGAATAGCCTGGAATGTGAGAAGGGAGTTGTTTTTCTTTCATTCGATGTAAATTGTAATTTGATGTAATATTATTTTGCAGGACACATCCGGGTTGAGGTTGTAACCACCGCTGTATTATTTTTTTACTGTTTTCTGCTCTTAGGATAGACCCAAGGTGGGGTGAAAAAACTACCGGGTTCTTTGAAGTGCCGAGTGGCATACTCACTTTGCTGAGGGAGGTTGCTTTGCTTCGGGAATATGGCGGGTAGTTTGCCGCACCCGTAAGGGTCTAGGGGTGTGGTTTGGCTAATCATCACGACCGTGGAATCCGTCTTTCGTTACAGGCTTAAACGAAACATGATATTCCTAGTATATCCAATATGTTCATCTGTGATCTGGAATGCCTATTATTGCGTGAGACAAATGATTATTATATATATGCTATATATTAGATGTTGCTTATGTTTTGCATCCACGCTAGTCCTGCCCCCTGCTCTGGTGTTAGTTAAGTAACCTAACAGTGTTAGACGGGGCCCTATGGCAAATGTGAATGGCATAAGCGTACGTCATATTTTCGTTTATCTCTGTAATGATAGGTGTAAATGATGGGACTGCATTATTAATGCAAAGCAAACAAACCAAAGCTGAATTGTTAGGACAAATTTTAAAACCACTCGGTTATTTTAAAACAGGAGACTTTTAAATACGGAGCTTAAACCACTCCTTTTAAAAGCTATCAGGTTCCTTCGATTATATCAAGTTCACTACGTTCACGGTTTCGCCAAAACAATTCGTAGCTTTCCATCATTTCATATGAATATTCAATAGTATTCAAGCTATGTTTATTGGCCTTAGTCAAGGTATAGTGATTGGTAGCTGCTGAGTATCCATATGTAGCATAGATAGATGCGTTGGTTTGGGACAGTCGTACTACTTTGTTGAACTTAGTCAAGGGTATGTACGGGTGGGTTCAAATTAACCTGGAAAATGACGGGTAGAACTTGACATGTGACTTATGATTTGTTGGCCTTAGTCAAGGTCATAAGAGCATGAGGCAAAAATCCACATCGGGAGTTTCTAAAGAAACTGAAACTTGCTAGTGCTGCATACCATTTGGAGTGTGATAATTTTGGTAGGATTCCCTCAGCTTTATCACACAATGATATTTGGATCCCGATCCTACCGTGAGTATCTGCTACTCCTCGGGAGATATTTCACTAACACAATCAATGCTATAAACCAAGTAGGTGTCTAGAACGGTGTTAGCGGGGCTACGCTTCCAGGGAAAAGAGGTTATTTAATTAAGGAACTTCGCGAAAGCGTCATAAAACCTCCCTCGAAGTACCAACACCAGCCTGGTTGAAAGGTTAAGTAAGTATTGTAGGGTGAGATTAATCCTGATTAATTCTTCTTTTATGGTTTGAGGAAAGATTCGAGAAACAGTGGGAGCCATCCTTTTTAGATAAACTAAAAACCAATCTAAACTTGCAAGAGCATTATGCCGAGTGTTTCTTCCCTCTCTCCTAATTGCAGCACCCAGGTGACCAGATTAGGTTACAGTTAGATAATAAGTTGACTAAGTTTTACTATATTGACTGGCAAAGGTTTGTCCAGATGTCCATTACCTGTGACAAGCTGGACCACATCATTACTACTCAAGCCCCTACCGTCCCAAGTTCAGATTCCACCGTCGCGGATGATATCTGTAAGACAAGGGAAAAAGAATATGCGAATGCCAAGTGCCTCGTATTGGCCTCAGTAGATGGTGTATACCAGAGGCAGCATGAGAAGATGGACTTAGTTTCCATCTTCCTCCATAACAAAATTTATATAGAGAGCAATCTCATATCGCAAGATATGAGACCTCGAAGGAATTGCTTCAAGCGAGATTGGCTGTCGGGTCATCTGTAGGGGACCACGTCCCTACAATGATCAGCTGTATTAAAACAGCTCACGGACCTGGAGACCACGTTAGAGAACGAGTCATATGCTGACTTAATTCTACAATCCCTACCTTCTACTTACGCCCAGGGGAAGAAAGTTGTACTTCCAGTTGAGGGCACCCTGAAGGAAACCAGGGAGACACCCGCTCTGCTTCCTTTTCTAGATCCAAGGCGAATGCCAAGGATGAGAATAAGAAGACCTCCACAAAGCCGATAGGCGGTGTCAATAAGGTAGAAGAAAAGGAAAGGGCAAAAGTTTCGGGCTAACAGTAGGGAAGGAGGGATGTTCTATTGTCATGGAAAGGACATTGGCAGAAGGGATGCAGGGCTTGGAAAGCCAGAATACAGAATCCGAAGCATGTTGCGGCTTCGACTTTGGGTGTGTTTGTGGTTAAAAATAGTCTGTCAATTAACTCTACTTCCTGGGTACTAGATATCAGATCAGGATCTCATTTCTGTAATTCTTTACAGGCTTTGAGAAACCGTAGAGTTATCACGGCAGGTGATATGACTCTCTGGGTTACTAACAGAATGAGCATGGACGCTGCATCCGTAGGGTATATCACCTATGATTGATAAATAGGCAGATATTGATTCTACGTAACTGTTTGTGTGTACCCAGTTTAGTTTGTAAGTGATGTGGTCCACATCCACCTTAATCAGAGTTTGATTGGGTCAGGTATACTAGAGGATGGTATATATGTATTACATCAAGCTCAGGTTTTCAATGTCCAGAACACACTTAAAAGAAAGTTACCATAATTATATATGGCTTTCTTATGGCATTATAGATAGGGCCACATCAATGAAACAAGATTGACGAAATTACATAGAGAGGGATATTTGGATCCGTTCGAATATCAATCTTATGCAACTTGTCAATCATGTCTCATAGGAAAGATGACAAAGACTCCGTTCACTGGGCACGAAGTAAGAGTGAGCAAGCTCTTAGGATTCATACACAGCGACGTGTTTGGTCCAATTTCTACATATGCACGAAGTGGTTATTCCTATTTCATTACTCTTACGGATATTTTCTCTAGGTATCGACATGTTTTCTTGTTGGAACATATATCCGAGGCCTTTGAGAAATTCCGAGAATATAAGAATGAAGTGGAAAAACATACAGGCATAAGTATCAAGACACTGAGATCTGATCGACGTGGTGAATACTTAAATGCCGAGTTCCTGGATTACATAAAAGCGAATGGAATTCTCTCTCAGCTTACTCTTCTATACACACCACAACACAACGGTGTATCAGAAAGGCGGAATCGAACCCTATTGGTTATCGTTTGTTCCATGATGAGTAAACGCTGAGTTACCGCGATCCTTCTGAAGTTATGCACTAGAATAAGGTGCATATCTTTTGAAAAAGGTTCATACCAAGACCGTGCCTACCACACCATATCAGTTGTGGAGTGGGAAGAAACCCTATCTTCAGTATCTGAAGATATAGGGATGTCCAGCTTTGTATGAAAAAGCAGTATGAGGACAAGTTTGAGGCATGCTCAGTACTGTGTAGGTTTGTGGGATATCCAAAGAACTCCAGGGGGTATCTTTTCTATTACGCAGAGGAACAAATGGTTTTTTGTTTCTCGTCATGCCCTCATTTTAGAAAATCAAATTTTAGAAAAAGGATAGTGGGAGCGCAATAGAACTGGAAGAAATTCCAGAACCACAAACTATTACTGAAAGCATGGTAGAAACAGAGGTTTTCAGAAGAACCGGACATCCCCACGCCACTCCGCAGGACTAGTAGGCAATCTTGTCCGCCCGAGAGATACTACGGTTTTCTCATAGACAGGGATAGAGAGGATTGCATCATTGTATATGATGAGCCAACTAGCTTCCAGCAAGCCATTTAGAGCAGTGACTCGGTAAAATGGCTGGATGCATTGCGGACCGAAACGGAGTCTATCTGACACCAACGAAGTGTGTACTTTGAACATTGCTCCAGAAGGGATAAAACCCGTAGGCTGCAAATGGATCTTCAGGAAGAAGATTGGTGTAGATAGACAGGTTGAAACCTATAAGGCTAGACTTATTGTAAAATGTTTCCGTCAATGACCTGGTTTGGACTATGATAAAAGCTTTTCTCCAGTGGCTATGATAAAATCCATTCGGATCCTACTTTCCATTACTACCTTCCATGATTGAAAGTTTTGGCAGATGGACGTATAGACGGCTTTTCTAAATGGATATTTGAAAGAGTGCATCTATATGGATCAGCCTGAGGATTTTCAATCAGAGTAGGAGCAGCAGGATAGTGTGCAAGTTGCTTAAGTCCATTTGTGGACCAAAGCAGGCATCACAGAGATGGAACATCTGTTTTGATGAGACGGTCAAAGTATTCGACTTTATCAAACATCCAGATGAACCATACACCTATAGTAAGATTGTAGGGAGAACTGTGGGATTCCTCGTCTAGTACGCAGATGTCATTCTCATGATAGGAAATGACACTCCTATACTACAATCAGTCAAAGTATTCTTATCACAAAGGTTCTCCATGATTGACCTAGGTGATGCCAAATACATTCTGGGGATCCAGATCTATCGTGATAGATCAAAGAGGATAGTGGGACTTTCATAATTAAGGTACATCAACACCATACTGAAAATATTTAGTATGTAAGATTCTAAGCGCGGTAGTCTACCGACTTGTCACAGAATCACCCTCTCTAAAGTGATGTCTCCCAAGACTGATTTGGAAAGGGCTCGCATGTCGGTTATACCCTACGCTTCTGTGGTAGGCTCTATAATGTATGCGATGTTGTGTACCAGACCAGATGTTACTTACACACTCAGCGTGGTATGCCGGAATCAATCAAACCCAGGGGAGAAGCACTGGATAGCAGAAATGAACATTCTTAAGTACCTGAGAAGGACTAAGGAGGTGTTCTTGGTGTATGGCGGAAAGGACCTCCAGATCGAGGCCTTTGCTGACTCCAGCTTCCAGAGTGATAAGGATGACTCCAAGTCCATGTCGGGTTATGTCTTTACCCTTAGTGGAGGGGCGGCCTGTTGGAAGAGCTCCAAGCAGGGCACCGTTGCAGACCTGACGATGGAAACGAAGTTGTTCGCTGCATAAGATGCCGCAAAAGAGGCAGTATGGATAAGAAAGTTCTTAATTGAAGTTCAGGTGGTTCCTTCCATTGTTGGTCCTATACTTTAGTATTGAAAACAAACGACGCTATAGCTTTTAGGGAAGGAACCCGGGTCCAATTAGAGATCCAGACAAATCTTGAGGCGGTACCACCTGATCAAGGAGATAGTTGATCTCCGGGAGATCGAGGTGAGGAGAGTAGATTTTGCGAACAACACTGCAGATCCACTCACACAGGCCATCTCTCAGACACTGTTCGAGAGGCTAATCAAGATCATTGGTCTGCGATACGCCAATATATGGCCTTAGTGCAAGTGGGAGATTGTTAGTGATATATGCCCTAGAGACCATTATTGTATCATACTGGATTGTATATTACTTAATGGAAGCTTGGGATATACACGGATATAGTAACAGTCTTTCTCAAAATGGTAGTATTCAACCTGGTTTGTTTCAACCTCGATATATGCATGTGATTTCTTAGCATATCGCTTATACATATTGGTAGAGCCCTTAGGATCTTTGCTTAATTACCAGCGTTATGATGGCAGTCATACTAGTGGGGGCTGGGTAGTCTATAAGCACATCCTATACAGGCCCCTAGTCATAGGATTATCGAGACATAGCATCGATACTCCACAGTAGACTAGTGTATACACTTCTTATCCCAGCAGGGGAGATGGTCTGTACCACAACCATTAGTACGCCATACTGGAGATTGTATGCAGGTGCTCATTAGGTTATGAGTATACTGGACAGGACTCGTCGGGAATTGTTGGTGGGTATTATACCCGTCGTCGAGTAGTAGTTCCCAGGTGACATGAGTGCAGCTTAGTCCGTCGACTTGACACTGCTAATTCGCCTCGAGTGTGTTCCCACTGTACTTTGATTACTATCCTACCATGGCTCAAAGGAGTCGTGCAAATAGGTAGTAGTTGGGTGCAGTCCTGAAGCACTTGGAGGTAGTGGCGGTTAGATAGGATTCGTCTCTCCTGGTATTGGGGGTTGATATCGCGCTGTGTTCGGAAGGCCATTACACAAAGTCCTTGGCCAAGGCAAGCGAGATTTATTGGTAGGTATTCTAGTAGTTTCTCAGGGTGTTTTATGCTACTCTCGGACACGACTTATTGCGCTATTAGGGGTCAGACGATTACCGCCCCTAGGCTCGATATCCGATACTCTTAGACGAACAGACCGGACTGTACGAAGATTGTCACAGATAGGCTCAGTAAGAGTTCAGATGAGTTATTCTCATCGTCCTTCTTCTCGACATATACCCGGGGGCCGTTACGTGCAGCTAGTACCGCTTGCGGTCTGTGGTTAAACTCACTGCCAGCGTAGTGTCGAGTCTTTAGAGTCCCACACAGAGGGTTTCCCTGCATCGAGCAAAAGATGTATAGGTCGTATGGTTTTACGACAGGGTTCGATCGTGTACGTGTACTTATACACGGATGATGATTCAGACAGATTATACTAGTGGGCTTTGGTTTAAGCCAGATCCTAGTATTATACTGATGGACAGTTTTCGTCTATTTTGTATTCATATTTTTCGGAATACGGATATAAGTATGTATATACGGACGAGGGGCATTTTTGTAAATTGTTCAAAGATGCTTCTAGAAGAGACACCTCATAATTTTATTTATCATTTTGGTTTAAATGATTATTCATTTTATGAGTGGAGGAAATGAGGTGTAATTTGCATAATATTGAGCATGGTTTTGGGTGACACTTGTGGGATTTTCATCCCATGACTCACCAAGTTAAAATTGAACCATATTAGTTTTTCTACGATGATTTATTCATTATGTAAAAGGGTTGGTTCAGTTCACAACAAGAAAGCTATTCTCTTTCCTTATGCATTTTTCTCACTAGATTTTTTCCTTCAAATCTTCTTCTACTTACCTCAAGCCATTCTTGTCTCATGCGTTGAGAATCCTATGGCTATGAGAGACAAAGTATTCCATCTACATTATCTACATCGTCTACGACATCTAGTGTAGCGAACTAGGTGCCCTAGTTACCTCCGCCCTAGTTACCTCCGTTGAGGTGGGAGCTCGATGCAAAGACTCTCGGGTGGATCATCTTCGACATGAGAGGACCGACGAGGAGGCCCGATCCGAATGATCCGAGGAGACTATGACGACGAGGATGACAGCGACAAGAAGACTCGAAGGACATGGTTTCATGAGTTAACACTTCTGTCAGAGTAGTTTACCTCTTGCATGTTTGCTAGTTAGGGTTTAGTTCCGATCTTGGTGTTTAGTCGATGTTATGAAGCAAATTATTATCGTTTTTTACACATTCCGCCTCCCCGCGAACTCACGGGGCATCGACTTATAGCATTAAGATCATGAATGTAAAACAATACTATTTCTACAGATTGTCAGATTATATGAATGGAGTAAAGGTTCTCTAGTGTGTACGTGGCATGACAATTATCGATGATGATGTGTGTGAGCCGGCAAGCAAGTGTACATGCAACATACGCATCATCGGTAATGGTGCTGGTGTCCTAGCAGACGAGATCATAATAGCTAAAGAAAACACATGTATATATGCAATGCAATGAGAGCAACATGAATATAATGGAAAAGTGAATAGTAAACGCAACATTATAAATTATACATATCTGTATACGGGTCATACAATTTTACTATTTGAAATAGCACAAATCATGGTTTTTATAAAAGTAGGGGCTACGGTGTTTTTGAGAAAAGATATTTCCTTTGAAAATCTGTAGCATCCCTCGGATTATCTTTTGAAAATAATCACGATTTGTTAGTTTTGAAAATAGGTATGACTCGAGCCTAGTCTAGCATCTACCTAAACAACTAAAAGAATAAACTAAGAACCTAGTCGGAGTGATAAGAAAATCTAAACATATTCCGAGTCGATATATCTAGTAGTCGGCGATGCAGCCTCATAGCATCACGTACGGTATAATACATCGTACGACATCCTCGAGTCAAGAGTGCGGATCAATCATCATATATAACTCGTATGGTAATATCCATCGTACGTCATCCTTAAAATCGAGGGTACGGGTCAAACATCATATATATATCATCATTCGTACGGTATCATTCATCGTACTATATCAATATTACGGGTACCGATCTAAGGTCTTGTACAATCTATTATTTCATCAAGTCACATGTTATCGCATGTTTACATATATATATCACCCAACGATCCTTTATTATATCATATCATAAACAGTATCTCGACTCAATCACATATCATAACCTCACGGCATCATGCCCGATCATATCGACTCATATCCATATAACATATACTAATCTCATCTTACGTGTGTGTGTGTGTGTGTGTGTGTGTGTGTGTGTGTGTATAAACACACACAATTATGAATACCAAGTGTATGCGTGTGTGCGTGTGTGTGACAACACCTATCCTAAGGTTTACGAATAAAGTAAACTACACCAGGGATAGTTCTTTCTATGAGTAGGCCTAACCTAGCCTACAGTTTCCTAGAAATCCTATTCGCTAAGTATCCAACTCGCATAACCATACACACACACACACACACACACATAATATAAATATCCTATTCTACGGTTGCGGGGGTGCTATACGCCATCCACCCGACTTCCCCCGTAGTTATACATTTACTCACCTCGATCCTCGCTTGCCGAAGTCGATGACGCCACGCTCTCCCTTGTCGTACGAAGTCCACGCGGGGTACCTACAGTTTTCAATACGTTATATCGTAAACATGAATCGAATACAAAAACCAAAACGGCACACGAAATACACATAGGTTGGAACCTATGGTCTACGCGTGCAAAAACAACCATACAACCCTCATCGTCGACGTACAAACGTCCAACGGCCAAGATAAAACACAATATCAAAACTCAAGTTATTAAAAACCATAAAACTCAAAACAACAACTTAGAAAACTAGCTCCAGATT
Organism: Agapanthus africanus; assembly: GCA_030015575.1. Lineage (NCBI taxonomy): Eukaryota > Viridiplantae > Streptophyta > Magnoliopsida > Asparagales > Amaryllidaceae > Agapanthus > Agapanthus africanus. The sequence goes on along the minus strand of CM057349.1, from coordinate 268,091,004 downwards.
TTGACTCCGGAAATTTTAGGATTTAAACAAACAATACATGTGATAGTTTATAAAGATTGGGAGCTACAGACAGAACCCCTACACTAGTGACCCAACATAGCCCGGCGAGATCATGAAAAATCCCTGCGCCGCCGGTCGAATGGAGGGATTTGGTTCTCGTCTTTTGGTGGTGGTCTCCTAGGGGTATAAGTCAGTGAGTTTGTTTGGTTTTCCTAAAAACATACCAGTTTGCTCCAGATTTCCAGTAGGCATCACAAACCCAAGAAAATAGACACGGGAGAATTCTAAGCTCAAGTCTTGGGGTTTTAATCTCTGGTTTGGTCCATAAAATCGACACTATAGGGGTTGGGGTCACTAGTTATACTCAATTACATCCTCACAACTCAAGATAAGCCCTAACGCTCATCTTGAAATTCTCAAAGTTCACTAAACCACATCAGTGAAACTCTAAACTATGATAGGATATAGGAAACACCAAAACTTAACTAAAAGGGTAGGGATTATACCTCATTTGGCAACTCAAAAATTTTCTTGAGTTGCTCAAAGTCTTTAAAGTCCAATGCCTCCATAGGGTTGGTAGTGGGGTTAGGATCATTTTTTGTGAAGGGAGAATGGAGTTTTGGTTTGATTTTTGAGGTGTTTGTACTTGATAGAGTGGAGGTGGAGGGTGAGGAGAATGAGATGAAGAAGAAAGGAGATGAGGAAATGAAGTGATGAAGGATGAAGGCAACTAAAGAAATGTATAGAAGTTTCTCCATATCTCTCTCTCTCTCTCTCTCTCTCATGGTCCCCATGCCTCATGTCACCCTCCCTCTCTTATTTTTCTAATTATTTTTATTTTCTAATTGAAACCAAAATCAATAAGCAACTAAACAAAACCTATCCATGGTTCAAAAAAACGTGACAAATGTTTTGCAACCTAATTTGTTGCATGTCACATGCACAAACAAGATTAATGCATAATTAAGGATATATTAATCAAGTTTAGCATTAACATAAAATACAATTAATTATTTAAAACTCTATAAATGCTCAATTCACATAATTTCTTTCAAAAAAACAATAATTCGAATTAATTTTCCAAATATTTCCCAATTTATCGTTATATAATTATACCCTTTCATTAAAACTAATTCTCATACTTAATATATAATATTCATGAAATTTATTATTTTAATTATTTAAATTCCGAAAATAATATTTTATTTTCCTGAAATGTTACAAATATCTACTTTAATAATTTTAAACAAGACTCCTCGAGTCGAAATAAATGTCGGCGATCCATCCTTATTATATCACGTACGGAATATCCCTCGTACGATATTATCAAATCAGTATAGTACGGATCTATAGTCGCGTACATCATCTCATATCATATCATATTATATCGCCTCATATCATCATATCGTATCATGCTATATCATGTATACTTATATCGTAAATATCCTTGTGTGTGTGTGTGTGTGTGTGTGTGTGTGTGTGTGTATGTATGTATGTATGTATGTCTTTAGCCTAAAGGCAAGAAATAGAGACTAAGTATAAAAATTCTACTAAGTACTTGTTGGATAGAGTGCCCTAAAAGTCAATTATTGAATCGTAGGCACGCGATTGTAATGATTGAGGGAGGACCTATATCGGTAGGACAGTCTTACTCAAGATGATAGTATGCTATCTGGTTTATCTTTATCAAACGTGTACTGCTTTAGGTGACATGATATATCACTATTGCACATTGATAGAGCCCATAGGATTCTTGCTTGAGTACCAACAGTATGATGGCGATCATATATGTGAGAGTTGGGTAGTCTATAAGCACATCCTTAAAAGTGGTCTCTACTCGCGGGAGTTTCGAGATAGGGTATCGATACTTCGGAGTAGACTAGTGTATACAGTCGAGACCCCGATGAGGGGCGGTGACCGGTCTCACAAGCCATTGGTGTCAGTTGATTCACCTAAGATATATACATGTACTCATTGGGTTATGAGTACACTGGACAGGACTCGCCGGGAACATGCTAGCTGGTTATTAAAACCTGTCGTCAGATAGCAATTCCCAGGTGATATGTGTACAGGTTAGTCTATCGACCTGAGATCGTCATTTGTCTCGTGTGAGTTCCCACTGTGCTTTGATTATTACCCTACCATGGCTCAAAGGAGTCATGCAAATAGGTTTTAGTTGGGTACAGTCCCGAGCCATATGGAGGCAGTGAGCGGATCGGTAGGGGTTTCGTCTCTTCCAACATTGGGGGTGAGACCGTGCTGTGTCTAGAGAGCCATTACACAAAATCCATGGCCATGGTAAGAGAGATTTACTGGTAGTGTTGGGATTCCTTAGCACCTAGGGGTTTGCAAGCATCACATATGCCACAAGAAAATTTTTAGGCTGTGCTAAGCAATCTAACTTATGATCGAACTAGAAAACTAGGGTAACATAACATGTAATCTACCATTACAAAAGGAAGTGAATGAAAATACAACCTTTGTAGATCCGGTCCTTCACTTCTAAAGCTTCGTGTTGGCGTCCCTTCGCTGCGATCATCGAGAGCTCGAACTCTAGAAAGGATTTCCTCGGATAAATAATCAAGCTAGCTCGTTTACTTCGAGGCCGAAGATGATCTACATCGAGGAGACTCAAACTCAAGCTCCATCTTCACTAGGTCAAGAACTTTGTGAAGAGAACACCCTAAACTAAATGGCAAGTAGTAGAGGATGATGAAATAGGAAGTGGGTTCACTTTGGATTTTGATTTCTCACTTTATTTCATCACTTTTGAAAAATCTAGCAAGCTTTTTCTTCTTGATGAAGAAGAAGAAGAAGAAAGAAAAATGAATAAAAAATAGAAAATAAAAATAAGTGAAGATTATCATAATGCAACCATGGGTGAGTTAACCTTTGTAGAGACTAAACCATAGTTAATTATAATGGTTTGGTTAATAAATATCTTAATCAAGACAAAGTGAGTGGACTTTGTCAAAGATGCTTTAAGCTTCATGAAGCTTTGAGCCATGACAAAAGAAGCCACCATTTTGAATAATTAAGATAAATAAAAACCTAAATTATAATTAGTATGGTGTAAGTCATACACACATTGCATGTATCATCAATCATGATACAAACATGTACACAATTATATATCACATATACATTATGTGTACATCAAGTGAGAAATGCAAGCTTAAGTGAACCAATACTAGTTAATGTAAAGTAATATATCAAATATATAATTATACATTAAATCATTAAATCAACACTTGATTTAATGATCCGGTCATATTGCATATAACCGAATAATATCTAGTGTATCAATATATCGAATCAACACTTGATTCGGTAACACGGCTATATCGCATATAACCAACCAATGATACAAATCGCGAGAATGAAATACAGTATCACATACTGGTATTATTCTCGATCCCGCACATATCTCATATGCGCTCCTATTTCGTTTCGCTTGAGCCAGGAAACCTCTGTGTAGGACTCTAAAGACTCGTCAATACGCCGGCAGTAGTTGGTGATCATATCAGCCACCCACAAGCCGCAAAGGGTCTGCTAAATATAACGGCCACCCGGGTATTGAGCGATCAGAAGATCAATGAGCAAGCCTGCTCACACTCCTGCGAATCCAATCAGTATTGTTAGTTATATGTATGCCCTAGAGGCCATTACTATACATAGGATGTATATTGTAGTGGATGCTTGGACATATATAGGGATGACTTTCTTGCTCGATATGATAGTATGCTATCTGGTTACTCTTTACCTTAACGTGTACACTGATTGTCTCTCTGTTACATGTTGGTAAAGCCCTTAGGATGTGTACTTGACTACCTGGACTATGATGCGGATCATACTAGTGGGGACGTGGTAGTCCATAAGTACATCCTTCAAAGTCCCTAGTCGTGGGTGTATCGAGACGGGGCATCGATATACCAGAGTAGACTAGCATATACCTTCTCGACCCATACAGATGGGCGATGGATGATCCCATATCCATTGGTGTTTGACATCAGAGATGATATACGGGTGCTCAGTGGAGACTGGGTACACTGGACGGACTCGCCGAGAACTCCCAGATGGTATTATACCTTACGTCAGATGGCAGTTCTCTGGTGACACTGGTGCAGGTTAGTCTGTAGACCCGAGATCGTCATAGAGTCTTGTGTGATTCCCACTGTGCTTTGATTTCCATCATACCACGTCCAAGAGGGCAAGCAAAAAGGTGGCTTTTGGGTACAGTCCCGAATCACATGGAGACAATGAGCGATAGGAGGGGTTTCGTCTCTCCCGGTATAGGGAGTTGATGTTCCGCAGTGCTCGATTGGCTATAACAGGAAGTCCTTGGCCAAGGCTGCTTTAGGGATTTACTGGTAAGTGTTACCAGTAGTTTCTCGACCCGTTATGAGCCTCATATCGACACGACTTATCGAGTTATTGGGGTCTGACGTTTACCACCCGCAGACGAGATATGCGACATATCAGACGAACAGACCGGACTGTACGGTAGTGTTACTCGTTGGATTCACAGGAGTGTGAGCGGGTTTGCTCGTTGATCTTCTGATCGCTCAATACCTGGGTGGCCGTTACGTTTAGCAGACCGCTTGTGGGTGTTTGATATGATCATCACCTGCTGCCGGCGTATTGACGAGTCTTTAGAGTCCTACACAGGGGTTTCCTGGCTCAAGCGAAACAAAATAGGAGCGCATATGAGATATGTGCGGGACCGAGAATAATACCAGTATATGATACTATATTCTATTCTCGCGATTTGTGACATTGATCAGTTGTAT